>BTHU01000013.1:26942150-27269650 GCA_036184795.1 Tokudaia tokunoshimensis | reverse complement strand
GCACTGAGGATGCTCCTTTGTGAAGATACATTCTGTCCTCTTGGCTATACCCAGCACTGGAATTTCAGTGTCATCTGGTAACTCCTGATGCTGTAAGAGGAACTTTGGGGAACCTGACAGAGTGCCCTCCACAGCGGTACCACTGCATGGCAGTGACCCTCCTTCACCCATGGAGGCAGAGGACGAACCCTCTAAGTACTCTTTCTCAGCATCCACATGTCTTCCTTAGCAAATAGGGTCTTGGCTTCTGTAGGTGGTGGGAGTGTGGACTGTGAATGGACATCCTTTATTAAGATTCAATTCCCACACTGTGCAATTCAGCTACAATCCATGGATGCTGCATACCAGTCCAGTCCACTTCAGTCTACTTGCATAACCACAAAGGGCCACTCCTTATTCTTTAAATATCTTCTGCTCATCCTTCCCCAGGCTTGAACCATCTACTCTTTGTATGAATTTATGTGTCCTGGATGCCTCCTGTAACTGAAATCATGTAGTAAGGAGTCTTGTAACTGATGTCTGTCAGCATACCTCCAACTGCAAGGCTGATGTGTGCTGCAGTACATATCAGGATTCCATAGCTTTCTATAACAAAATAGCATTGCCCTTTGTAGCGACCACTGGGTAATACACGTTTGGAGAGATTCTATCTTTTGATGCTCTGACCATGTTCACGGGAACTTTTGCTTAAACAGGATTTTTCCCCTTCAGTTCTCTTGGGCTTGAATCTTGGAATGGAATTATTGTTCATCTGGCATATTCCTGTTTTACTTGTGAGGGGTTTCCAGAGTGTTCCATCAAGGCTGCTCCATTCAGGTTTCCTCCTCCAGCTCTCCACCTCGTGACCCACTCTTGCAATGCTCCCTTGCCATGTCAGTAGCTGTAAAGTTCATGGTCATGTTGTGTGTTGGGGGATATCTTAATTTTCTGAGTCTAGGCAACAATGTACATTTTGTCCTGGTTTTTGCTGCTGATTCAAGCTAAGGAAAAGCCAGGTCTTGAGTATGAGGTCTGTGAAGTAGGGTTGGCAGAGAAAATAAATCACAAGGAATAGCCGAAGAACACAGTATGAAAAAGGGCAAGTGCTGGGATATAAACATCATGAATCTGGATTATGTTTCAGGGCAACACACAGTTTGTTCCCTGTTGTGTGCCAGGTTCTGTGACAGCACTGAAGTGGAAACTTAAGGGTTCTTTGGAGAGTCAGCTGTGTTGGATGGTGTTTTGCTGAGGCAAACACATGCAGGAGCATTCTCCTGAAGTGGGCACAGGTGAAAGACTAAGGCAGACTTGTGAAGGAACATTTCGCTGGAGCAGACATGGGAGAGAGGATGTTCTGCTAAAGCAAGCACGTGAAAGGACACGTGATGAAGGGTTCTTTTTGTGTTGGTCTGCCTTACGTTGTGTAGTTGAGCTCTGTTCATCGGGACTCTGGACCTGGGCTGATTGGATACATATGCTGAGGCAAGACCCGTGGAGGACACGTGATGCTTGGAGGGTATAAATAGGACTCCACGGAGTGACAGAGACAGGGCTTGACTTGCTGATACAGCTAGCTGTGCAATGCTTGTGTGTCTCTCTGATCTTCGCTGATCTTTGCTTCCCTGAGAGAGGCACAGCTGAGAACTTCTCCTGGTGTTCCTGTTGGTCCCTCCTGCTGATTCGAGCTGAGGCTGAGGCCTGGCTGTCTCTGCTAGGTCATGTCACCACTGTTACTAACCCAACTCTACTGAACTGGACTGTGGATGTATCCATGAGGTGCTTGCGAGTGGATTGAATTACTGCTGCTGGCCTGTGAACTGAACTGTCAATTTCCAGACAACCCAGAGGGGAGTTGCTCCAAAGACCCTTTCTAAACAGGTCCACTTCCCCATGGTCCTTTCTTTTCCTTTACCTCTGGTGGATGGTGGGCTACATGTGTTTAAGAACCGTCATTAAAAATAGGTTTGAAAAAAATTAAAGTTACAAGGTACTGAGGACTTAGAGCTATTTACAGAGGAACTGAGCTTTCAAATTGTTAATTAAATGGAGAGGGAGCGGAAGGAGGTGGCCAGCATACAGTCTAAGAGTCAGGAAGGCACTCCTGGTGCAGAAGGTGCTCATCTAGCAGTAGGGGACTCCAGAGTTTTAAGGGGAAATATGCTCCAGTGTTTGAGAAGCCATCCTCTGGATAGCCTACTTTTCTCTTCTCTTCTCTTCTCTTCTCTTCTCTTCTCTTCTCTTCTCTTCTCTTCTCTTCTCTTCTCTTCTCTTCTTTTTTCTTTTTTTTTTTTTTGATTTTTGGAGACAGGGTTTCTCTGTGTAGCCCTGACTGTGCTGGATCTCACTCTGTAGACCAGGCTGGCCTCGAACTCAGAAATCCACCTGCCTCTGCCTCCCAAATGCTGGAATTAAAGGAGTGCGCTGCCACTGCCCGGCTGGCTTACTTTTCTTTGGTCTTTAAATAACAATTTTGATTAGAATATTATTATTATTATTTCTCTCATTTTCTAATCGGTGACTGATGAGGTTTATTTCTTTAGAAACATGAATCATAGGTAAGACTTGTGTAAATATTGCTAGCTTTTGATCGTGTGCTGTAAGTGAAGAGGGACCTGCAGCTAGGACAGCCATGACGGAACAGAATCATGTTTGGAGAATGCTTTTTCCCGTCTCCGTCAGATGCTGTCAGGTCAGGCCTCTCAGAACCCTCAGATCCACCTGAGCAGGGAAGCACCAGGAGACAAGTCCACTGTCTCCTGGGGTGAGTCACGTCTGAGAAGAACCATGTTCTCCTTGACAATACCCTTGTTCACACCTTCCCTGTGGTGAGAGATAATGACTTGGGTTTTCGGTTTTCTGTCTCACTTCTCTTATATTGGAAGAATAATTCTGAAACCTTATGATGTATTTCATATAGGTGGCCAAAAAAGAAAATCAGATCACTTCACTTGCCCAGTTAACAGTGTTTAACACAACAGTCCTTTAAATACTTCTTGTTAAATTCATGAGAGAAAGAAAAAAAATCTTTTGATGAGATACATTCTTTTGATGAGATCTGATGGATTTTAAAACTGTATTAAATACCTTATTACTTCATAACCCAAACAACCTAAACTTAGGCATCATTTTCTAAAATATACACAAACACATCATAGGGTAGCTTCTAGACGTCTTGTCTCTAGGTTCGCCATTGATGGAGAACAGACCTAAGACCTAAGTAAGTAATGTGCCGTTGGTTTAAGTGAGAAACAGATTCATACAAGTACAATAAAGGCTGAATTTTTTGACAAAGCATTAACAAGTTTTTTATTAAATACTTTAGAAGTTTTGGAAAACTCTTTTTTTCTGAATGAAAAATAAAAGCAGTTTATAATTAGCATGTACTATGAGTGTTTTCTATCACTTCCCAAAAAAATTACCCCAAAACTTAAAGGTTCAAAACAGTAGCAAGATTCATTATCTTTTTTGGGTGTGTGTACGTGTTCATCTATGTTGGTTGGGGATGTATGTATGTGTCGTTATACACATGGGTGTGTGTAGAGGCCAGAGGTCATTCTTGAGTATCATTTTTAGGAACATTGATTTCCTTATCTTCTGAGGCAGGGTCTTTAATTGGCCTGGAGCTTGCCACATAACTTAGACTGGGTTGGTCAGTGTGCCTTAGCGATCTGCTTGTCTGTACCTCCCTACGTTACACACGTGCTCTGTCGAACCTGGCTTTGTTCACATAGGTTCTGGGAATCAAAGTGAAGTTCTCAAGCTTACAAGGCAAGCACTTTAGAGACTGAGCTGTCTCCCCAATCCCAAGATATGGCATTTGAAAGAGGATTAGCCAAGTGATTCTGGCTCTGGGGCTTGCATGAGACTGAGTCGTTGGGGTGCTCACTGGAACGACAGTCATTGAAGACTTAGTTGGGGCTTGAAGATCTGCTTCCCAAATGACCCATTTGCATATCTAGAAAAATTCTGCAATTCTTGTTTCAGTGGAACTCACCATAAAGTTATATTGTACCTGGCAGAGGCCAGAACAGTTAATCCTGAGGGATAAGCAGAAACAGCAATGTCTTCCATGACCTGTTATAGGAAGCCATGCATCTTTACTTAGGCTATGTTTTATTTGCCCCCCAGACCAAGCCCAGTACAGTTTAGGCAAGGATTACGAGGACCATGACCACCCAGAGGTGGGGATCACTAGGAGCTGTCTTGGATACCAGCTGATAAAAAGTGTTACTGTAAAAATTTCATTCAGTCATTCAAAAGAGGAGCGAGTTGGCTTAAATACCTCTCTATTCCGGGAAAACACAATTGAATCCAACGTAATGAGTAGCTTGAGTCTCTGCCATGATAAAACAGAATCCTGGGGACTTGGATGCTCAAGATGCTCGAGCATCTATATGGGCCACAGAATGTTGTCTCTTGTATCATTCGCACGAGGCTACTCAGCTCGTTTGTCTTGAGCACAGGTTTTCAAACATTTCTGCTTACAACTGGTGATGTTCCCTATGTCATGTCAAACTTATGACCAGTCTTCAGGGCATGTGCACATCCCATGCCACTAGCTGTACTTATGTTTCATTCATCCGTCGGTCTGTCTGTCCATCCATCCAACTGTCTGTCGTCTGTCTAGTTCAGGTTTTATGTAGATCAGGCTGGCTTCAAACTCAGCCTATGCAGCCCAGGATGGTCTTGAACTCCTGATCTTCCTGTCTCCATCTCTTGAATGCTAGAATTATAGGTCCACCTCCATGCCCGACTTCTTTCATTTGTGTGTGTGTGTGTGTGTGTGTGTGTGTGTGTATACACCAGATGTTGACATTCTGAGTCTCCTGGATTGCTTTCCTATTATATCTGTCTTTGAGAAATGAGTTTTCATTGAACCTGGAGCTCACCAATTAGGCTAGATTGACTTGCCAGCAAGCCCCAGGGATATCCTCAGTCTGCCTCCCTAGTGCAGGGGTTATGGGTGCACCCCTCTGCAGTAGGGATAAAGCTCAGAGCTTTCTACTTGTGCACTAAGCGTTTTCCTTCTCCCCAGGACCTTGTTTCTCTTCTAATGCAAGGGGTTGGAGGAGGAATATCAGTTAACAAGAGAGGAGCTGGCCTAGGGATAAACTCAAACCACTATTAACTGATATGAACTGGTAAAGCATGTGTATAAATGAGGCATTTTCAGCCTGTAGCCGTCAGCCACTACGACTGAGTCCCTCGGCCCTGAGGTGGCCAGCATCAGCAAGCACACCCATTTAGAATACCCAAATTTGAAACTTGGCTCGACACGTTTTGTTCTTGTTGCTTCTTGGCAGGTTAGAAGCATGCACCAAACTAATTGTAAGGTAAACTCGGCAAGAGAATTCCTGTGATTCTTCCATTTACGCTGGTCTTACTCCCCATGGCAAACAGACTGTGAGGTGTATTCCAAGCCCAGGTAGCGATTGGCTTGCTGCCTCTGAATTTTTCTTTCAGTCTGTCCTGCTTTTACTCTGAAATCCCATGCTTTCCACCACAGTTTTCTTCTTAGCTTGGCTCTTTATACTCTCCAAATCCCACACTCAAATGAATCTGGAGATATTTTTGCTGGATTCACCATCTGAATCTGATTGAGCAAGCCTGGCTGGACTGTGAAGAGGTTCTTCTCTATCTTTCTACTGTCCTCAGTGGGAATCTGTCCCCATTCTGTGTGTAGTCTTGGTAATTTCAGGTGGATATCATGCTATTCATTCCACACAAATGCCTCCTTACTGCTACGGGAAGGCACGTCCTTTGACCATGAGTTAGATCATTATTGTATCTTCAGTCAATTTTAAGAGTTAATATTAGATCTTTCAGGTTTTTTGTTCTTTCTTATTTGAGACAGTGTCTCACTCTTTAGCCTTGGCTGGCCTGGAGCTTCCTATATGGAACAGGCAGGCTCCAAACTCACAGAGATCTGCCTCTGCCTCAGGAGTAATGGGATTAAGGGCATGTGCCACCACACCCAAATATTCTTTTTTTTTTTTTAAATAAATAAGACGATTTAGGTGGCAAACCTTTTTTTACACACATAAAAAACAAGTCAGTCACCTTGCTTTTCTCCTGTTCAATGAGTGGAAAAGTCAGGCTGGAAGAAGTAAACTGCAGATATCTTAGCTGCTGTTCTGTTGCTGTGAGGAGACAGACACTGTGACAAAGATAACTCTTATAAAGAAAACATTTGGAGGCTTGCTCGCTGTTTCTGGGACTGAGTTCATTATAGTCATGATGGGAAGCAGACAGGAATGGTACTGGAGTAGTAGCTGAGAACTTTTACAACCTTGTCTACAGGCAGCAGGCAGAGTGAGGGATAGACTGAGTCTCTTGTAGGCTTTTGAAACCACAAAGCCCACCCCTAGTGACACACCTCCTCCAATAAAGTTACACCTACTTCAGCAAGGCTACACCTCCTAATCCTTCCCAAACAGTTCACCAACTGGGAGGGTGAGTATGTACACATGTGACCCTATGGCGACAATTTTCATTTAAGGAACCACAGCAGGCCACTAAATTATATAAATAGGATTAGAGTTTCAGTCTAAGACACTAGGTCTAAGTGGTTTTCATTATGTTATAAATGGAACTGTGAAATATTTTAGAATTTTTTAATCCCAATCTGGAGTTTCTACCCTGCCTTAATCACTCAATTCCTGGATATAAGACTCACAACTTTTATTATTTACATTAAGTCTTAATCAGCACTAGAGCTGGGCAGATATCTACCCTCTATGCTATTAGAATCTACTTTCCTATTGATAACCTGAGTTATTACTTACTGTGTTTCATTTGGACTGCTCTGCACTCCAATTTACCAGCCCTCAGGGCCACGTTTTCTTGACTTAACCTGGAGACTTTCTCTTCCTCCTCACCTTCTTCTCTCCCTTGTGCTTCTCCTCTGATCCCCTAGGCTTGGGAACCCTAAAACCCACCTATGTCTCTTCTGCCCAGCTATTGGCTGTCAGCATCTTTATTCATCAATCAGAAATAGCTTGGGGGCAAGGTCACATAGCATCGCTTGGGTCTATGCAGACTTTCTCATCTCTGGGGCAACCAGATCTTGAGGAGCCAGTGATTAGCATTAGAATACAAGCAACATCTACAGGGAAATATCACAATACAGGTGGCACAGTCCAAGTGCAACTAGTAGATTATTTGATTAGAGTGTTTGATGAGAAATCTGTTAAAAATAATCTTTTGAGAAAAACTGGGTTTTTGGAAAAGAGAGTGAGTGGTGAGTGTCTAATCTGATGCCCATCTTTACATATTAGAAAACAAATCCAAATTGATGAGCAGAGCAGGGCAGTGGAAAACTATCAGCATCACCAGGAATTGGGGGAAGAAGGTAGTTGTAGTTTGTTGTACTTATACTTTCAAGTATAGACAGTAAAGGACTAAAGTACATAGGGTGTTTTGATTCTTCAAATGCTGCAAACGTACCGCAGGCAGAACACTGGCCTTGATACATTGGCCTCTAACATAACTATATTTTGTAAGCTATTATATTCTGAAATATGCTATGAGGGCTATTCTAATAAATGACCTGTAAAAACATAATTGCATTTGACTTGGAGCTATCATGGAGAACATTGTCAGCCATTTCATGAAGCGTGGCTTTCTCTTTCTCTTTCTCTCTTTCTCTCTCTCTGTCTCTCTCTCTCTGTCTCTCTCTCTCTCTCTCTCTCTCTCTCTCTCTCTCTCTCTCTCTCTCTCTCTCTCTCCCCACTCTCCTCCTTTCCTTTTTTTTTTTAACATGTTCTAGCTCTGTAGCTCAAACCTTTGATCTTCAAGGATTAGCCTCCGCCCCCAAGTGCAGGGTAAGTAGAAGATGTACATCTCCACACATCTCTGACTGAAGTAATTTGAGATCTCCAATATCAACAAACTTCTAAAAAACTGTAAACTTCAGAGTCTGATGTATGTCTTTCTTCAAGTTTGTCTTGTGCTTGCATTCCTGTGTGCTAACTTTACTCTGCTTTGTCCTATAGAACTGTTGAGGTAGAATTTTAAACTTTGCTCTGTTTTTCTGCATATAATTTACAGATCCATATATACATACATATTTATATGCATATACATATACATATATATCCATCCTACTGTTGTGGAAGTGACACTGGAGGGAAGAGATGAATGATTATATGTAGGAATCAACATGGGTTGCCAGGTTTAATCCCAGTGCTCAGGAGGCAGAAGCAGGCAGATTTCTGAGTTCAAGGTCAGCCTGGTCTACAGGACAGCCAGGGCTACATAAGAAACCCTGTCTCAAAAAACAAAGACAAACCAAACAAAAAAGTCAACATTGAGAGATACAACTTTATAAACATCTGTAGAGAGACTTTTTAGCAAACTCATGAGACTTATTTGTTTAATAACATTCAATTATTTAGAAACAATGTCATAGCAACAAAACGGTGAGTGGGGAGATGAAGAAGGAGGTGGTAACAACCTGGCTCCTACCTTCCAGCCATTGGCCACAAGGGACTCCGGGACAAGGCACTCCTAGAAGTCTGACTGAAATGTGTGTGGCTGACTAGTCTTAGATGACTTAGAATAAAGGATGATTTTGTTCAGCTCTGTCTTCCTGTTAAGAGGACTGTGCAGGAGGAAGGAAAGGTTTTCTCCCAGGAAGAAGCAGCAGAAACTGGTTCTCCACTCGTGGTCGGGCAGTGTCAGGGACCATGCTGGAAATGTCTATCCGCACATCTCACCCAGAGCCATCGAGTGTGCAGCTCAGTGGATGGGTGTTCATGCAAACGTGTCAGGCCCACTGTGATAAGGAGGTTCTGACAGACTACAGGCAAGCTGAGAGCTGCAGGCTCTCTCTGTGTGAAGTGGGGACAACTTCTGTAGGTCCACCTCCAGAAAGTTGTTATTGATTGGGAAAAACATAAGAAGGGAAGGATATGAGTGTTCCTGGGTACGGTGAAGGAGAAGGTTTATTGTAGCTAAAGGGAGAGCATCACCAGAAGCAGGGACGTCTGGGAGATTCAGAGTAGACATGACCCTGAGCCAGACCGTGTGAAAAGGAGGAGGCGAGGCCAAGAGGCCAGGAAGGTAAAGCATGGACCAAAGAGACCAGGTGACCAATGTGGCTGGATTATATAGTGAAGGGCAGCTGGGGGAAGGGCAGTCCAGTTCCTGGGCTGGAGGAGTTGAGGGTAGGGGGCAGGGCATGTCAACATACCCTGTAATAGGGAAGGACCGAGGGATGCTGGGAGAACCTGGTGACCAGGTCTGCTTCGATACGGTAATGGGCACCTCAGTTAGCCCATTGTTGTCCCAGATTTGAGACCTAACAGTTCCAGGGATTAGTTAGGATACTTTGAGCAGTGTCTACTGAAAGTTCAATAGATATGACCCACTATGACCAGAAGACACAGTGTCAGGGAAATTTTGTGGCATTTCATTTTCTAGATCCTCCACCCCACCCCACCCCTTTCTGTAAGTATGTCATGAACTTTTCTGGGAAGCAGCTCTAAGTTGGCACTGCTGGGGTAGGGACAGAACCAAGAGAAGAGTATGCTCCAAGTACTTGTCACACAAATCATCATGGAGGGAGTCTTGATGTGTGCTCTACTTTGGAGGATTACCAGAGCAGACCCTGACCCATGGGACAGAGAGCCAATTGCTTGCTTGTTTTGAGGGATAATCTAGAAGTATCTAAGCCATTGTGACATTGTGAAATTTGCACTAACATAACATATGGTTCACAATTAAAACACTTTTGCACTTGTGTATGTGGGTGTTTTGTATATGCATGTATGTGGGTGGCATGTATATACATGTTGCATGTGTGCTGTCTGCCTGTGCGTATGCAGGCTACATGTTGACCTCGGGTGTCTCCCTGTTGCAGGATATCAAGAACACTGTGAACCCCAACATTGTGTTACTGGAAAAACCTGTTTCTAGTTGTGGCGTGGCTCACCCTTAGCACACACCTTTAATCCCTCTGGCTTGAATACAGACACAGCTTTTGCACATCTTTAATCACAAATGATGAAGGTAAAAGTTTGTAGCAGGAATAACACCATGTTTGAAAATGATGACAGACAAAGTGACAAATCAGAGAAAGATTTGACAGAATAGGATCCACCCAACTCTCACAAGAAGAGAGAGGAAAGGGAAGCTACTTCAGGGGCAGTACAGAGAGAAAGAGAGGAGATAGTTTTGCTGGGAGAGTTTTACAGAGACAGGTTGCAGAGAAAGAGAACAGGCTAGACCCTGGTCAAGTCAGAATGAGCCAGAGAATGAGAAGGAGCCAGGAGATTAGAACAGATTATAAGATCTAGTTTAAAGCTAAACAGAGCAAAAAAGTCAGAGGTCAAGAAAGAAGCCAGATTGAATCAGTCAGCTTGGAGAGGAGTTTGAACCAGACTAGCTAAGTTGAACCAGCCAGTCAGAGCTCAGAAAGAGCTAGTTAAGGTGAGTTTATTCAGCAGTAAGTCTCTTGAGGCTAAAAACATTCTATGCCTCGATGAGACTGTACGGAGGCTAGAAGCTCCCAGGACTAGGCCTAGGTTAGCAGACAGAGGCAGTAAGTCTCAGAGACGACAATTACACTGGAACAAATAAAAAAGTTCTCTTACATCTCCCTGATCACTCTTCTCCTTATATATTGAGTCAGGGTGTAGTGGTTTAAATGAAAAATGTTCCCCATAGTCTTGGGAATTTGGCTACTTGATCCTCAGTGGCTGGTGTTGTTTAAGGAGGTTTAGGTGATGCAGCTTTGCTAGAGAGAGTATGAGTAGCATTAAAAAAAGAAGCAGAGGCTTGCCTACTACTACTACTTGCCAATCTACTTTATCTGTGCTGCGTTTCTGGCTCAGGATGTGAATGTTTAGCTTCCTGTTCTGGCTACCACGCCTGCTTCTTGCTGCCCCGCCTCCCCACTGCGGTGGACTCTTATCCTAAAACCAAAATATCCATAAACCAAAATAAACTCTTCCTTCTGCAAGTTGCCTTGGTCATGGCGTTTTAGCGAGGTAAGAAGAAAGTAACTGGACACAAGGTCTCTACCTGAACTCAGGGTTCAGCTACTTCAGCAGCCAGCCTGCCCCAGGGATTTTGTATATTGAGATTATACAGGCTGGCATGCCCATGTGACATTTATGTGTGTGCTGGAGATCTGAATGCAGTTCCTCACGTTTGTGTAGCAAGTGCTTGACCCACTGAATAGCCTCCCTATCTCAGAGATTCTAGCCTCCCTGGATTTTCTGAATCTGCCCTTAGGGAAGAGTCCAGACAGAACCAAATAGTTGATAGTATACCCCTTTCCTAAAGTTTGGTAATCGCTGTTGTAACATTCAATTGTATTATGCACCCTATAGTTTCTACAAGCTCCACTTAACAGCATAGTTCCAGGCCCCAGTGTCCAGTGGAATGGCTAACACTGTGATTTCCCATCTTTCAATGTTTGATACTTTCCCAAGACACATGCAGCTTGACTCAATTAAACTGTTGTCAATAAGATGAAAGACACTAGATAAATTGAGCCTTTCCTTTTGGCAGCCCTGACAGCCAGCCTGACGCATCTGCATGGTTGATCCATTCCATCATACACAAGGAGTTGCTGATGTAACCAAAAAGGAATAATTTATTTGTGGAGAGTGGTTGGAACTGGAAAGGGCTGGGATTAAGCTCGGGAGCTCAGAGGTTCCATGCTGTACCCCATTAGCCCAGGGGCCCAGGCAGCCTCCTTTCCAATCCTCAGATGCAAGCCAGTATCCTACATGAATCCAGAATCCTTACATCTCTCTCTTCTGATGTTGCAGGCCTGAAAAGAAGTCTTGCTTGGTTTTTGTTGCTGCTGTTGTTGTTGTTTCTGTTTTTGAGAGCTTCTTTTAGCCTGTGTTGGCTATGAATTTGCTATGTTGTGCTGGCTGGCCTTGAACTCACAATGTTTATTCCCTTCAATCCCAAAGTTCTAGGATTATAGATGTGTGCCAACACTTCCACTTCTAAAAGTTTTTGAGGCCAGAGAATGCATCCTGAAGCCAAGTCCCCTTCCAACAGCACCATGGAGACAGAGCTGCATCAGTCCTGTGTCATGGAGACGCAGCATCCTTTAGTCCTTGGTTCTGTGCAGACCTGGTGCTTTTCTTATTTTAATACCGTTCCCTCTCCCTGCTCTGCTTCATCTCTTCTCATTGAACTTCCCAGTGAATTAGCCTGCTGTTGCTTTGACAACAGGTGGGAAGAACTGGGGAGGGGCAGCCGGTGAAGTGGGGGACTGGAAAATACCACATCTCTCTGTGGAGAAACTGCCGGAAAGAGATGTCAGCTTGTGGTTTAGAAATAGCAATGCAGGCTGATTTGGCCTGGGCTGGAGGGGCTTCTTTACTGCTTTGCCTGACCCCCTGGTAATCCTCTAGGACCCTGAAAATAATTCATTTACCTCAGGGGACATGGCTGGTGTACTGCCAAGAGAAAAGCTGATGGCACCAGGTTAAAGCCTCCAGTCGTGATATAATTTATGACGGGGGGGACTCATCACACTGAAAGAGGCAGTTTGGGGGAGGTGGCCAGGGTCTCCACCCACAGGGATGCTCAGCTTGACCCCTCTGTATGAAAAATGAAGTGCGGTGAACTAGCAGGGAGACCCTTGCAATGCTTGGATGATCACATAGACTTGGCTGCGGACGGAGTAGGTAAGAAATGACCCAGGAGATACCACTTAAAGGGTGTGGTGATAAATAATGGGCAGCTCACGTTAGAAGATCAAGCATCCGACTTCAGATCTCGTGTTTTCTTCCTGTGCCAAGTGGCTGTGCGCTGGACGCAGGTTGGATTTGCATACACATGTTTCTCTGTTTCAGCTCGTAATTTTCTGTGTTTTCTCCTGAGGGGGATATTAAAACCAGAGCTGTGTCACATGGAAGCGAGGGTTCTCATTCAGAACCCTGTCACGAACTTTGTCTTTTCTCTATCATCTTGACAGGAAAAATATCTCCCATAGTTTCAAGGTCAACTGTGAACCATTTGGGCTTGGAAATGAAACAGTGACCCTTGGGCCGCTTGTCCTTCTTGTCACTCATCTTGTGTGGACATTTAATAAGACACAGTCGTTCTCCAGCCTTGGGTCAGAGGCCAGGCTGCCATCAACCAGCTATCAACCTACGTGGACATTTCACTGGGACAGCAAGAAGTTTTTAGCTTTCTTTCTTGCTACAGATGGGAAGCTTTTTTTTTTTTTAGTTCCTTTCAGTTTTGTTTGCTCTTGGACTTTCCCTTCTGCCTTGCATTTTATGTCTGTAGCTTTGTAGAGCTGATCTGTAGTGGAACAGACGAGTGCTTGGAGACAAACACGTAAGCATCGTGCCTCCTTTGCCTGCCTCCTGAGAGCTAGGGTCCGTAGCTCCCTAAGGGGCAGACCTAGCCTGACCTCTAGTTTGGGGTTGATTTTATTCCTGGCCCAAGGCAAACAGGGCTACTTACTGCTGTCTGGGATGCTGTGATCAGGTGTGGCCAGCCACCAGTTGGACCTTGTCCTGATGACATGTTTGCAAGTCTCCAGTACCGTGCCCTATTTGTCCTCTGCAGCCTAGGGTCTATTTGGTAGCTGCTCATCTAGTGATTTCCAGGTAGACACTGGCTTCCCGGCATCATTGCCCTCTCTCTGCTCTTCAATGACTCTTCACGGGCTCTCCTTTTATGCTCACCCCTTTGGTGGTTTGAATATGCTTGGCCAATGGGAAGTGAAGCTATTAGGAGGTGTGGCCTTGTTGGAGGAAGTGAGTCACTGTGTAGGCGGGATTTGAGGTCTCCTAGTGCTCAAGCTCCACCCAGTGCGGAAGAGACCCTCTTTTGAGGGTGGAAGACAGTCTCCTTCTGGACGCCTTCCAGTCAAGATGTAGAACTCTCAGGATCTCTAGCGCCATGTCTCCTTGCACACTGCCATGCTTCCCACCATGATGATGATGGACCGAACCTATGAAACTGTAAGCCAGCCCCAATTAAATGTCCTTTATAAGAGTTGCCTTGGTCATGGTGTCTCTTCACAGCAATGAAACCTTAACTAAGGTTTCATTAACTGAGACACTCCTGAAGTGTCTCATTGGTAGGTTCTGTCTGTCATTTTCTCTTCTCTGGATAATTATATGCACTTGCGGCCTTCATCACTACATTGAGACTTGTGGCTACCAAGCACCAAACATCAGTTTCTTGGGTTTTCTGGCTGTGTCTATCGACATGTATGTTCCTTATATGAAATGTAACTCATCTCATGGGAATTTATTCTCTTCCCATTTCCCAAAGTTCCTCAGGGATGCTGTGGCTAGGCTCGGAGACTTGTATATTTCCTCACTGTTCTCTAGGCTGGGAGGTCCCAGTGTGAAACGCTGGCTGGTTTGGTGCCTGTTCAGGACTGGCTTCCTGGTTCCCGGGCAGATGTCTTCTCTCTGTGCCCTCACACTGTGAGAAGAAACTCTCTTGGCCCTACTGCCATCCTCAAAGCCTCCTCCATCTCAGGACCTTATTATCCACTGAGTCCAGATATCACCACATGCAGAGTTCAGATTTCAACATATGAATTTAGAGGAGGGGCCACAAACATTCAGGCTATAGCAACTCTCAAACTACACTTTCTTGCAGTCTTGATTTTGACTTTTTTTTTTTTTAAATATATATGTACCCAGTCCCCGGGTTGAAAACAAAAGCCCTAGGGTTGAAAAGATGGCGCAGGGGTTAAGAGCACTGGAGAGATGACTCAGTGGTTTAGAGCACTGGGTGATCTTCCAAAGGATCTGGGTTCAATTTCCAGCACCAACATGGCAGCTCACAACCATCTGTACTTCCAAGATCTGACATCCTTACACAGACAGATATGCAAGCAAAACACTAATATACATTAGAAAAAGGCTGGAGTCATCCTGAGGATTCCCTTTCCTTATTCCCCCTATTCTATATCTTGCCATGTTAGGCATTTTGACTTTGGAAATCTTTCTTAAATCCTGCCTCTCACTTCCATTTTCACTTCTACTTCTTTGGTCTAAACTCCTCAGACTCCTTTACCTGTAAAAAAATAAAACAAACAAACAAACAAAACACAAAACATCATGACGTTATAGTTCTTGACTAGGCACAAACTTGACAAAGAATGAGTGTACCAGTCTATCTAGACCCAGACAGACAAACTGGGAAGGTTAAATGAGATGCTTTATAGAAAGCATACTTATGCAATGATTGGCACATAGCAGTGGCTCAATAAATGGGAATTATTATTTATTCCTCAATATAATAATACAATTATTATTATATACAGGACATGTCAGACTTAGGCAGCCTGGGTTCAAATCCAGGTTTCATGTGTACGCACACTTACTGCACATATAGTCTCTGTGTCCACACTTATCATCCCTACAATTCAGGGGATTATAAAAGGCCATTGTGAGGATTAAATGGTTTTATGTGAAACACTTAGAACATAGCTGGGATTAAGTGGTTTTCTGTGAAGCATTTAAAACACGGCTGGGCACGTAGCAAGTGCCCCACATGCTGGTTTATACTCTTACTACTATTATTAATTTTTTCCCTCCTCCCTATCTTTCTTTTTTCTCTTGAGACAAAGTCTCACCATGTAGTTCTGGATGTTCTGGATCTCACGATGTAGACCAGGCTGGCCTTGAACTCACAGAGATCCACCTGCCTCTGCCTTCTAAGTGCTGGGAAAAAGGCATGTACCACCACACTTGGTTATCTTTTATAGGTCAGCATCTTAGGTTTTGTTAGAGGAAATGTTCATAGTTTGAATTCTTGTCCACAACACCCTAAAATCACCCTAAACAGAGAGTTATGGAGAACTCGTGTCCCCATATAAAAGTTTGATCTACCCACTGTGGGATTTCATCAGCGCTGGATCAGTAGATTGTCGTATTTTAGAGCAGGGATAATGCAATTTCCAAAATTACTTTTGGTATTCTCACATGCCCAGGAACCAGGTGACTTCCTGGAATGCTGGGAATTTTAGTCTTGGGAAATGACAAAGCCTCATGGGAAAGTATGGTAGTCTGCAATACCCTCAACATGTGGCTCAAGGCCATTCCAGCTGGGAAATTCTAGGGGAATGGTCTTGGTCAAAAGTCCATCTCTTGGTCAGTAATTAATATTTAATAAATGTTTACTTTAAATTTGGCCCAATTTTTTTTTCTGGTGTATTGCAGGATTAACAATGACTTTTAGCTCTAAGACTTCTGGGTAGTTGTGTCCACTCCAGGACACTTGTCACCTCTCTCTCTCTCTCTCTCTCTCTCTGAGCCGTGTGTGTGTGTGTGTGTGTGTGTGTGTGTGTGTGTGTGAGAGAGAGAGTGTGTGTGTGAGTGTGTGTGTGTGAGTGTGTGTGAGTGTGTGTGTGAGTGTGTGTGTGTGTGTGAGTGTGTGTGTGTGTGTGTGTGTGTGTGTGTGTGTGTGTGTGTGAGTGTGCTGGGATCAAAGGTGTGCGCCACTATGCCCAGCAGTCAGATACCCTGCTCGTTATTATGACAGGAGCTATCTCTCAGAAGCTCATCTTCCAAATACCATCCACGAGCCTGCTCCGAAGGTGAGAACAGAGGGTCTGTTGAGGTGATTTCAGTGTGAGGCTGGGGACATTATCCAGGACCCCATGTATGACCTTTATTTCTCATCTATCACCATGTCTCTGTGTTGGGAGAGTCTGGTCAAGGCTTGTTCTTACTGGTGAAAAGAGTAAGTTCTGGTCTCTGGCATTTCTCCCTAAAACCATTTTTGTTGTTTTTGTTGTGGTTGTTTTGTTTTTCAAGACAGGGCTTCTCTGTGTGACAGAGCCCTGGCTGTATTGGACTCACTTTGCAGACTAGGCTGATCTCAAACTCACAGAGATCTGCCTGCCTCTTCCTCCCCAGTTCTGGGATCAAAGGCATGCATCACCACACCCAGCTAAAACCAGTTTTATTAGGGGCATAATTTAATGACCTTGACAGGATTATATCCTTCTTTCTGCCTTTGCCCTCCCATGACTACAAACTAGCTTCCTGTTATTACAGACCAGTTTGCAATACTCAGAATTTCACAGGAGTCAGCTTGTACAGTATATAACAGCAATAGTTCTAACAAAGTTAATTTCGGGAATTTTCTTCTGTGTCATGTACTTTGCTCATATCCTGTCCAGCATCCTCTCTTATTCCTCTCCTCGCTGGCCTCTTACTTCCCCTTTCTGTTATTTCCACCCCCCTCTCCTATGTGTGAAATAAAACATGAACTATTTACCCTTCTTACCCCACTCCCACCAACAATCCCCCACCCCCGTTTTAATGTCCTGTGTATATATTTTCAAATCTATATAATATTGTTTTCAAACACTGCAGCTCTCACCTGCTTACTCTCCTGTCTCCTATGCCATGACTTCTCTCCAGACAGACTGGATGGCTGCTGCTTTCTGCTAAGCAGTGTGCGGCTCATCCCTGCTCCACACTGACGGTCTCCCTCCTCTTTCCAAACTCTGGCTTCTTCATGCCCAGAATAAAACAAGTCCCTCACATCCACACCCAAGTCTATTGATTCCCGTGTTTCACTGCGTCAGCGCTGAGTCATTGACTTAATTGTTGTTTTTGGGGTTTTTTCCAGTTAATTTTTCTGTGGAATGTTCTTTGTTTCTCCCTCAGTTTTAATTTTTTTAAAAAAAAATTAAAATATAATCACATCATTCCCCCTCCCCTTTTCTTCTCAACCCCTCCCTTGCCCCTCATTTCTTTCCCTTTCTCTCAAGTTCATGGCCCTATTTTTTCTTTAATTGTTTTTGTTATGTAAGGATAACTGATTACAGGGCTCCTCCCCAGGGGAGACTATTTTGCCTGCTCTCAGCATTTCTTTGTTGCCTGTCATTCTTGCTCTATGGGTGGGGCCTGAGAGATCTCCCCCTATCCCTTCCATGTTAGCATGTCTGTTGGTATCACACTTGTTCAGGTCTTGTTTAGACAACCATATTGAGGGATCATGGGTGATGCTTCCCTGTCATTTCTGGGAGATACAATCTCAAGGCAGTTTTCCTGGTCCTCTGGCTCTTAAAATTTCTCCACACCCTCTTCTGCAATGTTCCCAGAGCCTTATGTGCAAGAGTGTTGCAGATCTACCCTCTGGGGCAGGGCCTTAGGTGCAGAGTGTTGCAGATAGACCACTGTGGCCAGGCCTTAGGTGCCATATGTGTTCTGCAGACATACCCACTGGGGTGGGCACCGCACAAGCAGTCGTTCTCTGCATCTTGATCTGTTGTGGTTTTCTGTGATGCTCTCCGTCTGCAGAGAAGGGAAGTTTCTTTGATATGGAGCGAGAACTACAAGTATCTTAGAGAGACATGCAGGAAGTAGTGCAGGCAGAACATTTCCTAGGACTCCATTTGATGTTTAAAGGTTGGCCTCCAGAACTCTGTCCGGTCTCTTCTGCTGACAATAGGGTGACCTCTACCTCAGTAACAGAATTTAGCACCGTTAGCGAGAGCCTTTCACCAACTCAAGCTCCGCATGCACTTTTTTTCTTTGCTTCAAGCCCTTGGTCTTTACTAGGCCAATTCCTCCTCACTTCATGAAGCCTTCACAAATATCTCCTCTGGGAAGCTTGCCTTGGCTGTCCATTGGATACCCACAACATTTTACTAGGATCTTAGTTAAAGAAGTTACCACTTTGAGAACATGTTGGCATGGTTGTCTTCCAGTCCGGTCATCTGCTATCTTGAAGACAGGAGCTGTAGGACATTTCTTTTGACACCACCATGTCTAATGCAGGTGTGGTGTAAATTCTGTGGAATGACTGAATAGCAACGACAGAATCACAAGCTAATCTAACGGAGGCACATAGAATATACAGAGCACATAGAACATAGAACAGAAAGCTTTGCTGAGTACTTTACAAACCTCATCTCAGCCTCCTGAGCCACCAGTTGAGAACAACTGCTATATAGGAAGGAAAAGTCTCCAAGGCTCGGCCGTATAACCAGTATGTTTTTAAAATCTGTCCCTCTCTTCCTAACTTGAAAGAACCTCATACACTAAGAGTTGATATGCTAACCACAAAGTAAACCTAACTGCTAAAGCTACCTCCAAAGAGTATACCAACGTTGACATCTTAAACCAGTGTTACTCTGAAGCTTGTAGGGGAGTAACAAGCCTGGCTTTCCTTTAGAAGTTCCTTAGGACATTTTGTAAAGCCGCATCTGCCTTGCCACTAGTGTGAACTGGCTGAAGAGCCACTCAAGGCTGCGCCTCTCTCTCGTTTCCCAGGCAATGTCCACATTGGCCTAGCTCTTGCTGGCGCTTTTGTTCTGAAAAGCTTTGATGTAAAATTTGAAATGTTAAAAGCACTCATTGAAAAACCAAGCTGTTTACAAAACATGGTCAGAGAAAGGTTTTGTTGGAGCAGCGGTTCTCAACCTTCCTCATGCTGTGCCTCTTAATATAGCACCTTACGTTGTGGTGACCCCCAACCATAAAATCATTCTTGTGGCTACTTCATAACTAAATTTGTTCTACATCACAATGTAAATATTTGATATGCGGGATGGTCTTCAGTGGCCCTGCGAAAAGGTTGTTTGACCCCAAAGGGGTTATGACCTACAGGTTGAAAATCGCTGTTTTACAGGGGGTAGGTTCAACTGTAAATTTGGTTGTCTAGGTAAAGGCCAGGCAACTAACTTCTTAAGTTCTCCTGTGCTTTGGAATTCAACATCCCCACAGTAGTCAGGGTGTTGGCTTTCTCCAGTCTCCAGTAGAGGAAACCGAGGCTCATGAGTTTGTGGGCCTTGCTCAAGATCTTCCTCTGGGAAGTGAACAAGGGTCTTAGGGTTTAACGCTGAAGTTAGCCTTATGCCAGTTCTCCTGCCTGCCAGCAATAAATGTTATAGGTGCTGAGAACACACTGTCTACAGCCCTGTGTCCCCAGATATGGCTTAGTTTCTGTTGCGTACCTCACTATTCTAGGAGGACATCCCATTCCTCTTTTATAAGAGTGGACTTATCTTGAGAGTCATTTGGTCCGTGGGGCTGGAGAGTCCACTGGACACATTCTCAGGCATGGGGAGGTGAGTCAGGAGAAGGAGAAGGATGTAGTTAGTAACAGCTGGCATAGTAGTCAATTGACAACACACCCCGACAAAACCAAGTGGCTTTTAAACACGTCCAATGGTGGGACATGTTTAAAGCAGTCCCTGACTCTTTCTCAGACATTCTGCTTTCTCACCTTGAAATGGGAAGGATCCAGGCCAATTTCCTGGTGGCTAATGATGACACTCACGAGATAAATTTACTAAGAAATAGTCTTGAGACTGAGGGGTATGTGAACAACAGAAACGCTAGTCAAATTCCATACAAGGACCTGGCGGTCCCCTGACAGCTTTGTGCACTGAAGGGACCTTGGTAGAGGCTGTTTGGCCCTTTTTTTTTCTTTTCTTTTCTTTCTTTCTTTTTTTTTTTTTGTTAAAGTTTTCCAAAGCTGGTAAAAGTGAAGATAACTCTCCAGGCAACCAAATCGTCCCCCATTTAAACCATTTAAACCAGCCAAATACTGAACCAGGGTCATATTTCCTGTCAGATGGAGTTTAACATGACTGAGTTACCCTGCAGGCTGAAATGCAACTGGGTCAGTTTGAACACAGAGAAGGTCTGTCTTTATCAGCAGTAAATATGTTCAATATGCGTGGACATTAACTGACCTAGCTGTCTTTATACTGGCTTTAATTGTGTAGCTTGTCACTGTGTCCTGAAGTTCAGTCATTTTCATAACTTTATTAGATAAAGTTTATAACTTTTCCTAATGACTTGTTTTTGAAATAGTCTTAGATTATTTGGAGTTTATTCTCCTTTGGTTTGCTCTCCACAGTGTACTACTTAAGTATTTAAATGAGATGTTGAAACCGGCTACCCATGTGCCTATGTACCTCGGGTGGCCCTGTGGCTGGGGAAATACAAGATCTGTGTTCAATCAGAGATGATGCACCTAACCCTCAAGAGACCAGTGGCCCCAGAGGGTTTAGAGGTCAGGTGGGGTGGGGGTTTGTGGGGGTGAGGCATCCTAATGGAGACAGAGGGTAAGGAGGAGGTATGGGATGTGGAGCAGTTGGGGAGTGGATGGGGGAGGTGGGAATAAAATCTGGAGTGTAAAAAACAAACAAACAAACACTGCTCTTCTAGAGTACCCGAGTTCAGACCCCAGCACCTACGTCAAGCAACTCACAAACTCCTTATCTTCAGCTATAGGGGATCTGACAGCCTCCTCTGAAACACACACCATACATACATTCACATACATACTATACATACAGTCACAATACTATACATATATTCACACATACTATACATTCACACATATACACTCACTATACATACACACTATACATACATTCACACACATTATACATACATTCACATACATGCACTCACTATACATACACTCACACACACTTTACATGCATTCACACATACTATACATATATCCACACACACTATACATACATACATACACACATTATCCATATATTTGCACACACTGTATATACATTCATAGCACATACACACACACACACACACACACACACACACACACATGCATACACACAAAAAAAATCTTTAAAAAGAGCTAGGAATCAGCCCTTACATGTGGCCCTTAGCCTACATGCTGAGAAGACATTGGGAAAGGCAGAAGCAGAAGACAGAAAATTAGCGCTATTTAAATCACCATCTAGCTAACTTGGTAGGTGTGTGTGTGTGTGTGTGTGTGTGTGTGTGTGTTTGTGTGTGTTATGAATGTATATATAATGTGTGTGTTCATGAATGTGTGATGGCACATGTGTATGTGTGCACATAGAAGACAGAAGTTGACTTTGGGTGTCTTCCTCCTTCAATCACGCTTCACATTACTATTTTTAAAATAACGTTTTCATTAATTCCTTGAGAATTTTATACAGTGTATTTTGCTCATATTCTTTCCCTTCCTCAACTTGTCCCAGCAGCTCCTCCATTTCTCTCTCTCTACAGCCAACTTGATTTTTTTCTCTTTCTCTCCTTATAAAGCTCATTGGGTTTGGTTGCATTAACTGACTACTGGGGATGGCGCCTGCCCTGGAGTGTGGTCCCTATACGGTGGTTAATAAAACAGATTCTCCCTCTCCCTGCAGCAGCTGGGAGGACTTCGGTCCAGTTCCTCTCATCCATGCTGGGATTTTGTCTGGCTTGGACTCGCAAAGATCTTCTGCACATTGCCACAATTGCCGTGTGTCCATGAGTGACTCTGTCCTGTTGTGTATAGAAAACACTTTTTTTGAAGTCACCCTCCACCTCTGGCTTTTACAACCTCTCCATCTCTTCTGTGTGTCCAGAGCCTTGAGAGCAGACATGTAGTTGATCATTCTGAAGTTTCTTATTCTCTGCATGTTGGTCAGTTACTCTCCACATTTTGTTTTTGAGTCTTACTGTTCAGCCTTGGCTGGTCTGGAACTTGCTATGTAGCCCAGGCTGGCCACGAAGGCACAGAGATCTATCTGCTTCTACCTTCCAAGTGCTGGAAATAAAGTTGTATGCCACCATGCCCAGCTTCCACATAATTTTTTGAGACACGGTTACTCACTGACATTTGGAGCATGTCATGTTGTCTAGACTGTCTGGCCAGCAAACCTAGGTGTTCTCTGTGTGGCACCCTGGTGCTGAGACTACAAGTTCTCGCCACTATGCCCTGCTTTTTATGTGACTTCTGGGAATCCAAACTTGGGTTCTTACTGTTACATGGAAAGGACTTTACTCACCATGCCATCTCCCTAGCCCCAATTTAGTAGCTTTTGAGTACACCGAGGGTGGGCCGCGAACTGCTGAATATCTTCTCAGAGAGTATGTGTCACAGACACAGCATGTTACAAACCTAACTTTGTCACCATTGGACTTTCGTTGATGGATAGATGCACTCCAGTTTTAAAAGAAGGGAAAGGTAGGCCTTTTCTGAGATGAGGTGGTAGCCTGGAATGTTCTTCCTGATTGTGCCCACCATTCATTACTCATTTCTTCTGATAGCTCAGGCTCTGAGGAAATGAGAACTCAGCCCAAAGCAGGTCAGAGCTGAAAGGAGTTTGGGGACATCCAGTGCAGTGGCTCTCAGCTCCCTGCCACATTCAATCACTCAGTTCCAAACCAGTTAGATCAGAGTATCTGGGGAAACACCTAAACATTGATATGAGCATCCAAGGTGGAGCATCGCCAAACCAGCCTACTGTGCACGGGGAGAAGCGAAGCCCGGGAGAGGAGGTGTTTTGCGCACTCCATGTTGCTAGTTAGTGCCCAAGCCAGATCTGATTATGTCATATTAAGTTGTTTCATTTTATTTGATTTTGTGTGTGTGTGTGTGTGTGTGTGTGTGTATGTGTGTGTAAAGTCCTGTCACAAGCACATGCCACCAAGCCTTGCGTTTTTATGTTGGTCCTGGGGACCAAACTCAGGTTCTCACACATGGAAAGCAAGCGCTTTACCAATGGAGACCTTTCTCCCCATCCCATGCTTTACTGGTTTTGCCAGGTTAAAAGCATACTCCAAAAGATGCTTGAGGTTCACACAGTGCCATTAGGAAACCTGTTTCCTTTCAGTGACTCTGTGAACCGACACAGAGGTACATCTCTCTATATGATCTCCAGACACATACAGGAATACTGGGGCCTGGGATCCCAAGAGTCAATAAAGACTTCTGCAGCTTCCCCACTGCTGACCCAGCATGCTGGATTCCATTTTTCTCCAAAAACCTTGTGAACTACTCTTCTTCACTTTATGAATGGGAAACACCTTTCTCAAAACCTTTAACTGGTCATATACTTTGACTAGAAAAACATCTTTCACGGAACTCAGAGCATATGGGACCCATGTATTCAGGAAGACCACAACTTCAACAAAGGGTGGTGCATCAAGACACACGTGCCAGCATTACCCTGCTAGGCATCTGGTTACCCCCCAGTCTTTCTCCCTCCATATTTGTCTTACTGCAAAGAAATTCATAACCAGTCTTACAAACAGAACCATTTATCCTATTTCCCAAGGTGTCCAGGTCTATTTATGAAAAAATTGAACATCCTTAGTGTTTAAGAAAAAAATAAGGAGTAATGATCTAAATTTAGAAAAATTATCTTATTTCTACTGTGATTCTCAACCTTGTCCACATTAGATTCAACTTTGAATCAAATAAAAATATCACCTCCTAAGTTCCACTCTAGTCGTCCTGATAGAATTGAACCTTTAGAGAGGGTCTAGCACCCACATATTTCCCAGAGTTCCTCAGTTAAGTCTCTCTTGCAGCCTGCTGGGTCTCCTCACTGAAAACCATTGTGGTAAATGGGGGTTCAAGCTTGGATTCTTCACCTGCTCTCTATGTGACAGCAACTTAATTTCACTTATTCACAGAGGAAAAATGTTTTGAAATACATCGATGGACTTCTCTTCTATAACCCACATTCTCTTTCCCTCACCTTTGCAGCCTAGTTATGGCCAAGGCAGAGATTTATCACCTCGGGAAGGTAAAGGTGTCCCTGTCAAGAACTGTGATTTGTAACCTAGGTGCCCTTTAGAATCACTCAGGGAGCCATGAAACACATCTGGGATCCACTCTAGACTTCTCAAGTCAGGATTTTTTTTTTGTGGGGGAGGGCTGGTTACTACAAAGGTACCCCAGGCATAATATGTTTTAATTATGCAGCTAATATAGCGAACAATGGTTCTAGTAAGGAACGGCTTGTCAAATGAAAATGAGATTCTGTTTCCCAAGATCTTGCTTTTTTGAACACAAACGTTTGAAATTTCAAGAAAATCGGCTTCTTAGAGGGTGAGGTTGGCTTCGTAATTGACAATACAATTGTATCGTTTAACTGGTACTGCTGAGCGCCACTCTTTGCAAAGAAGCAGCAGGTAGGGACAGGCCATTGCTAGTTTACTTAGGGCCAGAAGGGAGAGCCCAAGGTTGGGAGAAGAGTTGGGGTCCCAGCAGGGAAAAAAGTCATGCTGAAGGTGCAGAACCCAGTGGGATTTCTTCAAGGGTCTCATTATGGTAGCATGGGTAAGACTTGGAGAAACAGCTCGATACGTGTCTGGCCCAGATAGACACCTTCAGAGCTACAGCATTCCCAGGAGTGGGTCCCCATTAGAGGAACTGTATCCAGAGGACAGCCTGGCAAAATCTGTGAGCTCCAAAAGGAAGCAGCCAGCACCAAGGGACATTTTCTTGCATAGACATTTCCATTGAGTTCCTGACTCATGTGGCCTACAGTCCTAAGTAATGCAGAGAGAGGCCAGTTCCAGTGCACTGCAAGAGACAGAGCCTACATTTGGGCTGAGGATAAACAGGCAAGGAATGGTCAAGAGAGCCTAATTGTGTTCTATAAGCTGCCTTTGGTTAGGGTGGGACTGGATGCTCACCTACCTTTTCTGATCTGGGATTTTATCTGACAGGAGCTTGCACAGATCTTGTGCACTCTGTTACAACTGCTGTGCGTCCACATGTGCACCTGCCTTGTGTCCAGAAGGCACTGTTTTGCTATAGTTACCAGCAACCTCTGGTACCCACAACCATTCCACCCTCTCTTCTGCAATACTCAGTTGTTTTTCAACGAGAATCTGATTACTTGCCCAATTCCACCCTGTGCATCTGTGACATGTGTATCTTTGTATGCATTTGTACTCTTGTATACTCATTTATCCAGGAGACAGGGGAGAGGAGGGAAAACCAGTAGGCTTTTTCTTTCTTAATGAGTGTGTGTGAGAGTATATGTGTGTGGGAATGTGTGTGAATGTGAGTGTGTGTGAGTGTGTGAGTGCCTGTATATGTGTGAGAGAGTCTGTGTGTTTGAGTATATGTGTGTGTGTGAGTGTGTGAGTGCCAGTATATGTGTGAGAGAGTCTGTATGTTTGAGTATACGTGTGTGTGAGGTGTGCATGTGTGTGTGTGTGTGAGAGTGTGTGTAAGTATGTGTGAGAGTGTGTGTGTGAGTGTCTGTGAATATGTGAGAGTGTGTGTTTGAGTGTCTGTGTGTGTGAGAGTGTAAGTGTGTGTGAGTATATGTGGACGAGAGTGTGTGTGAGTGTGTGTGTGTGTGTGTGTGTGTGTATGTGTGTGTGTGTGTGTGTGTGTGTGTACTAATAGAAGCAGAAGCTCAATCCAGCTCAGGCAGTTATGGAAGGAAGATTTATCAAGTCTAAACTCTCTGCTTTCTTCCTCCTCAAACATGACAACAGGATGTGGAACTTCAGCTTGAGGCCAGGGTCCGGAACAGTGTGCTGAGTCCATGACTCCGCGCCACAGGGACACACTTTCATCTGAGTTCCCCACAGGTCTGGGGAAGCCTGAGTCAAAGGATTTAGCTTCTGAGGTTTCTAGTTAGCTTTGCTCTTCCAACAGGTTGTACGTTTGCTAAACTCTCTGGACACAGAAGGTTAAACCAAAGCCTGGGAGGAGGCAAGTGTCTGCAACAGGAGAAGGTCCAGAGGTTAGTGTGCAGCTCTGTCTGTCTCTCTGCATTTGACAGCCATGACATTTATTTTGAACAGAGTAATGGTTACAGGTTCAAGGGAAGCTACCTGGTTAGCTCTAGGTTTTTGTGAGGTAAGACTGATGCCCTGGAGACAGATTCTCCAGTAATAGGTATTTGGCCATTGCCTGACCTCAGTGGAAATCAGATACTGAGATGAGTCTCAGAAGAAGAGGGGAGGGTCTGAGGAGCCTTTAGGGGACGGACCCAGTTGGTTCTTTGGCATTTGCTTAAGGACATTGCAAAGCTGCCTTTTTAAAAAGATACTTTTGAAAAGACACCGCCAAACAGCAGGGGTGGCTCCCTTGGGGCTCTGGGGCTCTGGTGTCATCTCCTTTCTGACACACGGAAGGAAGGGCTCCTCATTACTGTGGTTGGAGGCCCCTGTCTGCTGAAAACTTTCTTTCCTTATGCTTGCGGCATGACAGTTGGGTTAATATGGCTCACAGGGAGGGCAGATTACCAGTGAGGGCTTCTTTCAAGGTAATCTGAGCATCTCTAACTCTGGTTTTCAGTCTATGACCTGACCCCACTTCTGATCTGAATCTAACTTCTAGTGACCTAGATGCAGGAGATGATGTAAGAAGCAGTAGGAACTCTGCTCACTGCTGCTTTGCCTTACTGGTCTACAACTGCGGTATCTATCTGAGGCCCCGCCGTGTCTTCTGCCTGCTGTCAGGATGCTAATCTTTTGGCACGTCACCTTTGACATTATTATTATTGTTTTAAATCTTAAAAGACTCACCTTCAGAAATTCCAGGTTCTGGCCCACGACAAAAGCGTTTTCAAAAACATAAGAACAAGACTACAAACATTAAGGTAGTGACACAGTTGGACTTGGCATAGCAATGTGTTCATCCTGAGCCTTCTAGAAAGTTCTTAGAACCAGATGAATTGTGATAGAGCTGGGAGAAACGGGGGCATTATCTGTTCCAGCTTCCTGTTTGTGGCAAGTGACCCTTCAATAAAGATAGGTGTTTATCTCTGTGTTCTTTGAGAATTTCTAGCTACTCACTCTTTTGATGTGCTCATCTTGATATTTTGTCTCAAAAAAAAAAAACAAAAAAAAAACAAAAGAAAAACAAAACAAAACACTTGGGAGCGTGAGGAGTGGAGAGGACTTAGTGTGCAAAGTGCTGGGTGGGTAATCAAGAGGAGGATGGAGAATAAAGAAATAAAAAGGAAAGGAAGAGTGTACTCCTAGGGATGGTGGAGGAGACGGTTTACTGTAGACAAAGGGAGAGAGCACAGCCAGGCGCAGGGACACCTGGGAGGTCCAAAGTGGTCATGACTCTGAGCCTGACCATGTAAGGGTATGGGGGAGGAGAGAGGAGAGAGAAGGAAAAAGACGGGAACCTGGAGGCCAAGAAGCCAAGAGGCTTGAAAGAGGATAAGGTAACCAAAAATGGCTGGAGTACATAGAGGAGGGCATTTAGGGGAAGCCCCTGGGCTGGAGAAGTTTAGGGTAGGGGGCAGGGTATGTCAGTCAGAAGGATCCTGTAATAGGTAGGGACTGAGGGATGCTGGGAGAACTTGGCAGCGTAGCCAGGTCCACTCTGCTTGGTATGTTGAATAGGCATGTCAAGCTTTTGTCTGGGGTTTGAGACCTAACAGACTGGAGTTTGGATTCCCAGCACTCACATGAAAGCCGCGTGGGCATTGAACCTGTATGTAATCCAAGTACGAGGTAAAAGATCGGGGAGCCCAAACTAACAGAAAGGTGAGCTCTAGGTTCAGGGAGAGCCTCTGCCTCTGTACGGCAGCAGTCACAGAGGATCTCTGATGTCAACCTAGCATTCCATAAGCAAGTATATGCACGTATGCCCACATGCATCTGCACACACATACACATGCCCACACACATATAAATGCACAGACACCGCACAGAGACACATGCAAAAAAGCAAAAACAAAACAAAACAAAACAATCCTTTCTTTTGTTCAGCTAGAATCCTTGCCACATGATTTTTAAAGAGTCTATTTTTCATCTTGTATTGATTTTGGTTATTTCTCATGGGTTCCAAGCAGTCACATGCTTGTCACAGTGTAGTAAGTCCTCTCTGACTTGATACTCTAATAAAGACACGATTGCTACAGAGTGTGCTGGGACTACTGGGTCATTATGCAGGAAGACCCTGGTCCCCTGCCAGCCACGACCATGGGCAAGTCCCTTCCCTATGGAGTCTGCATTTCATGTTCCTCACCTCTGAAGGGAGAGGATCAGACTACAGATTGCTAAGATTTCTTCTAGCAAAGAAAGGGATTTAGGAGGAAATTTAAAACGAACTGCTCAATAATTTTTTTTAAACAAATGGCATATCTCAAACAAGGGAATCTGAGCTTTGTACTAGGTGGATAATAAATACTAGTCAACTTGATTTAATCGTAGGGATTTCCAGAGAAGGATTCTTTCTGTACATACTAAGCCTTCCAGTTACCTCAACACCCTCTCTCTCCCAGGAGTGATGAATCTCTTGTAGATACAGGAGCCAAAGCCCAGGGGTACACTTACTGTCTTCCTTAAGTGTAGCAAGGCCCCCCAACAAGGAGGAGACAGGCTTCTCCGGTTCCATAGACAACCAGGCACAGCTGTTTCTTGTCGCGTCTCTGCTGCCGTAGCCAATCTATTAAAATGCCTCTGATTCTGGAAAGAAAACAAATGCTCATGAGGAGATTATAAATAATCTAATTATAAATATATCTCGTTAAAAAAAATAGATATTGACAAGGCTCTCCAGACAGTATGGTCCTCCCCAAACTGAGCTCAAGTGACAAACTGGCCCTTTGCTTGTTGAGCAGTGACAGGGTCTTAGACGATTTCCCAGTTGGCTCTTCAGGATGTATTTGCCTCTTTATTAGCCTCTCAGTCATGCCGGGTGGGTTAAGGGTTTGATGACTAAGGCCCAGTAAACAAAGAATCAGATCTGGGTGTACATTCTCTCTCTCTCCGCATCAAGGATGCCGCTGGGAGGGTTTAGTTGACCTTGGAAAGGAGAGCTGCAAACACAGGTAACATTCCTGGTCTTTAAAAGCCCCCATGGAACTGCTGGGATGTGGAACTTGGAGTGCCTGGGCTTCTACTCTGGTTGCTACATGCTCCGAGTGACCTCATGGGCACAGACAACTTTTTTTTTTTTTTTTGAGACAGGCTCGCCTCAGATTTGCCAAGAAATTGAGGGTGACCTTGAACATTTGATTCTCCTGCCTCTATGTCTGGAGTGCAGGTATCACAGGCCTGCACTAACCACATCGCTTATTTTTTGTGGTGCTGGGTGATTGAGCCCCGAGCTTCCTTCTCGGGAAGCAAAGAACTCTCCCAACTGAATTATATCCCCAGCCAAGTTAATATCTTTTGAGTCTCATTTACATTAACAATTCAATGAAGTAATCGGCAATAAAGCCGCATATAGCTTCTGGCATTTGGGAAAACCTCAATTACCACTCTCTTGTAATGACTAAGAGAAGGGAGGAACAAAAAGAGGGGACACATCGGGCATGTGCAGCATGGAGCCCCCAGGGCACCTCACTCAGACCTTGAGAGGAACTATATGCCAGGGTTAGCTTCCCAGGCTGCCCCAGCGCTGTGCCACAGACTAAAAGGTTTAAATAACAGGAATCTGCTTCCTCCCCAAGCTAGAAGGCCAAGATCAAGGTGCCAACAGGACTGGTTCCCTACAAGGCCTACCTCCTTGGCTTGCAGAGGCCATCCATTTGCGGTCAATCCCTCTGCACATTCGACACTGGTGTCTCTAAGGAGGTTGAATTAGGGACTCCCATAATGGCTTTGTTCTTTTAAAAAAAAAGATTTATTTTTTTATTTTATGTGTATGTTTGTTTTGCCTGTATATACCTATGCACCACAAGCAAACAGTTCCTGAAGAGGGAGGGCATTCGGTCCTCTGGAATTGGAATTACGGATGACTGTTAATTGTGTTGTGGGTGTTGGGAACCAGGCGTGGGTTCTGCGCAAGAGTAGCAAGCACTCTGAACCCCTGAGCTATCTCTCTAGCCCCAACGTAATTGCATTTTAAAAGGTTTTTTTCTTAGTTACGTCTCTATTGCTGTGGAAAGACACCATGATCAAGGCAACTCATTATAGAAAGCATTTAACAGGGGGGGCTCGCTGTTCCAGGGGGTTAGAGTCCATGGTCATCATGGTGAGAGAGCATGGGAGCAGGATACAGGCGGCAGGGCAATGGAACGGTGGCTGAGAGCTCACATTTTGAGACGTAACCACGAGCCAAACAGTTCCACCAGCTTTGGACCAACTAGTCAAATAGATGAGCTTCTGGGAGGCCATTCTCACCCAAACCACCATCAAACTCCATTTCCAGAGTCTCATTCGGAGGTAGTAGGTTTGGGCAGGGAGACACAGTTCACTCCTTTACACCAGGGAACTTGCCGAGGCAACACAAAGTGTCCGGGTCACATGGCCAAGTGTGTCTCGGCATTCCCTTCCAGCTTCCGGGTGGTAATAGCGGTTTCTGTGCTCAAGGGCTGCCTTCTTCCCTCATTTCCTTCTTTCTGTTAGGAAGCATGAAGTTTAAAATCTTCATTTTGGCAACAAATCACCCCTCCCGTCCGCCTGAGGTGGCTCAGGTTCGGTAAAGTGGGAAGCTTCCTTCACCCCCCCCCCCCAGGCTGCCTGGATATCTGGGAGCAAATGCCACCCCACGAAAAGTGGCTTATGAGTGCTGAAGCCAGTGAGTGGTGTGAGCTATGTGTGAGGCATGGAACAGATGCCAGGGTCACACCCCAGGGACTGGAGGGGGTTTCCTACCGCTGTAGCTTTTCTCTCCCTCCCTGCAGAGCCTTTCCTACCGGATGAGTCAGTCCAGGCTTCAACCAGCCAGCTGTTTGGCAGTGAATGGAGAAACCATAGCCCGAGGCATCTGGGATCCAAACACTTCCTCCGATCTCTCGTCCCCTCCTCTCCAGTCTTCACCCTTCGCTCAGTTCTCAAATCACCTCCCTCTGCCCTCTGTGGCCAATGCTTTAGACACGGTAACGCTCATATACTTTTTGAAGAAAGCAAATGAAATGCTAAAGAATAATATTACTCTCCGATAGGCTTCAACCTACTGTTAGCTCTAGAGAAACTTGGGAAGACGCCGCTCCTGACTCACCCTTTCATCATCCTCTAACAACTACCTACTGTGTGCCAGATTTTTTCCCCAGGTGCAGTTACCTACTATGTGCCAGACATTTTCCCAGATGCAGCTGCCTACTGTGTGCCAGACATTTTCCCAGATGCAGCTACCTACTGTGTGCCAGACATTTTCCCAGATGCAGCTGCCTACTGTGTGCCAGACATTTTCCCAGATGCAGTTACCTACTATGTGCCAGACATTTTCCCAGATGCAGCTACCTACTGTGTGCCAGACATTTTCCCAGATGCAGCTACCTACTGTGTGCCAGACATTTTCCCAGATGCAGTTACCTACTATGTGCCAGACATTTTCCCAGATGCAGCTGCCTACTGTGTGCCAGACATTTTCCCAGGTGTAGCTATCTACTGTGTGCCAGTATTTTTCCCAGGTGCAGGAACCACAGAGATAAGAAAGACACAGTCCCCTCCTTCGAGAAGACCCCTGTTGGGGTCTATAAATGTAACTCAACCACTTTCACATACTGAGATAGGAAAGATTTAGAAAGGGCCATGGACTCTGAACAGAGATCTGTCTCTTAGTGTGAAAAGAAGAATCCTGGGGATGGTTAGAGAAAGGCCTTGAAGAATGAGGAGAGTTTTGCTCACTGGGGAGATATGAGGAGGGCCACCTAAAACCATATGGTAGCCAGGAATCCACATGTAGTGATATAAATTTAAATGAACTAAAATTGAACAATTTTTTTTAAAGTGAACAGTTTCTCTGGCTGTATGTCAAGTACTTGGTAGCCATGTGTGTCTAGTAGCTATCACACTTGGCATTACAGAGAAAGTCATTTTCTGTGACTATGGCAAGTTCCACTGGACAGAAGTGTTTACGAGAGAAAGGAAACCACAGTCTACATCTCTGAGGAATGAAAACCTGCACCATCTTTGGAGAACAATGAAAATCTAGGAATCAGCCAGGATCATATACTAAGCTTGACTTTTCCAAACTGTAAGTCTCTCCCCCCCACCCCCTCAGGAATGTGACAGATGTAAGTTTGTTGTACATTCTGGGAAATTTCCACACAGTGGCCTAACAATAGTACTTCTCTCAGTAGCAGACGGTGATCTTTAAGAAAGCTGCAGCTTTATAATCTACCTGAATTAAAGGGTAATTTATCTTACCCCAGAACAGGATTTTTGGAGCAATATTTTAAAGGGAAAGAACTTCTTTCTAAAGGTGTGAAGATATAGGCACATATTGGTCCTCATAGTGAACCTAGAGGGAGGTACTGTTTTCCCTACTTAAGAGATAAGGAACTGAAGACTCAAGAGATACTACACAACCCACCGATTTACTTGGTGTCTCTGTTTGGTTGCATCTTTAAAAGGGGGCTGACAACTGAGCATTCTGTCTTCCTGCTCAGAATTTGTACTTTCTTTTTTTTTTCCTCAAATGGTTTCAGGCCATATAGAACAGCCCTGGCTAAAGTTCCATAAAGTGCGGTTTCAGTTCAACTGTCACCATGGTAACAGAGGTCTCTCTCTACCTCGGGACGTTTTGGAAAGATTCCCCTTCCTTCTAAATGCAAAGGCATCCCCACTGGATCATTCATGGCTCCTCCAGAACAGAGATTCTCAAAGGGAAGTCCCCGAACAAGTAACATCACCTGGGAACTTGTTAGAAGCACAGGCTACCCCCAGTGCAATAGTGGAAAGTCTGCGTGTGTGTGTGTGTGTGTGTGTATGTGTGTGTGTGAAAACCAGCGGCTTTATGATTGGATTAGATGCTCAATCTAATCCAGGAGTGAATTCACATCCTGTGCTGTAAATTCAGTCAGAAACCCGTGGCAGGGTGGGGGTGAGGGTTCCATAGACCCTAGTCTTGGAACTTACTGCTATGGTTTTGCTATACAGACACAATGTGCCTATGAAATTGTCTTGTCATGACTGTTTTTGCCCGAAAAATGGCTCTGCCTATCAGCTTTGGCCAGAGTAGCTTCTTCTTGCACTTCGCTTGCATTTTAACTGAGCATCGGGTCTTCCTGCTCAGAATTTGTACTACCTGGTCCAGACTACCTGGTGACACAGCTGGAGTCAGGACCTTGGGATCTCGTTCCCCCTTCACCCCTCACCTGCAGGGCCTGGGCTAGTACCCCAATCCTTTTCTACCTGAATGGCGCTAGCAGTACCTATGTAACCCATACCTACCAGCTGGGTGAATAGTAAATCTACTGCTCAACATGAGAGTCTTTAAAAAATATCTCACAATTAATTAGTTAATTAATGAACTAATTAATTTGGGGGAGGGACAAGGACTTGCTGTATAACCAAGATTGGCATCACCTGCAGGGATCCTTTAAAGAGTGTTAGGATTACAGACTAATGCTAGCATGCCTGCCTCGACAGTAGAGTTTTCATAAGCACAGAATACACATTAAAGGTCAGAAGGTGTATTGGTTTCTTTCTTCATAGCTGCAAAACTACCTGACTAAAGCAACTTAATGAAGGGTTTATGCTAGCTCACAGTTCCTGGTTACCGCTCATCATGGCGGGGAAGTCATGGCAGCAGGAGCCTGAGGTGGGTGGTCACATCGCATCTACAGTCAGGAAGCAGACACAGACAAATGCTACTGCTCAGCCCTTCTCCTGTGTATTCAGTCCAAGGCTCCAGCCACAGACTGGTGCTGCCCACCTTTAGGGTGGAACTTTTCACCTCAATTAACCCAATTTAAATGATCCCTCACAGACCATGTCCAGAGGTCTATCTCCTCTGTGATGTTTAGATCACAGTAAGAAGAACACTGGAGTCAGTATAAATGGATACAGAAAATGTGGTTCATTTACACAATGGAATGCTACTCAGCTATTAAAAAAATGAGAACATCATGAATTTTGCAGGCAAATGGATGGAACTAGAAAATACCATTCTGAGTGAGGTAACCCAGACCCAAAAGGACATGCATGGTATGTACTCACTGATACATGGATATTAGTCAAAGAATACAGAATACCCAGGATACAACCCACGGACCATAAGAAGCTAAACAAGAAGGAAGACCCAAGTGAGGATGCTTTAATCCTACTTAGAAGGGGGAACAAAATAATCATGGGAGGCAGAGGAAGGGAGGGACCTGGATGGAAGAGGGGAGAGAAGGAAGGGAGGATAGGGTCAGGTATGGGGGGGGGGGAAACAGGAGAGAAGCCCAGAGGATCAGAAGAATGAAGGGAAATATGCAGCTGCTGGGGGTGGGATGTGGGGACTGAGGGATGGAAGGAACCTCTAGAAAGTCCCAGAGACCTGGGATGTGAGAGGCTCCCAGGATAGCCATGCTAGGCTCCTGTCTGCAAGCTGACTGAAACAGATGTCTGCAACTTTCAGCCAATCACTGGAAGAGTTGGGGGAAGGATTGAAAGAGCTGAAGGGGATTGCTACCCCATAGGAAGACCAACAGAGTTAACTAACCTGGACTCCTGGGAGCTCCCAGAGACTAAGCCACCAACCAAAGAACATACATGGGCTGATCTGAGGCCCCAGCACATATGTAGCAGAGGACTGACTGCCTTGTCTGGCCTCAGTGGGAGAGGATGTGCCTAATCCTGCAGAGAATTGATGCCCCAGGGTAGGGGGATGTGAGGGAAGGAGCACCTTCTCAGAGGCTAAGGAGAGAGGCTGATGAACTCTGGGAGAGGAGGCAGGAGGGGGCAACATTTGGGATGTAAATATAAAATAGTTAATTAAAAAAAGAAGTAGGAACAATAGATTGAGACAGGAAAATACAGTATGAATGTACAACCTAGAAAGCGTAGACTTGCAGGGAGGGGAATTTAACTAAACAGGAAGGAAAGAATGGTAATATTCACAGTGAGAAATTTGACCTAATTTGAGAATCTGTCAATGATACTTATCAATAAAAATAAAATTAAAAAGTCTTTGAAAAGCAAAATTGTGGCTTCTGCTCTCAGAAAACTTGCAACCCAACAGGGAGCTTGAAGAAACAGCAGGTAGCAGTATTTTATATATATATATGTGTGTGTGTGTGTGTATGTATATGTATATATATATATATGTATGTATATGTATATATATGTGTGTGTATATGTATATATACATATATGTGTGGTATATATAGTGTATATACTATAAATAATATAATATATACTATATGTATGTATAGTATATATATATAATATATGTATATCTGTGTAGCCCCAGGCTCCATGGGAGAGGAATAAGCAATGGACTGCAATGGGAAGCTTTGACTTGGGAGTGAACAAAGATCCACAGAGGAGTATGATATGATCTAGACCTTGACGTATGAACTATTACACATGTGACGGAATTGGACTGGAATCCAGAGAGAGGTTCACACCCCAGAGTCCATACTTACTAATTCTCTTGGATCTTTGTACATTTTAGTTGCTTCATCTTCATCAGAGCTGGGGAGATGGATCAGTGGGCACCGAGCTTGCTGGGCAAGCCTGAGAACAGGAGTTTAGATCCCCAGAACCCACACAATGCTAACTATGGTAGCCTTCATCTGTAATGACAGAATGCCTACAGCAAAACGGGAGGCAGAGGTGGGAGCTGGAAGCTCTCAGGCCAGTTAGCCTGATATGCGCAACATTGCAATAACAGGAGAGCACCTGAAGCTGCCCACTGACTTCCATGTGTGTACTAAGGCACATGTGTGCGTGCATGCGTACACATAGAAGGAAAGGATGGTGATGCTTTGAATTTTGACCTGAATAAATGAGTAAGCGCGCTTCACTTTAATGCTGACTGAGACTAAGGTCTATTGTCTTAAGACTTGGGCTGGATTTTCCTGGACAGCTTTTGGGTCCGAAGGATCCAAATGGAGCCTCCTTGTGCAAAGTACCAGGCCCTAGGAAACTAAAACTAAAGTTCCTTTAAGGCTTGGTTTGACTCCAGGAATTTGGGGTCTTCTGACTCACCGCATACAGAGTATTCCGTGGGTCTGGCAGCTGGCCACCCTGGTTACTAAGCCAGGCTGCCACTAAACAAGGCCTTACACCACTGGGACTATCTGTCACCTAGACTCTTACAATAGCTACCTAGCTAGTTAGCCCCATCTTTGCTTCCTCTCACCCCAAATCTCTTCGTAACAGGTCACCTCAATCTTCTGCCTAAAATCCTGCATGAGTTCCCAGTTCCCTCAGAGCAAAAGCTAAGGTCTTTTGACATCCTTCAGGGCCCAGGTTCTGTTTCCTGCCTGACTCCCTCTCCTGCTGCTCTCCTCTCTGAGTCCCTTGGGCTCTGCTGCCTCCTCCCTCAGACTCTGCTGCCTCCTCCCTCAGGCTCTGACTACACCCTCTGATTGGAGAGTCTTTCTTGAGGATATCCACATGCAACTGCCTCACTCCTTCAAATCTTTGCTCAAGTGTCAACTTCTCAAGGAAGCTCCTGACAACCTTTTCTAAAATAGTAACTGCACACCCCCTTGCCCCAGCATGCTGCAACCCGGTTACCCTGCCATTATCTCTTCTACGAGCATTCGTCGCCCAACTCACCTCGTCATTTACTGATTTTTTTTCTCCTTTGATCTTTCTCTGGCTCCCTTCCCTAGATGACGACAAGCTGCATGAAGGCAGTGGCTTTGGCAGGTCTAATGTCTCCTAAGTGCCTAGAACACTTAGTGGCTGCCCAGAAATACTGGTTGGTTTTGACTTGGTTCATTTGGACTGCTGGAGGCAAGGAAGCAAGACTACTACTGCCCATGGTGATGATGATCAGTCGGTTGGTAATCAACTTCCATGGAGGATCTGAGTTCGTTCTAGGGCAGAAGCAATTTGCCCCCCACTGTCAATCTGAAAGTTGAGTCTTAACCTTGCACAAAGCTCTGGTAAGCTAATTCCTGATAAAGCTTCTTTTCTGAGGGTCTCAGGTTAAGAGAGAGTTCTGGAGCATTGAGGAAGGGCTCTCCTAGGAAGCAAGATAGTAAGGGGATCCCCACTTTGGGTTGAGTGGGGGAATTTTACATACCTGCAAGATGGACCAGAGTAGCTGTGCCTTTTCAGAGTTTTTCTCCTGAGCAGAATTTGGTACAGCACACCTAGAATCTCAAGATTTGGGAGGATGAAGCAGGAGGGTTTCTTGTCAACCTGCCTATTCAACATAGCAATGTTGATGTTAGCCTGCGCCACAGAGCCTGTCTCAAAAAACAATAGGACTGGAAAGACAGACCAGCCACTAAGGGTACTTGTTATTCTTGCAGAGGACCCACATTTGATTCTCAGCACTGAGAAGGTGGCTCACAAGTATCTGCAATTCCAGTTCCCGGGGAATCTAATGACATTCTCTTCTGGCCTTTGCACACACCAGGCACACACATGGAGCCCAGACATACACGCAGGCACCCACTCACATTTTTTTTTTAAATTAAGATATACAGACTCAAGACTGGAGAGATGGCTCAGTGGTTAAGAGCATTTGCTGTTTATGTAGGGGATCACAGCGTGGTTCACAATTGCCTGCACTTTCTGCCCAGGGGCCCCAATGTCCTCTTGCCTTTTATACTTGCAGGGAGCCCTAGGTTTGACCCCCAGCGGAACATAAAGCCAGGAGGAGGAGAAGGAAGAGACAGAAGGATCAAGAGTTCAAGGTCATCCTCCATTACTTAGTGTGTTCAAGGCCAACCTGGACTGCAGGGATCCTGCGTGTTGACACCTGTGTCACTAACAAACAAGAAACAATAAAAAAGAACGCCTGAAAAATGAAACAAAAACGCCCCAGTCTCTCCATTCTATGCCGACCTCAGTTGCCTGGGTCTTGCATGCTTATCTCTGATGACACAGTGGCAGAGTAGACTAGAGGAGGATTTTGGATGTCAGCGCTCTACACTCTGAGTCAAAGTACGAGAGAGGGAGGGAGTGCTGCAGACAGGGGCTGGGTGCTCAGCCCCCTCAGGTCAACCCTGCCTCTAAGCTACTTTTTAATGCTTCCGAAAGGAACAGTTAAGCCTGCACTGTCTTCCTTTCTGCAGTCTGGGGATCAAGTGAAATAATGTATATGAAAATGTTCCTAACAGAATAAAGAGCTTTGCCACAGAGAGAAATTGCTTTTATTCCAAATGATGTCAAGGTGAGATTTCCAAGAAGTCATTTGTGTGGGTTGTTATTTGAAATCTTGTTTTGCTGTGTGTGTGTGTGTGTGTGTGTGTGAGAGAGAGAGAGAGAGAGAGAGAGAGAAAGAGAGAGAGAGGCAGAGACAGACAGAGAGAGAGACAGAGAGATAGGCAGACACACACACAGAGACAGAGACAGAGAGAGACAGTGACAGACACCCAGCGAAACAGAGACAAGCATACAGATAGTCTCTCTCTCTCTCTCTTTCACACACACACACACACACACACACACACACACACACAGAGAGAGAGAGAGAGAGAGAGAGAGAGAGAGAGAGAGAGAGAGAGAGAGAGAGAGAGAGAGAGATTGAGAGATCAGGGCCTGCTTTATCCAGAATCTGAATACCCCGTTTATTCTGAGGTATTCTGATGCTGTGTGGACGAGCACACTCAATTGGATTCTACCCTTCTCTAACATGGGACCGTGCTACTTAGTCGTGAGCTAGGATCTTTTGGGGGAATCTTCGGAAGGAGGGGGAAATTGGGTCAATACTTTGGAAGGAAGGGAAAATTTGCTCAGGACCTGAGTAGCCATCAGTAGAAACAGATCTGTTCTCTGCCCAGAGCCACCATTACCTTCTTCCACTCCACAACTTGCATGTCTCCAACATCTTATTATTTCTAGCTAAAAAATGAGAAGACTTGGGGTCAGAGAGGTCTAGCTCATTGGAAACCGGCAGTAATGGCCTCAGAGTGAAGACGTGTCGTCTGCTTTCAAAACCCAGCAGCTTTCCTTGCGCAGTAGTTGCTTGCCTCTCTGTGAGAAAAGACTCCATGTCTAGGTGAGGCTCACCTCGAACTCAGATCCATCTGCTTCTGTTTCCCAACTACTAGAACTGCCTAACTCTGGCTGATAACCACTCACAAAGGAAAATTAGTTTTCTCCAAGGGAGTCTCACTGGGTAAACAAAGCTCACTTTGAGGCAGGCCTTGTGCCCAGCAATAGATAGTGAACACACAATGAACCCAATGCCTTTTTTTTTTTTGAGGGTTTTGTTTTGTCTCAATGCTTTGTCTGGGCAATTTTTTTTAACCTTACAGGTCTTTTTTTTTTTTTGACTCCTTTTCTTCTGCTTGTTTGTTTGGCTTGTCCTGTTCTGGTTTGTTTGTTTTTTATCTTATTTTGTATTGTTACCATCATCATCATCACCACCACCACCACCACCACCACCATTATTATTTTCGATGCCTGTGAGTTTTCTAGTGAGAAAGAGATTTAGGTAGATGAGGTGGTTAGGCTCTGGAAGGAGTTGGAGGAGGGCATACTACAATCAAGATTAATTGTATGAAAAAAATCTATTTTCAATTAGCAGCAACAACAACAACAAAAAGATGTGGGATAACACACCCAGCCTTTTTTCCCTTTAAAACCCAATGACATAATCCACTTCCCCTAGGAAGCCCTCCTTGGCGGGCCTGCCTGTCAGTTTCGTGTGCTTCCCGTAGCCTTGGATGCTCTTGACTGCTTCATAGGAGCCGTCTCTTCTCCTCAAGGAGGCTCTCGGTCTCTGAAGATCCTTATAAAGTTCAGTGCAGTGCCTCGGACTCATGAGCCAAGCACTGGACAGTGTTGTCCAATGGGTTGATCAGTGGTGGCGGTAAGGCAGACAGGTGCTAACAAGCATTTCGTTAGAAATAGCAGAGTGAGTGAACCTCTTATACCCAATGGACTGGTTCTGAAGTATCATCTACTTCAGCATCCAGGCACCAGGCTATAGGGATGGGTCTGGGCTGTTTCTAGCTGACACTTGGGAGAGTTGTACACACTGGCATTGTCGGTCTAGCAGCCTTTCTGTCCCACTTCCCAGTATTTGGGTGGTTCTAGACCTGGGTGCCCTGAGCCTGTCTGTCCTATAATCTACTGAAGTGGCTGTAGGGCAGGGATCCTTCTCACCCAGTAGAGTACACGAGTGAGATGTGTGGGTGAGTACATAGGTTTATTTAGAAAGCATTTTGAGAGAAGAAAAATGGAGGAAGGACATAGACAGAACAGATAGACGATGGCAGCGAGAAGGGAAATTGAGAACTGAGTGAGGGAGAAAGACAGAAATACTAGTTTACCATGCCAGACATTCTGACATGCCAAGAAGAGGCTGGTTATGGGAGGTGGCACTTTCTGTGTCATGGCAAACATTCAACACTTCCTCTGGGTTAGACACTGGCAAAGCACTGTAGTTGAAGGGGCGTTCCCCAAGGATGCATGCGCTGAAGGCTTGATTTCTATGGTAGGTGGAACTTTTGGGAGGTGGAGCCTAGTGGAGGTCCTTAGGTCAATGGGGCACACTCTTGAAGGGGAGCAAGCCACTCTTTCATTGTGCCTTCAGCCCCTGAGCTGGGCAATTTACTCTGTCTCTGTTCTTGCTCCCAGCAGGCTGTGCGGTCTCACCGGAGATCTAAAGAAATGGAGCTTCAATCTTGGAAACCCCAAAACCATGAGTTGTGGCAAATCTTTCCCCTCTTTATGAAGCATCTCAGGTTATTTCCTTACAGAGATGGAGAATTGATGAACACACTTGGTGTGGGTTTGTTGGAGAGCAAAGGCAGAGTAATGTAAGAACCATCTTGCACCTTCTAAAGCTTTCAAGGTATCTCCATCTGTTTTCTGCTGCTATAGTAAAATACTTGATGCTAGGTAATTTATAAAGGAAAGAGGTTTATTTAGGGTAATAGAGAGTGGGATGCTCAGGAATCTGGTGACAACATCTGCCAAGTTCCTCCAGAGGGTCTTGTTCTACTTCAAGTCATGACAGAAAGTGGAAGGGCTAGTGGTTGCATGGTAGAAAGGCAGGACACAGGCGTGCTCTTGCGGTAGCTAATCTCGTCACCAGCATTAATTCCTCTTATGGAACTAGTCACCTCCTAGAAGCTTTATTACCCCTCAACACCATTAGAATAGGAATCAAACTTCAACATGTGTTTCAGAGGAGACAACCTGTATTCAAACCACAGCAGGAAGAACTAAAGCAGGGAGCTTTGGTGTCACACCCACACTACAGAAATAACATTATCCAGGCTGGTGGCGTGACTGGCCACATCTTCCTCGTGTGTAAAATTAGGATATGGGGTTGGGTGAAGTCTGAGATGCTTTCTAGTCCTCCCATGAGTTTTTGGAAGCTAAGGGTATAAGGAATTTGAGGTGAGTTTGATGGTGACCCTCTGGCTGGAGGGAAGGAAACACGTGAGCCCCCAATGAGAGAGGGTTTGGGAAGACAAGACACGGTCAGTCATGTGAGTGTAATTGGATGAGAGAGCCGTACCTGCTGAAGTAACTGCTTTGTCATCCCTTGACATCTAGTTGTCATCCCCTGCAGTCTAGTTGGAGGTCTGGACTCGAAAAACACTTGCCCAGACATGGCAAGACATTAATCTGTAGGGGACAGATTAGCATGTATTTGCATCAGCTGACCACAGGGCAGGAAGTAGGAATGGTAACAGCAGGAAATGGGGCAGGAGATGGGTCAGTGAACTCGTTGGGTTATTAGCTCTGCCTTTCCTTCTGAGGCATGCACATGAACTTGTCTGTGTGGAGTCATTCTTCTGCAGGAGCGAGAGAGTAAACTGGACTTATCTTTCTTGGGCTTTATCTTTCCTTTCCTTTCCTGGTGTGTACACTCGCATATCTGGCTGAAGTCCTTCGGGAGCAGTCCAGTGTACCTTGTGTTTTGAGATAGACTCTCTCACCGGGACCTCAGACCTGCTGATTAAGCCAGTCTGGCTGGCTAACGAGTCCGAAGGATCCATCCCTCCCTGCCTTCTCTGTGCTTGGATTATAAGCATCAGTACCACGATCCCCATTCCTTTTAAATGTGGGTGCTGGAGACTGGACTTAGGTTCTCATGCTTCTTGCACAGCAAGGACGTTACCCACTGACAGCTCTCTCCAGCTCCCCACCCCCACTGTGCTGTAGAGACTCCTATTCCAGGCTGGCCTCATACTCACTGTGGTGATGAGGATGACCTTGAACCTCTGATCTTCCTGTCTACATCGCCACACCCAGCTTACATTTTACCAGAGAGAAAACCTAGGGCTTCTTGGATGCTAGGCAAGCACTATGAACAACATCCAACTGAACTACATCCTGGGCCCTCTACTGTTTCTTTACTCGGAGGAGCAATTGGGCTGAGTGTGCACTGGGGCTCTTTAGTGTGGGGGAGGGGAATGCCAACAGAGATGACACTACCATTCTTCAACATGGAGAGGTTCGGTTGACTGATTAGTGTGCATATGAGAACAGATATCATTTTATTTATTTTCTAAACTAGCCTGGCAGGGCCTTGTAGTTACTTAGTTTTTAAAGAAGGAAGCTAAAAACCAACATATACAAGTCTGTGATTGCGCTCATGTGTGTCACAGCTTGTGAGGAGGTAGCTGAAATCCCCAATCAATAAGGTAATTGAGTTATTTCCCTCAAGTGTTTCAGGCTATTACTTTAAGTGGACACAGGGCAGTTGGCTGTTTGTTGAGCTGTAATCAGCTTTGGACTCGTTGGGCACATTGATCTCTTCCAACACCATTTGGTGTTTGTGTTGAACTGGGAGAAGTTGTCTCTGTCTCCTCCATCCGTTGTATCCTCTCCCACACCCCCATTCCCTGGGCTTCTGAAAAACCAAAGCAAAAGCGTATTTTCCTCTGCCAGCTGGGCTGCAAGCTTTCCGCTCCACATCACTCGTTCTAACAGCAAAACTCAGTTTTCCAAGACTCTACACTTCTACACACACACACACACACACACACACACACACACACACCCTCTTCTCAACAAATGCGCTTTTTAATTTGGAAAAAGCGTCAAAACAACAGGTCCACTATAGTTCTGCAGTGTGTCCTAGGGCAGAAAAGCAGTTCCCAATCCAGCAAGGGACATTGTCCTCATTGAAGCTGCTCCTGACTCTGGTCAGCTCACAATCCCAACCTTTGTGATGACCAAAGAATCATGGCCTGTCCCCTTCCCCTCAGACTCCACCCTGCTGGCCCCCAAAGGTCACCATCAGTGATGTCACGGAAAAGCATGTGTTAAGAGAGCCTGTCCTCAGAAGCAGTCCTGGGAACTGTTGGTGGATTCCAGAAAGTTGGCAGGGTTGGCCTCCTCTGGCTCAGCCCTGGCCCTGAGAAACACCTCCATCTTGATTGCGGGACACCGGAGAAGGACTCCACTGGGGCTGGCGTGACCTGGGTGGGTGATCCCTCTGACAATGTGGATGCGCTGCCCTCTACTGTGGTTTCCACATCCTCTCCCCTGCAACCCATGGAGCACGGGGGCGGTGGGGGGTTCCCCCTCCTTCCAGCCTCCAGCCTCTCCTTGCATAGCTATTTTTCTTTTCTTTGTATTTGTTCCCCCTTGCATCCCCTAACTCCTTCACCTTCAGTAGATTCACACACAGAGATGCAGACTCAGGCACATCCCATCCTGCTTCACTCATCCAGTTCTCTCTATTAACCCTCTCTGGCTCTAACTGAGGACTAGGAAAAAAAATGCAGCCAAAAGCCAGACATGTCAGCAGTGCCTTTAGTTAGAGTCTCCATAGACTGCTCGCTTGTCAAGAGCGTCTCCCAAAAGAGTTTAAGGTTGCAGACATCGTGGAAAATGTAGAAAGGATCTCAAACTGCAGAAGAAAATCTCCATCAAGATTCTACCAACCAAAGAACACACACACGGGCTGGACCCAGGCCTCCCCTGAATATATGTAGCAGATGTGCAGCTTGGTCTTCATGTGGGTCCCAAAGAACTGGAGCGGGGGCTATCCCAAAAACTATTATCTGTATGTGGGATATGTTCTACTGGCTGGACTGCCTTGTCTGGCCTCAATGGGAGAGGAAGTGCCTAGACTCACAGACTCATCATGCGCGGGGGGGGGGGGGGGGCGGTGCTCGGGATGGGGCACCCACTCAGAGGAGAAGGGGGAGGATGGGAGAGGGAGTGACCATGGGGGCATAAGTGAATAAGTAAAAATAAATAAGTAAATAAATGAATAGATAGATGACAGAGAGATAAATTGATAAATTAACAGTTCATCATTTTAGTGCTGCTTGCAGAACTTGGACTGTTCTAGGTATCTGCATGTGACTTCCAATGATGCTTTAAGCTACTCCTGTTGGGAGCTGACTGTACTGTGATTTTTAAGCTATAGAAACCAAGTCAGAGTAGGGAGGTATTAAATAGACAGGTAAAGTGTTTACCTCATAAGCTTGAGGACCCAAGTATTGATCTATAAAACCCATGTTTAAAAGGCCAGCTATGGTTGCTTGTGCTTGTGTCTGTGAAGCAGAGACAGGCAGATCCCTGGGGCTCTGTGGCTGACCAGCCTAGCTACATTTTGTTGTTGTTAAAAAAGAAGAAAAATAATAAATAAATAAACAATCAAATAAGGAAATAAATAAATAAAATGGCCAGTGTTTGAGTATTGACATGAGGCTAGGTTGTCCTCTGACTTTCACGTGTACATGAACATATATATACACATACGAGCACACACACACACACACACAAGCAAACACACAAAAACTCTCAGGCCAAGTTGTACAGCCATGTAGTAGGTTTAAAAGTAGGCTTTTTGACTTGAAATTTAAGACTCTTGCACTTTAGAAACTGCATTAGGTAGCCAGGATTATTTACCCTGCAGAAAGGAGGGGATGTGCATATGCTTACACACACACACACACACACACACACAGAGTGTAAGCACGAATTAGTTAACCCCCTCTGAGCTCTGGTGGGTCACACACGTGCACCTGCCCCAAAACTCTCTAGATTTGAGGATGAAACACACACGCGCACACACACACACACACACACACACACACATGCCCCAGTTAATTTTGATATGCTTTGGCTAGCTCAAAGGCTGGGCACTTCTAGTCCTTCCCCAGGCTAGCAAACATTTCCCTCTGGTATACCTGAATTAATACCCTCCAAATCTACATTTTATCTTTGCTGCCCTGTAACCTTCTGGGCATCCCCCATAGGGCCACTTTCCCTTTCTGCCTACATTGCTGGATGATTTCTCCTCTGTAAATCTTAAATCTGATCCCTCTGCCTCAGAGTCATGGTGATTAACCCTTGAAATGAAGCAGGAATTATGAAGGTCTAGTTTGCTCTGTCTTGGCAGAACTAAACTGTCAACTATTCTGCTTTGTGTGTCCTTTCCTGGACAGTTTTTTTGGTCTGTAGCTGAATAGGGCAGTTTTGGTCCAGTGACTACCTTGCCGTAACTGGAGCAACTCTATATGGAGGTTTTGATGCTCAAATTCTTCTTTAAAGGGAAATGGGGAAGGTGTCAGGAGCAGACATGTCTCTTTGTCAAATGATCCTTAATAATGAAATAATGTTAAATGTCACATTCTGTGGATTTCTGATGTTTTTGAAGACTTTATTATCTGTACTGTTAAACCTTAACTACTCTTAGCCATTTCTATTTGAGTAAATTGAAAACACTTTATTATAATTAAATAAGAATCTAGTATAACCATAAGTTTACTATCTGGTCCTTAACTTGTGTTACTTAATCATCCTAAACAATTTGTAATAGCAGCTATCAGAAGGACTGGATCTAAGCCTTGTATTCTTAAATGAGTTGCATAGGCACAATGCCTATCTGAGAGTAACAATATTAATCTCAAATTTTGTATCAATACAGAAATTTATACCAATGAAAACCTTAAATCTGTATCAATATAAATTCTGTACCAATGTAAGAAATTATAACTTTGATTTTACATCAATTATAAAATTTTCTATCAATGTAAGATTATGACTACACAATGCTTTGTTCAAGAATAAAATTAGTAATCCATTCCATCTACTTCCTTCATGTTCAAAATTATGACCATTTCCAAATTATCCCTTGAAATGACAACCTATCTATAATTTATAAAATAACCATAACCAGATGCCCAAAGCCAAGAGATCAGGATGCTCACTCTCCATGGCGTCTTCCTGCTGAATAGGGGCAACGAGAAATTCTTTAAATGGGTGGAGAGGGGTAGGAAATTAGAAAAAAAAATGGTTAAGAAAGTTAGCTTTAGCATCTGTTGTCCAGTCTCTGTATGCTTAGAAGGCTCAGGGGTTGACTAAAGTTTTGGCTAGATCCTTCTGAAATGGTGGATGAAGCAAGATCATCTGGAATCAGCAGCAATTCCTGAAGCTGTTCGGGATGCAAGTCTTTGAACTGCATCAGGAAGTAGGGGCTGGAACAGCAGGTCATTTCAGTGAACCAGTGGATGAATCTTGTCATTTCCGTGAACCAGTGGATGAATCTTGTCATTTCAGTGAACCAGTGGATGAATCTTGTCAGAGTTGTACGTTCTGCAACAAATGAACCTCACAACCAAAATTTTAGTAGTATTAGAGTATTTGTATGGATTGTGCAACATGAATAGATTAAAGATGAAATTTTGCTCCTCATTTGAGCAGGTGAAAGACAACTATCCTTTTATGAGTTCATTTGATCAATAATCAATTGTGATAAATCTTCATTCATGCTAAATGAAGGATGGTGCGAAGAATCTTAAGGACTCCATAACCAAAAAGATTTATTGTCTAATTTTATCCGAAGTTTTGGTTAGAGACATTATTGTGTCTAACAATAAGGCTGTTCTCATGTTGAAGAATCAGCAGATCAAGTAACCTGACCTGTTTGATTTTCTTGAAATTTTTTTTTCTGTAGCCAAGATCTTCAGGAATCTTCCCCTGTCATATCTGATCTACTCTGGAAGGGACCCAAAGTCTTTTCTTCTCTCCTGTCAACACAAATACAGAACCTCTCTCCCAAAATAGCATGTCCTTGGTTCAGTAACTGGAAATCATTAAAGGTGTAGATGGAATTAATTTAATAGCTTGTCTCCTTTTCCAGAGGAATTTTAATATAACCACCTGTCTTAGTTAGAGTTTTACTTCTGTGAACAGACACCATGACCAAGGCAAGTCTTATAAAGGTCAACATTTAATTAGGGCTGGCTTACAGGTTCAGAGGTTCAGTCCATCATCATCAAGGCAGGAACATGGTAGCATCTAGGCAGACATGATGCAGGAGGAGCTGAGGGTTCTACATCTTCATCTGAAGGCTGCTAGCAGAATACTCACTTCCAGGCAGCTAGGACTAGGGTATTAAACCCATGCCCACACTGACACACCCACTCCAACAAGGCCACACCTCCTAATAGTGCCGCTCCCTAGCCCAAGCATATACAAACCATCTTATATCACCAAACTTATAACCACACAAATTTTGATAATTAAAATGATTTTTAATAGTGAGATCAAGACCTAAGTTTCTACTGTCTGAGATAGGTTAGGCTATCTATCCCCTGCGTATGACCTACTTTTTAAAGATCAAAAGCCTCAATATTTATTGTCTATGTCTACTTATTGTATAAGTCTATTTTCAGGCTCTATTTTTGTTATACCAGACAAAGCAATCCCAGAAATCCCATGTAGACCATAGTCAAAGTCATGAGTATTTGCTCTGGCAAGATCTTTTCAAGTCTTCTCTAAAGCATTTTTTTTTTATTCAATCTCCCCATATTCTTCCTCTGTGGAGCTTATATTCTCTGTGGGTATATATACTCTGTGAGTATATATTCCCTTTCTCTTCATGTAACTTGGATTAACATAAGTTTCTTATGCATTTAATCTTAACTAAATTCCCTTCTACTTACCATATATGCCTTCTTTAAAGCATTTTTTCATTCAATCTATTCTATCTCCGTGATAGAATCTTTCTTACATTTGAGATCAATGACTTTGATTTCTTTATTTCATGTATACTTAAGAACATTTAAACAATTACCATTATACTCCCTTCTATTCTTAAGAACAATCAAACCAAATTCTATATATCTCTATCCTCTGATTATTGGATTGCAGGAGGCAGATGGCTTCTACTGTCTGCCTGTTTCTGTCTTCCTCCGAGCAACTAGCCTCTTTGCTTAGCAGGGGCTCCCAGCCTCTCTAAGCTCAAGATCTTTGTATCATCCAACCACTGGAAGAAATCCCCACATGGCTCAGGCAAAATCTGTAGCCTGCTAAGAAACCAGTTCTCCTCAAATCTTAATCTACCATCATGGCATGTGTGTATTCAATCCAAGAATCTCTAAATAGTTTTTAATAGTGAGATTTTGACATGTTTGACTCCATCTGTAGTGGAAATTAGTTAACTGGCTCTGAGCTCCCAGTGGGTCATGTGAGGACACGCACCAGCCCAAAAGCACTCTGGATTCTGGATTCATAAATGAAACACACACACACACACACACACACACACACACAGTTAATTTTGATATGCCTTGGCTAGCTCAAAGGTTGGGTACTTCTAATCCTTCCTGCAGCTAGCAAACACTGCTCTGGTATACCCAAATTAACACCCTCCAAATCTACATTTTATCTTTGCTGCCCTGTAACCTTCTGGGCATCCCCCATAGGGCCACTTTCCCTTTCTGCTTTCGTTGCTAGATGATTTCTCCTCTGCAGATCTTAAATCTGATCCCTCTGCCTCAGAGTCATGGTGACTCTCTATTCTTTCTCTCCTCTGTCCCAAGCCCGTGGAATCCTGAAAGTCCTGCCTCTGTCCGCACAGTCATTGGCTGTTGGCAACTTTATTTCCCAATCAGAGCCAACTGGGGGCAGGTTTCCTTTAGCCTACCTAGTGGACACTGCACACAGTTTTAAAGTAACACAATTAGCAGGCGAAAGCAAGCCTCTACAGAGGAAGTGTGCAGGCACACAAGTAGGGATTGTGTAGACCTTGTAGGAACCTGGACCTTTGTAATCGAGGTCAGGAGAGCACTCTTGCATCCTCATTTTGCACTTTCCTCCCTGATACATCTTCTGCTTGGAATCAGTCTTTCCACATAATGCCCACAGCTGCCCCTGAGGCTGCTGTCACTCAATACTCCAGGTCCATCCAAAAGAAGTCCTGGCTTCAATCCTGCTCCATCTCACTTCTATCCTGCATGCTTAGCTCCTCTCTGCTTCAGCTCACTCTGTCCCACATTCCTCCTAGTTAGGACTCAAGCCTTTGTTGGCCATGTCCTTTGGTGGCTCTCCCATCACCCTTTTGGATGACTTCCTGTGGTCTTTTGAGTCCCAGCTGGTGACATCTTATCATCTCATGTCTTTTCCAATAATATCTCAACATCTATCTGACTCCTCATTTTAGTGCAGAGGGTTAGGACAGTTTCCATGTTAGTGGGTAGAGGTTGGTAGACAGGAGGCTGGGCTAGCAGAGCCTCTGGAGGCAGTTTCCATATCCTAGCCCTCCCAGAGAAACCAAGAAGAGGAGAGCATTACAAAGAAAGGGTCTTCCGGGCCTGGGGAGGGGCTCTCCAGTTGAGCTCACTGGGCCATCTAATTTCAGAGTCAGACCAGCAGAGGCCATCACATGCTTACGGGAAGTTTCTGGAAAGTTTGGCCTCACTTCAGGAGACTTTCCTAGAAGACCTTTTGACGACTCTTTCAACCCTTTACCTGATTCCGATATAACTGTGGTGTTCTGCGGGTTGTTCAGAAGGCAGGGGCTCTAAAAATAGAAAGCATTATTATTACCGATTAAATTTCTTTCCACCTACAGAATTTTCTCAAAGTAATAAGAAGAGGAAGCCTGAGTGTGCTCAAGTGTTCAGGGAGCAGAGGTGTGTGATGAGAGAAGGGAAGGAACACAGCCAAGGTGAGGCCAGGCTGGTAAGATGAGGGTTAGGATAAAGAGTAGTGGGTAGGGGAACCTTATTCTTACCTACCAACTCATTTTTTTTTAATATTTATTTATTTATTTTATGTGAGTACACTGTAGCTGTCTTCAAACACCGGAAGAGGGCGTCAGATCTCATTACGGATGGTTGTGAGCCACCATGTGGGGTGCTGGGATTTGAACTCAGGACCTTCGGGAGAGCAGTCAGTGCTCCTAACCATTGAGCCATCTCTCCAGCCCCACCTACCAACTCTTAAGGGGACCATGCATGGGCCACTGAGGACCCCATGTAGCAGGAACCAGCATTGAGCCTTCAGGGTTGAGCTGGTCTTTGTACTTGTCTAAATTAGGGGGAGGCAGGAATGCTCCCAGAAACTCAGACAGCCTTTGATGTTTTTGCACTTTTGCCTTCTGAGGCATTTCCTACTCACTGAAACTCCTTGTAGACGAGTCTGAGTGGAACTGGTGTGTTTCTGAGGACAGCTATGGTGTCGCGGAAGTTAGAAAAGCACATGGAGAGACAATGGGAAAGTATACATTTTATGTTTCCCTCAACACACCCCCACCTCTGTCTCTCTGTCTCTGTCTCTGCCTGTCTCTGTCTGTCTCTGTCTCTGTCTCTCTCTCTCTCTCTCTCTCTCTCTCTCTCTCTCTCTCTCTCTCTCTCTCTCTCTCTCTCTCTCTCTGTGTGTGTGTTGTAAAGGCCAGAAGTCTATTTTTCTGGTCTCTTCCCTGAATCTGAAGCTCATGCCAGCCAGCAGCTCCAGGGGATCTGCCTGACTTCCTCCACTCAGGGCACTGGGTTACAGATATGCATGGCACCCCTGGCTTCTGTAACGGTGCTGGGTCTCCAAACTCAGGTTGGCATGCTTGCCAGATGCTGAGTCAGGTCCCCATGCTTGCCAAGTAAGCCCTCTATACACTTCATCATCTCGCCAGACTCACTTCCCCTCTTTTTATCTTCTCTCCCCTTCCTTCTCTTCCTTTCCCTTTCCTCTCTCTCCCTTCCCCTTCTTCCCTTCCCCTCCCCTTCCCTCTCTTCCTCCCTGTCTGCTCTTTTCCCTGGCATTTCTCAAACTGAGATAGCTTCAAGTCCTACAAATCTGGATTCACCTTGTCACTAGAGGAATTTAGAACACTTTAGGGTCTCCTTCAGACAGCACCCCAAAGTCTAGTCACCAGCACGTGTGCATCATACATCCCTTCCTGTTTCCGATGGCCTATCCATCATCCCAGGAATATCCTCAGACGTTGAGAGTGACCATGTCCACATGAAATCCAGCAGGACCGAGCACAAAACCTGTTTCTGCTGGTAACTAGTTGGGGGCTACTTGGCTCTGAAATGGAGTTGTACCAAATGGCCATTTGTTTACAGGTAAAAAAGGAAGGGTTGTATGACATTTTTTATGTGGTTTAACATAATCCTTCTAAGTTTTCTCTTTTGTAAGATAAAGAAAATGGATAATGAAGTCTGTCTCACCTGGTGGTAGTGAAGAGGGGTTGAGCTGGTACTGCTTGGCATACTTCCTAGCACCATGCTTAGTATATGCTAGCTAATAGATTGGTATGGATATTCATATGGTCCCTAGCTTGGTGGTCTCATTTCCCAGACTGAAATCAGTGACCTCTGTTGGTTATGGGGCATGAAATCTTGGGGTGCTTTCCAGTTCACAGGATGGTCAGCACATTCTCACTGTCTGTGGGTTCACCCTTCTACTGCAATGCATAACTTAATATAATAAAACGTATATTGTATACATTACATTATATAAATATATACAATTTATAATATAAATATATTATATAAAATATAATAAAAGAAAAAATAAGCTTATTTAAGCCAAGAAAGCTCTACAAGGCTATTTTTGTTTTTTGTTTGTTTGTTTCCAGTTCATGATTTCAGCCACTAAGTCCCATGTCCTTTCTTCAGCCTTCATGACTGTCCCCCGTAGAGCTCAGCTTCTTAAGCTGTGTGTTGAGATCCCATGTCGAGTGCAGACTGTGAACAGCCTTGCAACAGTTAAAAGTCTCTGAAAGTACAAATGGCCTGAAATTAACTCAAAATCAAATGTGTGTGAACCCGAGGTGTTTCTGGCCGTGTTTACCCATGCTGTGTCATGACTTTGCCACAGTTTTGGTTCTGAACACACGGCATACACACTCTGCACCGGACAAGTCATCACCACCAGGCACGCTGTTAAAACACACAATAACAACGGTTATTGCCCAAAGCATCTCAGCTCAGATCCAAGACTGTTGTATGTTACAAGTGGTATCATTTGGTTTGTTGTTGTTGTTATTTTTTGTTTTGTTTTGTTTTTAGTGTACACACGTTTTCCTGCTCTCACAGAAACAAAATGGTGTAATTAGGAAAAACAAAGACTTTTTAATATTTTCCCCTTGTCATTCCTCAGTATGTAAGCATCAAAATAGTGTATTTGAGGATTGTGTTTTTGTATTCGAACTTTGATATTAGGAATTACAGCTTGGGTTTCATAAAAACAAACAAACAAACAAACACAAAAACCCATTGAGTAGGTTTTGGCTTGGGATTAGAACAAGATGTCCAACAATTTCTGAAATGGCCCTAAACGGACTTCTGCCATTTTATGCTCTGTATTTATTTTATGTGATGTTCTCAGCATTGAGGTTTATAACCAACACCAAAAAATTTTGAAGATTCTCTACATCCTGCTGCATCAACTATTCTGCTAAGATTTATTGCTTGTGTAAAAATAAACAAGTACATCTGTTAGCATGCAAATTTGCTTTTAGCTTTGTTAAATTATATATATATCAAAGAATGACTTTAAAATAAGTTTCCCTATGATTTATTATCACTAAGTGCTTGACACCTAATTTCCATGCCTATATATCCTGGGTCGTGTAAATTTTTCTTGGTTGTCACATTCTAACGAACATATCTTAACTGATGCTCACGCAAGAAATCCTCATTAAAGTTAGTGATGAAAAGAAATGCCACCAAGTTAGGAGAGTTTTACTCGGGAGAAGAGTTTCAGCAGGACAGTAGGAGATTAGGTCTGGGGGGAGAAAAAAGAAGTAAATGGGACTAAAATCTCAGTATGTGCACGTATGAAATGTCAGAGGATAAAATGTTCTTGGTCAGGGGATGGATAGCTCAGCTGGTAGAGTGTTTGTGTAGCATACAGGAAGCTCTGGACTTGGTCCCCACCACCACATAAACCAGGCATGGTGGCACACATCTGTCATCCCAGCATTTGGGAGGTGAGGCAGGGGGATCAGAAAGACAAAGTCATCCTTGGGGCTGTACAGTCAGATTGAAGCTAGTCTTGGATAGAGGACAGTGTTAAAAAATTGAAACAAAAACAGACTAACCCTGAAGGGGCCCCTCTACTCCCTCACCTGGCCCCACAAGCCTGCTCTCGGCTTTTCCGGTGACTATTTACAAGCCACCCAATTGCCTATCTGCCTTTTCCTTAGTTTTTCTATTTCAGATTGTGTTGACTGACATTATTTCCTCTATAGAGAGGAAAAATGTGACTCATTTGCAGCTCCCGTCTCATTCTGCATTTTGTTTCTCCGTTGCTTATTCACACAAAGCATTTTCTCTACCACTGAGCTACGTGCCTCAGCTCTAAGCCATCTGACTTTAATCCATTCATTTTGTGTTTTTGAAGGATGATCTTTTTTTGAAAAATAAATTTCCATTTTAGACAGTATTTTCTACTTCCACGCGATAACTGAGGGAGTCCCCTGTTACCACAGGTAGACTCTTGCCAGCCTTCCTATCACTTTCATGTTTAGGGTGCTATTTACATTGTGTTCTTTGATTATTATTAAGTCCTCTGTTTTATGTATATGTTGATTTTTAAACTTGGAACTGCATGAGGGTTGACAGTATGATTATGCGACTATTCTCTCTTCAGAACCAAGAAGTGTGATTAGACTCATAGAAAAAATGCAGTTCAGTGCTATTAAGTTTCCATTCTAGGGAGAACACTTGAAGAGTCAGTGATCGGTGCTCAGAATTATGATGCAGTTTCATGTTTGTATGTTTTAACAGTGACTTTTTTTGTCTAGGTCTTGGCTAATTTTTCCTGGTATTCTAAAGTTCCTTCCTTCTCATTTATAATATAATGCTGTTCTTTTAACTTAGCCCTGCAGTCACTTCGATGGCTAATATTGTCAACTGGATAGGATCTTACATCACCTAGGAGACCTCTGGCTGTGCCTATGTGGGATGGTCTGGCTAGGTGAAATGAGTTGAGAAGATCCACTTTAACAGTGGATGGCACCATCCCATGGCCTGGGCTCCTGGACAGAATAGAAAGGAGACAGTGAACTGGGTCCTAGTATTCATCATGCTTGGCATCCTGACTGCTGATGGACTGTGACCAGCTGCCTCTGGGTCCTACTACTGTGCTTCCCTACCGTCTTGGGCTGTATGTATCTCCTTAAACCAAATAGACCCTTCCCTCCCTTACTTTTGTTTTGTTTTGTTAGGGTATATTATCTCAGCAACAGGAAAGGTGAACGAGATAATCATTCAGTCCACACTTGTCATGGGAGCAGTCCTTTGCTCTGAAAGACGGTCCTCCTAGCGTTCTGTTCTCTAGCTTGCTAGAAAAATTCTCTGGGAATCTCAGTTTACTCCCTGTCTTTTGTGACGCCTAGTTCTCCTCTAGGACACCTGCTTTGCTTGTCTGGAGGGTGCGTTTAAGTGGCTTCAGGAGGGAACTCCGAAAGCTGATTCCCCTGGGTCTTTTGTATGTGTGGAACCCCTTTTCCCCTCCCCAATTAGTTTATCTAGAATTCTGAGTTTAGGGTTATCTTTCTAGATTGTTGAATCAGAACATACTGTTTTGGCGGTGACCGTGTGGCTCTGTGACGGTTGCTCTGTGGGTGGCCAGCATTGCCTCTCACTGGTTTGGTAGCTTTTAGTGTCTCATCAATCCTCCATGTTTCTCAACTTTCACTGGGATGTGAGGGGCTTTGACCTAGTTCCTCAGCTTTATTTGAGTTGTGCATGTGTGTGTGTGTGTGGGGGGGGTATGTGTGGCCTCATTTATAGTTTTTGTAAGTTCTGTTTTTGAATTGTTGTTATCTTTTCTGCCCCTCCCCACCCCTGCTCCTGATATTTTCTCTCTCTTCATTTTTATTCTGTTCTTGTTGGTCAGCTGTGTAAGGTAGGTGTCTTGGTTCAGGCTGGCCTTGATAACCTGTGGCAATATTCCTGCCTCAGTCTCTCAAGGGCTGGGATTATAGGCGTGTGGCACACCTTTCCTTCCCTCCTTTCTTTTTTCTTCCTTCCTTTTCTTCCCTCCTTCTTTCATTCTTTCATTTCTTTCTTCTCTTCCCTTCCCTTCATTCCCCCCACTCCCTCTCCTGGATCTGTGTAGCTGGAGGATTTATTTTTACTTTAGTTTGTAATAACTCTTGCTGTCTGGATGTTACATATTTACAGCAGTAGTTTTGTTTTATGCATTGGATGTCTCTATGAATCTCTAACACTAGTTAGAATTATTCACAAAGGTTTCACTTTGAGTAATTGCTGGAAAGATGGCTTGATGGTGAAGAGCAGGTACTGCTCTTGCAGAGGACCCAAGCTTGACCCCCAGTACCTGTGTTAGACGGCTTACAAGTCCTGTAACTCTGGCTCCGGGGATCCAATGCCTTCCTTTGGCACCTGTGCTCATTCATGTGTATATATTTTTACATATTTTGTTGTTGTTGTGGTGGTTGTTTTCTGGAGTTTGTGTTTTATTTATTCACCTAGATGTGTGTGTGTGTGTGTGTGATGTTGTTGTGCCCCAAACATTTAAGTCTTTGAGCACCTATTCATAGTTTCTGACTGACACTGTAAATTGATTCATTTCTGAAGCCAGCACAGAGATCTTTTGTGAGAGTGTAGTCCTGTTTTCTTTCTTTAGAAAAAAAATCTTTAGCTTTGTTTATTTTATTGTGTATCGTACATGTATGAGTGTTTTGCCTGCGTATGTGCATGTATGTATACAACATGTATGGTATCAGAACCCCTGGAACTGGGCTTATGGATGGTTGTGAGTCACCATGTGAGTGTTGAAAATCAAACCAGAGTTTTCTGCAAAAGCAGCAAGCAGTCTAAACTGCTGAGTCATGTCTCCAGCCCCACTCCTGTTTCTTAAAAGGATTCCTTCTGAAATGGACATCAGTTAAAGTCACAAACTCTCTGCATAGATGCTGCTTATAGTCCTAAGAATGCAAATATCATGTTCTTTATGGAATAATAAACATAAAAATTTATAATAATCATGAGGAGAAATAACAAAGAGTAGAGTTGGGAGCATAGCTTGGAGATTTAATTTACACTGGAGTTTCTGATTTTTTTTTTTTTGAAATGGTAGAGACATTGATTTTATGCTGCAGCTACAATAACAGACTCAAGTTGCCTGGCAGAGAGGATATAGAAACCTTCCCAGCAGAGAAAATAGCACATTCAGAGGTCCTAGGGCAGGGAAGATCATGGTTTGGGCACTGAAGGGAAGCTATGAGGAAGTGACCAAGGGCATAGATACACACATTTAGTGTATATATGTGCGTGTATGGGTGTGTGGAAGAGGACCAGCCAGAGGCCAGAACATGGGAGCCTTGAAGATCAAGTTTTAGGAAACAAGTTTATTTCTCAGTCCAACAACCAATCACTAAGGGCTTTAGAGCCTAAAATGATGGACAGTGGAAACCCAGAAAGAAGTCAGGAGGGCTTTACAGGGTGAAAGTAGACGGCAGAACCAGTGGATTGATTCGTTGATGATACAGATAAGGGGTAGGGCGAGATGGGAGTGAGAAATGAGGATTCCAGGGATGAGACTTAGACTTCTGACCTGAAGCTTGGCAGACAGAAATGCCATTTGGAGCAGAGAACTCTGATAGGCTGGCTTAGAAGGCAGTTCCTGAGTCTAGTTGGGCCATGTTAACTGCGAGCCATCTAAGCATACCCAACCCTTAGAGTAGATCCTAAGATCTGGAGAGGACCAACTCAAGGGGACAGAGGGACCTGTGTCAAGAAGGAATGGCCAGACATACGTTTTCAAATTTGAAAGTAAAGGTTGGCCTTGGAGAGACTGGCCTTCAATCATTGGATGTCCAGGCCAGACCACAGGACCAGGAAGCAAATGGCTGATGGTGGGAGGGGCTGAGTGTTGTCTGAGTGGTTGCTGGACTGTGTGATGGTCTTGTTTTTAATTTTTCTTAGAGATTTCCATCATGTTTTCAGTAATGGCCATGGCGCGGGCTCATCGGTGTTGGGTATCTTTTGACTTTTTGATGGCACTTCGCTTTAATCAGACAAGTATTTTTATTTGTTGGTTGGTGGATGTGAACCTCGCAGGGCCTTTCTGGTTTTGTTTGGTTGTTTCTCAGCCACTTGCCTGGGAGATGAAACATATGGAGAAGGAGAAATAGGCTGAGACTTGAGATATGAATAGCAAAGCCAGACAATTCAGAAAATGGAAGAATATTTTTATTAAAAATGTAAAGTACTTATTGCCACTGTAAATATAGTAGGTAATATAAACATAATGGAGTTACATATACAGTAATTCTTGTAAATGCAATAGATAAATATGATTTATAAGCTATTGAGAGGTTTGCAGAAGGACATGGAAATCAAACAAAAATCAAGTGGCTCTCCGTCAATTGCTGTTTAAATTCTGTTGTATCTCTTCCCAGTCTAAAAGTGAGGTGGGAAAATTCACTTTTGTGTTAACATTTTTTGTCAGTATAGTCCAATCGTACAAAATGATCAGCTTCCTTACAGCGCTGTTAGGCATGCATCCAAGTACTTCCGTGAGATTCACCCTCCTCTAACCATCTTACATCCTCTCTCCCCCTTCCCCGAACTCATTTCATCCTATCTAGCAATGTCCCTTCTTTGTCCTTGTCTTTGTTTGTTTCTACAGTCTACATGTGAGAGAAAATATGTGCTACTTATTTTGCAAGTGGCTCTAATTTCACTTAATATGATCTTCAGTTCCATTCACTATATCACAAGCATTTCATTCTTAATGGCTGAATAAAACTTACTGTGTATGTACCATTGTGTATGTGTATATGTATAGTATGTATATGTGTGTATATGAATGTATGCATATATGAATTTATGCATATATGTATATATATGTATATGTGTATATATATATGTGTGTGTATATATATATATTTTTCTCTATCCATTCAGCTGTTGGTGGGTACCTGAGCTGATTCCATAACTCATCTTATTGTGGATACCACTACAATAAGCATGAATGTGTATATGTCACCTTCATGGACCACCTTTGGTTTCTTTGAGTATATGCCATCAGTGGTATGACTGGGTCATTTGAAAGTACTGTATGTATTTTCTTCTGTTTTCGATAATGGCTACATTCATGTACATTTCTCTCCACCAGCATTTTTTTTTCTTATTTGTTTGCTTCCTTGATGGACAAATCCACTCTGACTCCACTTTAAATTCATATGAAATATTAAAAGAACCACAGTCGGTTCTTTCCCCTACAGACACAATTAATCATATGCTAATGGAGTATGGTAAGAGTCTAGTTCTTTTTTTTTAAAAAAAAGGAAAATCTACAGAAAGAATGCTTGGAGTTGCCCTTTATGCTGCATTCCCTCAGACCGATAGCCTGGCAGTCAGGAAGCACCCCAGTTCCTTGTGGGAAACCCTCCTCTTCTTTATACTTTCCTCTGGTCCTAGCAGTAGAAACATCCTTGTTATTCAACGAAGTAAAAAATTGACCACATTCAACTTGCTTTTGAGGCAACTAATATTTTACCAAAGGAGCCTACCCAAGGCTAAGAAGACTCCAAACACTATTGGTTATTGTGATTGGCCCAGGGCCTTGTGTACGACTGAGGACATAGCAGGAAGTAGAACAAAAAGCAAAGGTTAATGAGAACGCGTTTGGGACTCCATGAAGAAGCTCTTTCAATAAGAGGATCACTAAAACTGTCTGTGAACAGATGTCCGTCTCCTTAAGAAAATTCTAAGATCTTACAGCTGCTCTGTCAAGCCAGACACCAAGTCACTGGGCTCTCTGGCAGAAGGGAATGCGAATGACTGTTGAGGCCAAAGTCTGGAGCAAACTCATCAGGCATGAGCTTCCTTCCCCAGCTCATTCTAATGGGCTTCTCAATGCATTGCCAGGCTACTAAGTCTCGCAGTGTCCCCTCCTGTGGGCAGATAGTATTTTAATAGAAGGAAGCATGGTAACACGGACAGTACCGGTGACATTGGCTTTCTAGTCTCGTTCTCCACGTTGATAGGTGTGCTGGTTAGTTTTAATTGCCAACTTGGCACAGTCCAGAGTCACAGGGGAAGAGGGACCCTCAGCTGAAGAACTGCCTGGATAAGATTGGCCTGTAGGCATGTCTGTGAGAGGGCTACGCCCACTGTGGTTGGTACCATCCTTAGGTAGGTGGGCCTAAGCTGTATAAGAAGGCTAGCTGAGTCAGCCAGTAAGGCTGACTTGAAGAGTAAACTTGGAGGTTTGTGCTCCACGCTCCTGCCTTGAGTTCCTGCCCTGACTTCCCTCAATGATGAATCATGACTTGTAACTATAAACCCCTTTCTCCCCAAGTCGATTTTAGTAAGAATGGTCTATCATTGCAACAGAAAGGAAACCAGAACAGTAACACTCAGGGAGGATACCTTCAGTCAAGAGGCTGAGCCAAACTGACTCACGAAACAACTTGTTAAAGTCATTCCATGGCAAATTCAAAGCAACGGCTATAGCTTGGGTTTCTAATTGGTGAAAAATCACACTCTGAGTTTATGTAGATTCGGCACGTTCTTAGGGCTACCATCTTAAGTATGCTCCAGGGATCTGCAACTGCACTGGGACCTGGGATGCTCAGGATGCCCTCCAGCTGGCAGGTCCCAGAGGGGAGGGGCCACCCTGTGAGATAAGGACCAGCCATTCTGCTTCCCCGCCCCCTCCAATGTTTATGCTGAGTCTATCCAATTTGCGCTTCCCTCCATCCCATCCCACGTGCTTCCCCGCCTCCTTTTCCCATCTGCAGCCTCCCTATTCTTATCAAAAGCTGCTCTTCTCTAGATCGTGTAATGCCCGTTACCATAGCACCCGGGTACTTCACATTATTAAGACAATCTCTTTATTAGTAAGCCGGCTCCTCCCAGGGAGCCAAGCACTTCAGCCCTTTTGAGGAGAGGAAGAACCCGTGTCTTGGAGACTGAGGGATTTGTCAAGGGTCAGGACAAACAGGTCCTGCGTGCTTGGGCTGATGTCTTCTTCTGGCTAGCAGGGCATTGCGGAGAGGGAGGCCAAGACTCCTGACTCTGTGTTTCCTCATTTTGCTTCCTTCCCTTTCCTTACACTCTCAACATAATTGCACACGTTATTATGCTTCGAGCTGTATGAAAGGTTTTCAAATGCAGCCCTGCTTTGAAACTCTCACAATCTACCTTTGAACTCTGAATTGTGTGCTCATTTTAAAGGCCGAGGAGAAGTTTGTGTTCATTTTAAAAGCTGAGGGTAGGAACTGAATTTGAAGGGCTCTGACTATTCATATTTATATAGTTACCCAGGACTAAAGCTGGGACTCAAAGCCAGACTCAAAACCCAGTCTGCTAGTGCAGGTCTGCAATCCCAGATACTCTAGAGGCTGAGAATTACAAATTCAAGAACTGGACAGTTTTCAGAGTGTGTTCAAGGCTTGCATATGTACTGAGATTCTGTCCCCCCCCCAAAAAAAAATAACAGGAAGAAGAAGGCTGGGGGTATAGTTCAGTGGCAAAATGCTTGCTCAGCAGTCACAGATGCCTACTCTCTACCTCCCCAGGGCCAAAATAAAACCCAAAACTAAAACCAAATAAAAGAGCAACAAAGCAAGCAGCCAGTTGATCATCTCTACAACCATTCCTCTTACAGGCAGCAGGCAGATACGCAGCTAGATGAGCAGGCAGGCAGACAGGCGTACGGACAGACAGGCATACAGACAGACAGGCGTACGGACAGACAGGCGTACGGACAGACAGGCGTACAGACAGACAGGCGTACGGACAGACAGCCCCTGTGCTGCTTTTGCAGTGCTCAGCAGTTACCTTTTGAGCTCCTGGGTCACGGGTAGCTCCTTGTAGGTCAAATAGGATGCTACTGTCTCTCCAGCTCTGGCTTTGGGTGGCTTCCACCATAGTGTAAGACAATCAACCAGGCTTCTGTGTCCTGCTATGACAGACAAGTCACGGCTGGGAGTGTGGAGGAGTGTGTCTCACAACACTTGCCTTAAAGACAGTGAAGAGCAGATGAGATCTGTACTGCACTCACCAAGCTAAGTCCAGCAAAGCTCACATCTGGACTGTGTCCAGCATGGAGCACGGCCTGCACCGCCCAAACATTATCAAGACAACCTCTTTATTAGTAAGCCGGCTCCTCCCAGGGAGTCAGACACTTCAGCCTTTGAGGAGATGAAGAACCTGTGTCTTGAAGGCTTAGGGATTTGTCAAGGGTCAGGACAAACAGGTCCTGTGTGCTTAGTGGTCAACCATGTCTCAGCCCATGAGAACAAAAAGTGATTGGGGTCTTGCCCTTCAGGAACTTTACATCTGTGGAGGGAGTCAGCTGCTAAATTCTCCATTACACGATGATTTGATCATTATTGTGAAATATGCTGGAGATGAAGAGTGGGTATAGAGAAAATGCAGAAACAGAAGTTTCAACTGTGGCCAGGGTCGGAAAATAACTGCAGCAGTAGCAGCACACACACTCTAAGGAAGACATTTTGTTCCAAAAGAGGTGGGTGGCATGCCCTGTCCCTCAGAAGTGAAATGAGCTCCCTGCCACATAACAGTTAAAGCAAGTCCTTGACATGAAGCCTGAGGCACATCAACTAAAATCACAGCAATAGAAGGGTGTGAAGGGCAGGTTTTAACATCAGTTTGTGTGGGTATGCTCCATATTCAGACAATTCAAAGATGATGTAGCCAAGCTAGTTGGAGATCAGAAACACAGGTACAGGATGCTGGGGGGGGGCATTAAGAAAGTGGGAGTTTTAAGCACAGGGTGATAAAGAAATAGGAGATACACAGGAGACATTTAGGATGTTGCAGAAGGGCTGGCTGAGATCCAGCAGATGGCAATGGGTAGTAGGGAAGAGAGAGATCCAGGAGAGAGGGAAAGCAGTTGAAGCCAAAGCAAGACCAAGGACTATATAAAGGGAGCCTTCCAAAGGGCTCAGAGAGGTGGAAGCGATGTCATGTGGCTCTATCTGTAGCCAAGGAGAATCACTATCCATGTTTGGTCTGAGGAGTTGAGTCTGAGCTGTGCATTAGAAGGAAGATTGTGTCAGGAGTACGCTTGACCGGTGGGAGAGGGGAGGATGGCAGCCACACCCCACTTATAGCTGTCACTTACAGCATCCTCCTGGCCTACCTCTGGCAAACTGTTCAATAAGTGGAAGTTTGAAAACAGCCCTCTTTCCATCCTCCAGTAGGAAATCCAGTAGGCCATTCATTCTCAGGAGTGCTTTTCTTAATTAGCAGAAATGTGGGACCCATCACTAGAGTGTGGATAGAGTATGACCTTGTCCAACCATTGCCCAAGAGCTATTTGTTGCATTAATTGAACTTCTTCCTTTGTTGCTTTTACTTTTGGTGGTCTGAAGACTGTGGAGCCTTTCCCTCCCTCTGTCGGGTGAAGTCCCCCTCTGCTGCCCCTCTCTGCCTCTGATCATCACCTTTCATAGCTTTCCCAGGCTTGGTGTGTCGAAGCCCAAGGAACTAGAATAAAAAGCATCATAGAGGAGCAAGAGGCCTCTCACAGGGGAGAGTGTGGGGACAACATTGGCCTTGCACTTGGCGTCAGAAAGGCTCCAGTCCCTAAATATCTGGTCCCTAAATACTAGCCTGCTGATACGTCTGAAATTCCACCATAGGAGTCAGTGATGTTTGGGTCATTTCAGAAATAGCATAGCATCCCAACAGCTGCTCCCGGGTGAAGTCACAGGCAGTCAGAAAGCCTTCAGCTCTGCATGCCGAAGCACCAGGAACTGTCTCTCCCTCCGTCCCTCTCCTTGCTGTTTAGTCCTCGGCTTCTCTTAACTGGAGCTAGCCTGGTACTGCTCTTGTTGAGCTGCGCCTTTCCACTTCTTTCCAACTAAGACTCTCTAATATCAGTGGTTGTAGACCACATGGTTTCTACCTCACCTCTACTCTTACCTCACCATCTAGAACCTTCACTGAACCAGAGCCCAAGCCTCTTGATACCACAAACTAGAGTGTGGACAGTTCAGGGATACATGTGTAGAACAGGGAGTTGGGGAAAGAGCACAGAATTTGAAGTCAAAACAACTGGCTCCTCATCTTACTTTAGATAGGAAGTATCCCCCAAAGACTCCTGTGCTAAAAACTTGGTTGCCAGCTGATAGGCTCCAGGGGAAGTGGGGAGGGGTGATGATCAAGTCACGAGTGATTGATCCACTGATGGATTTATAATTTGATCCTATTGTTGGGAGGTGGTAGGAACTTTTGGGAAGTGGGAATAACCTGGAGCAGGGACCTCATAGGGAGACTGCCTCTGGAGGGGTATCCTGCTTGTCCCTAGCCCCTGTTGCCCTGGAATGAGCCACTTTGCTCTACTGGGTTAGACTGTTTCAGCGGCCTGGGCTCAGAAGTAGCAGGGCAAAGCAATCCTGGACTGAATCCCCTGAAACCATGTCCCCAAATAAATACTTCCTCTCAGGTTATTTGTCACAGGGTGATAGCCAAACTAACCTAGTCACTGTGAGTAGGAAACCACACTAAAAAGGTACTAAGCCCAACTCTACAGAGGAGTAAGGTGACGCCTTCGGCCCTGTAATTCAGCGTACTCAGTTAAGACTTGGCCTTCATTCTCCAGATTGGGATTCCCATGTCGCATGCCCACAGCCACTGTGGAGCTTGTTAAAGGTGCAGATGTCCAGGAATCTTCCAGCCCCAGAGAATCTGATTCAGAAACTTTAGGCAGGGTCCAGGAGTCTGTTTGCATGCCTTCCCAAGAGTCCTGGTGCACAGGGTACCTCCCTGCTTAGGAGCACACCTCGGGTCCCACCTTCTTCTAGCTCCCAGAGAAGCTGTTATGTCTCTTCAGCGCCCCCATAAAATACTAGCCGTCCTAGGTGTAGTTTCTTTTGTAAAACTTGTTAATTTATGACATGGGGGACTGAACTCAAGGACTCGTGCAGGACAGGCCGGCGCTCTTTTCACTGAGTCATATCCCTAGCCCAAAGCTAATTTAGGACACTAAAGGCAGAGCTTTCTCAAACTCAGACATTGCTAGCCATTCTGATTTTACGTACTCCAATCAATGATTTCTCTTCCCGCAGCCTTTTCTGCTTGCTTTTGCTCATGAATGCTGATTGTTAATAAATCCCCACTTCGACTCCCAGCAAAACCAAATACCTTTTATCCCTTTAGAGTTACTGGCCTAATAGAAAATAGACCGTGACAGAGGGGCTCATACAGTGTGTGAGCGTGGGCCCATGCATCCGGCAGCAAACTTGTAAAAGTCACAGGACACCCTCAGGTACTGGTCATTGCTACCTTGTTTGAAACAGGGTCTCTCTTTCGTTGATGAGATCCTGAGGAGTCTCTGGTCTCTGCTTTTTATCTTGTCATTAAAAAAAGGCTAAGATTGCTGACTTGTGCTACCAGTGTCTGGCTTTAGGTGGAAGTCAAACTAAGTCCTCACAGCAAACAAATTCTTTATCCATAGAACCATCTTGGATTTTGTTTTTAATAGTGGTTTATACCCAGCTAGAAATGGGCTACAACGGCATGGTATATGCTATCAAGTGGTAGTCAAACAAGCAGCGTCATTAATGTTTATAGAACTGCAAACCTTATGATGTAAATATCACAAAGCAGAGCAAAATGGGCTTTGTCCACATCCTAGCTTGTGAAAGCTACGCAGTTTGCTCACTGGATCTTTAGAGGCTTGTAGAGTAGCTCTTCCTGCCACGCAGAGCTCATCCCCACGAGTTCCTAAAATCAAATGCAATAGCCATTTGCCTCTGTGTAAATATAGCTCTACAAGTGGTAGGGCCTTTGAGATGTGCTGAGGTTAATGGTGGCACTTCTGACGTCCCTGTCTGCCACACCCTGTTCAGCTGCCAGCAAGGGTAATCTGCCTCCTGCAGTCACTGGATGGTATATTTAGAGCCTCTTCCCCAAGAGTAAGTGGGATCTGAAAATAGACTGCTTCGCTTGTGTGCAATTGGGTTGCTACCTCCAAATTACACCTGAATATGTGGATACTCGGGAGCAGTAGCCAGCACAAGGCAAAGCAGTCCCATGGAATGAGTGCCGACGGCTTCAGCCTAAGAGCAATGCTACACTTCACAGTCTCTCCCTCCTCTTCAGGGACTTGAAGGGACTTTCCGAACTTGCATGTGACATCCACCTCTTTGGCTGAGTTTTCTTGCATCTGGACCCAGGCTGGATTAGAGTGTTCCGTATTCACACTGATGGCTCCGCTTCAGAGGAGACCAGATGTTTTCCCCTGGTGTCAGCTCCATTCTTCTCCCAGCATGATCACCCTGGTTCTGCATCCTCAGAGCCTCCATGTGCATTGCAGCTGCAGCTGGGTTCTTCATAACAGGAGGGCTTTGTGATCATGGCGTGGCTCGGAATCAAGAGAAATAGGAGTCTTTGCAACTGTTCCTTCTACTTTAAAGAATTTATAACAACCTCAATTCATTGAGAGTATGTTTCCCTAACACCCATGGCTTATAGTCTGCAGGAGCAGACTAAAGTCTGTTCTGATAGTCATTGTCATCTCAGGCTGCAGAGAGGGCTCAGTCGGTAAAGTTCTTGTCATGTAAGCACGTCAGCCTGAGCTCATGTCCCCAGCACACACATGAAAAGCCGAGTGCTGCGGGGTAAGCCTGTCATCCCAGTGCTTAGGAAGCAGAGGTAAGAGGATCCTGAGGTTTTCAGACCAGCCAGCGTGCCCAGCGTACCCAGCGTGCCCAGTGTGCCCAGCGTGCCCAGCGTACCCAATGTGCCCAGCGTGCCCAGCGTGCCCAGCATACCCAATGTGCCCAGCGTACCCAGCATGCCCAGTGTACCCAGAGTGCCCAGCCTACCCAGCATGCCCAGCGTACCCAGCGTACCCAGCATGCCCAGCGTACCCAGCGTACCCAGCGTGCCCAGCATGCCCAGCGTACCTAGTGTACCCAGTGTACCCAGCGTATCTAGCATGCCCAGCGTACCCAGCGTACCCAGCGTGCCCAGCGTATCCAGCGTGCCCAGCGAGGGAGTTCCATATTCAATGAGAGATTGTCTCAAAAAATAAAATGGAGAGATATAGAAGAGGATGCTCAGTATCAACTTTTTGCCCTCCACATGAGCGGGCATGTACACACACACACACACAAGAATGTATATATCTGTATACTACAGAGAGAGACATAATAGTGAAAGGATTATTATGATAATAAACATGGTGGAAAATAGTTGAATGATATCATTTGCTGCTGTACATAAGCATCTGCACATACATGTATACACACACACATGCACACACACACACACATACCTCTAATAATAATTATCAGCATCATCGTTCTACAGGCACTTAGCAAGCATTTACCAATCTATAAAGCTAAATAGTAGATTCTTTGGTAGTGTAAGAAATATTGTCCATGTGTGCACGAAGACTACAGTCTAACATCTAGTTATGATTCAAGTGTAAAGTTAGGGCTGCAAGACACTTCCTTAATCGTTTCTTTAAGAGAGTAATCAAAACCTTAAGTACTTTAAAGGAAGATTTAAGAGAGGAACTGGACTTTGAAGAGTAAGATTTTGACAGTAGAAACACTGGGACGAGATCTTGCCAGGCTGGGGTCACAGGGCTGATGAACCGTAAGTCAGACCCTGCTAAATCTACACACCGTGTAGGTACAGCCACCCACATCTCTGGAGGAGCAGGGGCTTCTTGGTTCTTTAGATTCCCCCCCCCACACACACACACTAGGCACTCTAGTTGATAGGCAAAAGAGACATTAGTGGTTTCTTGGGAATTTCCCAGGATGCTCTTTGCCATTTCCGCTGATGGGTTCTTCTGAGTGGTTCCCAAACTCGGCTGCATAGTAGAGACTCTTGGGTGCTTTAACATTTCCAAAACCCAGGCTCTCAACCTATATCAACCATATCACCTCTGGCAGCAGACATGTGTGGTAGTGTTTAACTTTTCTGGGTGAGTCCAGTGTCAGACAAGTGCCAATAACATCCTTAAATGGGAACAATTCCGTCAACTCATTTCACCGGTGACTGGGCCAATGGGCTATGATACAAACTAATAGCTGATTTCTCAGCCACTGAAGACACTGAACCTGTAATTTGCACCCTGGACATATGTTGTTTTTTAAATGATAGCTGAGACAGTTCAAACTTTAAGCTTCATGCTTAGGTACCTAGTATCTGTCATCAGATTATCTCCATTACTGAGACTGCTGTACTGTCCGTATAAACCTATAATTCCGGAACAGTAAAATCTGACTGGTGAGATGGCTCTGTTGGGAAAGTGCTTACAATGAAAGCAAGAGCACCTGAGTTCAGATCCCCAAACCCTTGGTAAAAAGCTGCATGTGGTAGTGTATTGGTTTGTACTTGTCACACTGGAGGAATGGAGATAGGTAGGTTGCTAGAGCTCGCTGTCCAGACAGCCTAGCCAAATTGGTGAGCTTCATCTACAGTGAGAGACTCTGTCTCTAAAAATAAAGGTGTAAAGAGATAGAGGAAAGGTGCAGGATGCCAACGGCTGGCCTCCACATGAGCAAGCACATGCTTATTGTGTGCTAACAAGTATGTACATATGTACATGTTCATAAACAAAATTAAACTGGAATCTGGGCACAGTCACACTTATTTCTGCATGCGCAGCTTCCTGGAGTTGATATCAGGAGATCTTGCTGTACCCAACATATGGTTACACTTATCATATAGTTACTGGGTTTCTGCTATATGTAAGATTCTGTTGTGGGGGCTTAGCGAGCTACAGAAATAACTCAGACTTAGTTGCCAGTCATCTAGGGATTGCCATTCATTAAGACTTTCCAGAGAGACATTTGTGATAATTCAAGGAGAAGTGTGTTGATATAACGGGGGGTGGGGGTGGGGAGTGCCAGCCACAGCTATAGCAGTCTGGCAGGGGCTATAAGAGGACCACCTTAAGGACTCATCTGATTGGCCATCAGGGACAGACAGTGTTTGAACAGAGAGCAGAGGTGAGGTACTGCTCTGAACTGAGGAGCAAAAGGAGCACGTGCACGAAGGCAATTAAGGGGTAATATTGGAAATGGTGGCTCATCCGTCTGACCAGCAGTGAGGAAAGACAGAGGCAGGAAAAGAGATTCTGCACAGCATCCAACATTGGCGCTGTCCATCCAGTGCAGAACCATGGGTGAGATGGCAGGAAGATGGAGCTCTAGAGAGCCAGGCTACTCAATATGTTTGTGTGTGTGTGTGGGGGGGTGAGAGCCTCTGGATGCCCCCTGCTCGCTCCCTCCTCAGTCATCAGACCTGCTGCACTCTCTGCCCAGCCTGCTCCTCCCCACCTTCCTGCTTTCGTGTCCTGTTGAATGCTACGGATCCGTCAGACATGACTGTAGTTTCCACTGCCTCAGAAGCGTATTACGACCTTTCCATTTAAATTAGAGTCCTTCTGCTATTAGAGTCAGCCAACTCATCCAATTTATTTTCCTTTCTAGCACTTAGCATGCTTTATAATGGCGTATGTGACTGTTTGTTTTAATATGTGTCTCCTCCATCAGCCTGCTTAGGTTCCAGGATGTCAGGGACCGTCGTCTTTTCTACCCATATATCTTTGCTGGTAGTTAGAGGCCGGTGAGTGTTGAATGAAAAGGAGCTAAAATGGTATGCGAGAGCCTCCCCTTCGGAGCACACACGTGTAATAGAAACGTACTGTGATGGTTCACATTGATTGTCAACTTGGAAGAATCTAGAATAACCTAAAAGGAAAATCCCTGGGCATTTCTGTAGGAGATAATCTCCACTAGATTAATTAAGGGTAGAAGACCCACCTTAACAGTGGGTGGCACCGTTCTATGGACTGGGTTTCAAACTGATAAAAAAAAAGTGGAAAGGAAGCAGAACGCTAGCATTTACTGCCTCCAGCTTCCTGGCAGTGGATATAAGGACAGCAAGCTCCTGCCGCCATGACTTTCCCACCAGGCTGGACTACACCTTTGAATTGTAGGCTAAAATAAACTACTTCTCCGTCAAATTGTCAGGGTATCTAATCACAGCATCAGGAAAACTAACTAAGACATACATCATCAGTGAGAGGAGGACAGGGGTCTGGAAGAGTCATGCTGGCTAGGAGTCAGAGTTGGGGTTATGACTTAAGAAAAAGATTGATTTAGTTTTATTTAATGTTTTGCCTGCATGCAGTGGCTGAGGAGGCCAGAAAGGTCACCAGAGCCTCTAGATTACAGATGGTTGTTAGCTATCAAATGGGCACTAGGAACCCAACCTGTGACCTTTGCAAAAGCAACAAGTGCTCTTAACCTTGAGCCATCTCTCCAGCCCCAGGAACCTGATGTCATAACCACTTCTGTCATTGCAAGTTATGGGACCACATTCAAAATTTGTGTGTGTCTGTATATGGTATTATGTATACACACACACACACACACACACACACACACACACATATATATATATATAAAATGTATAATATACTCAAACATATATGTGCATATATGTACAAACAATATATACACATATAATATATATGGATTATATATACAATTATATGCATATGTTTGACTAATTGTCTTTTCTTCTCTAATCTTACTACTTTAATGCCAATTTGCTCACTTACAAAATTGAAATAACGAATCCTAGAGTACATAATTCTAGCATTTTGGGAAAAAAAATTGGAATTTAACATACTATTATATAGTTAAAGTTCTAGAAAATATAAAAACACCCATCTATCACATTGCTATAAGATAGGCACATCTGAATTCTATACCTAATGTTTATTGGTAATCATCAAGTGATTAACCTTAGCGTTTCATTTGTGTTTGCTGCAAAATATTATTTTATATCACCACTGCTCAAGAGAAAAACAAAACTAACCAAAGCTAAAGCTGTATTGTTTGATTATCAGGCTGAGTTCACACTTAATGTTATAGTGCAAATGCGTGTCCTCATTCAGTCAAAGGCTCTACTTGGAGCTCATTAATACAAGTTCACAGATGTATCATCAAAGAGGACCTATAATCTTGACAAAAAGAAAGCCCAGGATTTTTATGAATGAATGAGCTAGTTCCTTCTATAGACAAGGAGTATTTGGTCATTCATTTGACATCTTGATGAGAATTCACTGAGAGATACCAGAGTGACTGACATTCGTGTAGCTCTCTGGGAAGGACTTATGTCAGACATGCTAGAGAGTCAGGATACTGTTGTTTTACCACTACTGGTTTTGGGCAAGGCACACTGGTACTGAACAAAAAAGGCAGACTGAAGAGAAAAGAACTTCCATGTTTCTTTTAACTTTGCATAAAGTTTAGGCTGTGATAGGATGGTAAGCCTCGCTCACGGAAGGCATCACAGGGGAAGTGCTCTCAAGTGTTATGGGTACATTGGGGATATTGAAAGCACGGAAAACTTTTTTGTTGTTTATGAGAGCTCTATCTGCATATATACCCGAATGCCAGAAGAGGGCATCAGATCCCACTACAGATGGTTGTGAGCCACCAGGTGGTTGCTGGGAATTGAACTCAGGACCTCTGGAAGAGCAGTCAGTCTCTAAACCACTGAGCCACCTCTCCAGCCCCATGACAACTGTTTTTTGATGCATCATATCTATTGCATTTATGTTGGAATAACTCACAAAATCCACTGCCACTGTCTTTGCCGAGTTAACAGTTATGCAGTGAACACAAGGTACATGCAAAGGAAAGCTAATAACCACTCATAGAAAGGAAAGTAAGCACATGTAAAGGGAAGCTAGTCCTGGGGATGTGGCGGGCCCACACCTATGAAGTCTCACTGGGACACATCAGACAGAGTTTGTCAGACACAGGCTGGGGCCAGATTTTCCTGTAAAGGTGTGGAACTGAGCTGGAATTTGAATGATAGGTAGGAATTTTGGCATATGGGAAAAACTAAATAAAAAAGAATAAATACCCAGACTGAAGGGACCAACAACAACAACAAAAAAAAGGTATGGGTAAAAAAATAAACAAGAAAGCATTGATCCTTTGAATTTGCTTTACAGAATAAAAAATGAACACATGCCCAGTTCTCATCATACAGGATCCACAAAATAAAAATGATGTCCGGCGCTTTCGATGTGGTGGACAACATGGGTAATTTTTCCCCAGAGAGTTCAGCTTCACCCAGATCAGAGAGCTGCAAAATTGTACATAGAGATCCAGTGCCTTGTGATGCCAGTCCCTTAGCATTTTCCTCTACCTACAGTTCAAAGGATCTCCGTTGAGATCCAGTGGTGAGGCGTTCATGCTGGGTTAAGAAAGTTGCCTGTTCTGGGAGTAAAGAGACAGGCCAGTGGTTAAAGGTACTGCTGCTCTTCCAGGTTACCTGGATTCAATTCCCAGCACCCACGTGGTGGTTCACAATCACCTGTAACTCCAGTTCTTTAGGATTCGATGTCCTCTTTGGACCTCTACAGGCACCAAACACATGTATGGTTCACAGACATAACATGCGAGAAAAACACCCACATACATAAAATAACTAAAACATTAAAAAAAGTAATTTGCTTATTCTGTAAGGAAAGGAAGTGGGCAATGGGCATAAGAGTGGAAAGAACTACCAACCGGTCATCTCAACATTAACCTCGGGCTAGGCTCTCTAGTGGGCATTTTAAAGGATGGGTTTTTAGTGCCTGAGTACTTAGAAGAACCCTTGCAAGCATGGAACCATCAAACAGCCAACTGAAACAACGTGTTTCCTTTCCGAAGGTCATATCATAGAATTCATGGTTTGCTCTTGATTGAGAGGCTTGCTTCAGACGCCACAGTGGAGAAGACAGACAACTGGGAGCAGGTGTAGGCTAGCTTGCATGCCTGTCTCTCATTGAAGAATAGTGGATGGAACTTATTTAAAGAAAGTCAACTAAAGTATCTCACTGGAGTCTTCTTGCCTTCTTCCTTTTCTCTGTCAAATTATCTTGTGCATATGGAACATTCTATCCATGCCTCTGACACAGTCTAAGTGGTGGGCATGTGTGGGTTCACTCACAGCCCAGGGAGAATCAGTAATTTACAGGTATTACCAGGCTATAGTGACAGAGTCAGGATTTGCTGCAAGACTGGCCTGTGACTTGTCACCAAGGGACAGACTTCCTTGTGGTATAAGATGCTATCTTTGTTATATTTATTTCAACATTTTGATTGATGGTTTAGATAAGACATGGATGGCCATCTGTCGTATTTTCAGAAGTCATGAAATGGGAATATGTGGAAGAGAAGCACTGGGTAAAAGAAACATGTTCCAAAATATCTGGAATGAGAAAGAAATCCCCTACAATTTTTTTTCATTTTAGAGGAATATAAGGGGACGATGGAAGGAGGCCTCTGAACCAACCATCCCGGAATGGAATGAGGGATGCACACAAAGGTGACCACAGCATGAAGGGGGAGGTTTCATCAAGTGAGTTCTCTGTGAATTAACATGTGGAGCTGCCCACATGCTGGCCCATGTAGCACGTGGGCCTCTGGGGAGCTGCACTATGCTATAACACCAGCACCATCCTCCATTAATGCTCTGAGAGCCAGTGTCTGGTCACAGGAGCACCAGTCTGTATAGCTCCTCATTGTCACAATGTGTTGTCATGGCCCCCTCAAGGGCTTCTTCCTTTGTCGTCTTGACTTTGTTCTTTATCTTTTTAAAGAATTATTTATTTTATTTATATGAGTACACTGTCACTGTCTTCAGGCACACCAGAAGAGGGCATTGGATTCCATTACAGATGGTTGCTCGGAATTGAACTCAGGACCTCTGGAAGAGCAAATCATTGCTCCTAACCTCTGAGCCATCTCTCCGGCCCCTTGACTTTGTTCTTACCTCTGCACTTTTTTTCTTAGTTTTCATTTTGGTTTCTCCTAGAGTTGATTTCGTCCTATAGCACCCTGATTTGATTTACCTCTCTGGTTATACATGCCCTGCACAGTATCAGGGGAAAACAACATCCTTTTTGAAGCTCCTCAGTTTTTGTCCCATGACATTGGCCTTTGTCACCTTCCTTATCACAACTTGAACAGTTTGGCTTATACTGGAGTAGTCATACAAGTGTAGCTAACCTCTTTGTCCACCTTGAGGGTGTCTATAGAAATGACATTATTAGAAACGAGGTGTGTGTGTGTGTGTGCCAGATGCCTTCTACCACTTTCTACTCTGTTCCAGTCTCCCTATGAACCCAGAGCTCACCATTTCTTCTACATCTAGGCTGGTGGCTAGCAAGTCCATCAATCAACCCTCCTGACTCCCCTCCCCTCCCCACTACTGGGGTTGTAGGTGCACATGGCCACATTTGATTTTTCTTCCATGGGGTCTGGGGATCAGAACTCAGATCCTCAAACATGCACATCAATCATTCTTAGTCACTGAGCCATTTCCCCAGCCCCTTTTCTGTGTCTTGAAATCTTAGTGATACGTGGATGGTCTGGAAGAACCAGGAGCATCTAGGAAAGGCATGACTATTTGACATGATAGATCATGTAGGTGATTCAGTGACAAACCCCCTAGGCATCTGTTCTGTGGCCTCAAAGGGTAGCTGAGATCCTGCGCGAAGAAGCTTCAGGAAGAAGAAGTAGGTTGTTGAGTTGAGTTCCCAACACTAAGGAGTTCAGATATAGGCTGAGCAGTGCTTTCTTGGGGAATCTCAACAACAGACCCAAATATCAAAGGGACTTACACTTTCCACTTTGGCTCTAACCAAGGGAATCTCAGTGTCAGTGAGGATGCTGGGACCATCTTTGAGCAGATGGCACAATGATGGTTCTCAAGGTGAAGTTATTCCCCCAGTGAAACATCAGAGTGGGTATCACTTGGTGGAGGTAACACCCCCTTGCTACCTGAAGGTAAGGCTCCTTGTGAACCAGCTCTGTCAAGTTTCTATTGTTAAAGCACAGACCACTGTTGCTGGCCACCCAAGCAGGAGGGGCTCAGCCCAAGTCTAAAGGCTGCTCTATTTTAGTTTTTCGTCTTTGGGCATCTAGTCTCACGCTTTTCTAATTTTGTGCCTTATGAAAGGGCTCTGTTCTCTCTTGGCCCCCAACCCCCGCCCCCTTTCACAGATCAAATAACAAGTGCACTGGACAGAGAGGAGCCAGAGTGAGAAAATGCATTTTAATAAAACCCCATTGATTTTTTTGTGGGTGCGAGTCAAGGAATAGGCACCTAAAGAGTCTTTATCGCCTGCCACCTCCCCTCTCCACCCCCTTTCTCCTGACCCACTAGGGCAGTCACACATCGATTGGTTCCCAGCTAATAGATTGTGCCACCCGGTAGGGACCTCTGGGGACTAGCGCGGAGCTGGAAGAGTCGCTCACAGCAGCCCAACCCAGAGTTAATCAAACTAGCAACAGGATCTCAGGCGCAGTGGTGGCGGCGGCGGCGACGGCGGCAGCAGTAGCAACAGCGGCAGCGACGGCGGCGGCAAGAGGCAAGGAGAGTTAAGTAGCGGCGGCAGCATTATGCGTGATTACTGACAGGCACCAGCTGCCGCCGCCGCCACAGCCTCTCAACACTATGTGGACTCTCGGATCTAGAGGCAGATTCCTGACTAATCCCAGAGGGCTGGCCCAGCCTGTGCTCCCCCGGCTGCTAGCAAGCGATGGCCACTCTTGTTAGCCCAAGTTGACGGAAGCCCGGCTGTGCCTGGGAGCCGAGAGAGGCTTGTACTCTTCAGAAGCGCGGCAGAGGAATGAACTGAGCAGCAAACATGTATGGAAATTATTCCCACTTCATGAAGTTTCCCACCGGCTTTGGGGGTAAGGACCTCTCTTGGGCTTCAACCGTGTTGAGTGTGAACCTGTCGGGGGAGAGGCAGGGAGGAAACGGGATAACGTAGCTTGGAATCGGAAGGCCAGCGTGTATGTTCCTATGCATGTGTAGTGGGTACACAGCGCGTTTCGTGGGTGCTTGTCCATGCAGAAGAGAGAATGGTCCCAAGGTGAAGGCATGTTTGCATATCATAAGGTGGTCCTGGGATATTTATGAGAGTCTGAACCAACGTGTTGGAAAAGGGTTTGAAACAAAGCTTTTGCTACAATCCCACATGTCTGTGTGGGTGTGAAAAGTGAGAGTGAGGGAAATTGCTAAGATGCACCTATTATTTAATTTAATTTGTAATGAGGGGGGACAAAAGTGATGTAAAAGGTTTTGCTTGGGCAAAAAAGTCCCGGAAATACTTTACAACAAGGGCAAGGTTGTTTTTACTTAAAAGCTCATTTCTTTACAGTTGGATTTTCAAAAAGGAAACATAGCCCTTTAATTTGCCAGCCTGCTTTCCACCCTGCTTTCTTCCCTTTTGATTTGCTAATAACCTCTTCTCTCCTCCCCTGCTGCTGCCCCCAATTCCACAGCAAGGGTTGCTGTCTTCATTTCCGCCCTGGGGGTCGAGATCTAGGGCTGGGGGTAGGGAAGGCAGGCGCTGAGAACCTGCAAACTGAGGCTCCAAGTAGACAAGCCAGGCAGGGTAGTTAGTCCCTCACTTCCCCCAGAAGCTTCAGGAGGCTGAGTTCACTGGCTGCCTGCACGCCGGGGCACATCTGTCCCTAAGGATCCCTCCCTTCAGGGACAGGAGTAGCCCAGCCACCCAGCCACGTGTAAATGCAACCATCAGCCAAACCAACTGACTTCTCATGTGTCTCATGTGGCATGGAGTTCACGTTCTTGGGAACCAAAGTCAGAGACCACACTGTATGGATTCTGGCAGGATAAAGCAGATAGATTTGCAAGATCTTAAGAACTGAAGTCCCTGCTCTCTTGACCGCCTCTGTGAACAGGTCGCCAATTTATCCAGAGGCCTGGGAAGAAAGTTTGCCTTCTTTTCTGGACTGAGTCCTCTGTGAGGTCCTGTGACACACTGTTGTCCCTTGTTCGGAGGCTTTGGGTGAGGGGGTATCCCATTCCTTCGGAGTGCATCCAGTGACTCTAGGAGCCCAACAAGGGCTGGCCACCTGGAGATTGACTGTGAATGGCACACTACCCTTTGCACTGGGGTAATCTCCTTAAGTACACATAGAGATGTTGTACTGTGCACAGTGGTAGAAGCATTAGAAGATTGCTGATTGGTCCCAGGGGCAAGGGGACATAGGAATTAGCACAAGGTAAAACTCAAGTTGTTTGGACTAATTGGATGGCCGAGAGTGGTGGCTACCAGTATGGCTTGACATGCGTCCTCAGGGATGTCGTCTGGCCCTTCTCCACTTCCACCTCAGGCCTCTTCAGGGCTGAGAACGGCTTTCCCCCCTTGCCTATGAGCTTGGTTGTTTGAGGGTCATGTTTATCTTTGGCTAGACTCTTGAGACCCTCAAGGTCTGTGAAATGATAGCTTCAAAACAGAAGAAGAAAGAGGGACTAGTCTAGAATTCCTTAGGGAGGGTCTAAGATGCTGTCTCATTTGGGTAGACTCCAAAACTAAGGCCTAAAGGAAGGCAGAGATTAGTCCAAGGCGGTAAAGGGTAGAGTTGCCAAGTGTTTCTATGCCTCATACTCTCATTTAGTAGAATTGCTTTCACTTGATGTAGTAGCAAAAAGAAACACCCACAGATAAAGAGACCGAGAGAGACACACACAAAGAGACAGAGACAGAGGCACACACACACAAAGAGACAGAGTGACAGACAGAATGAGACCGCTGTCTTTGGTCTTTGGTCTTTAGTTTTTTATCATTTATCTTTGTGATCTCAGGCAAGCCACCAAACCTCTCTGGGCCTTCACGTCTTCAGTCTCTAAAATGGAATTTGTTATTTCATTCTCAGAGTTTTGTTTTGAGAATTAAGTGGGATAGCTAGTCCATGAAAAAGAAAGTGTTATCTGTACATTTGGTACCAAATACAAATTAATATTTCCATTCCTCTCATTTTGCTAAGAAGCCAACATGCAAATTAACTTAAATACCAGATATTACTGTAGAATAATGAACTGGGGATCTGGAAAAAATGTACAACTAAATTTGCAAAAACCCACACATTTTGCTGGCTTCAATTGTCACAATTGTGGAGGTTCTGGTCTTTAGTGTCATTGGGTTTCAGATCTGGCATAACACAGGAGGGGATGTTTAAATGCTTGCTTCTAATGGCGCTTTTCATTGTCATGCTTAGAAAAGGAATAGCTTGTTTTGCTTGGTTCTGTTGATGTTTTCCATTTCGTTTGCATGAGCCAGTTAAGAGGAGGCTTACACTCAAGGCCAAAGGAATGCCCCTTCTGTAAAGGACATGGGACGCAGGAGGTGGGGTCCCACTGCAGGCTCAGGAGACCTGGGGACACCACCTGCAGCCAGAACACCTCTGCCTTCAGAACTACACTGGTGGGTAACTCCTGCCCTTTCACACATTAGCAAAGGGACCTGCAGAAGGTTCTGGGGCCTTGTAGGAATGTCGAGGGCAGCAATGTCACTGTTGGGGAGTGACATTCGTGTCTGGGCTGTGCTTATGATGTGCCTACAAAGAGGCTGAGGGTCAGTGCCCACAGGGACCAACCGAGTACCCACTCTCTGAGCTTGGACTCTGGCCTGAATGCTAGAAGAACCATTTTCTCCTTCTTGGCTAAGTCTTGGGTTGCCAACTGTGCAGGAAAAAATGTTTTCCCAGGATGCTTTGCTTTGGAAGCTTTGAGACAAAACTTTGTGATTCCCCCACCCAATTGTGCACTAATCCTAGGGGAGAGAAGATAAAGGGCAGAGGTGACAAGCACCTACAACCCAGGGACCAACTGTCAGTGCTCTGCTGGGGCCAGTCCAACAGCAAGCAGGCTGGCTGGCACTGCTCGCTTTTCTAACTTCCTTTAGAGAAGAGTAGCCGAAGGCTTTGGGAGGTAAAGCCAAGAATGGCACATCTGGCCCTTAAGGTTAGATAGTCCAGCTGCAGAGCTATGTCTCACAGCTTTTAAAGTGGACACACTTACTTTGCAAGGATAGGGGCAGCAGTCCACCTCACTCTAGCCTAGACAGTCTGACTGATCGTTGACTGCAGAATAGCTTAGGAGCAACAGTGACCCAATGGCTTCTTGGGGACCTCCTGATTTGTAAGAGTCCTACCCACCTGACCTGACTACTGGTGTAGAAACTGTCCCCTTTCAACTTGAGAATAGCTAGAGAGGAGAGTGGAGCTGGCAGTGTTTGTGTATGTATGCATATACACACGTGCATATTTTCCAGAACACATTTTTTCCCCGGCTGCAGATGTGTGGGTGGTTAATTGAAAGCTACCATGAGTGTAAGTGGTTAGGGTTTGTGTAGGACAGAATAACTGTTTATGAAATGTAGGCAGGAGCATATTTAGGATAACTATTTTCTGAAGCATTTACAATATTACAAAGAGGTAGACAGATCAATAGAAGCCAAGAGGAGAAACTATGCAAAGAGAAATCTTTCACTTTCCCCGTGGTATCGCACTGGAGCCTGAGGAGAGGCAGGCTTTAGCCCTGAGTGTCTGATGTTGGGGCTACTGAGGGAAGCTGCTGTTTTCCTCTCTTATAAGAAAGTGGATGACACAGACTCAGAAAATGGAAGACGTTAAGTGTTTAGAATTCCTGGGCTTGGATTGCTTTCGTGAGATGAACCCAACCTTAGTTCAGTCATCATAGCAAAAGAGAGAAAGCAATAGCATTTACCAGGCACTTACTGTGTGCCAAACACTCTTTGCGGCACTACATGTACATGTCAGTACTCTCTGGGATCCTTGGAGATAAGACACCATTATCATCTCTCCCACTTTGCAGGCAGGAAAGCAGAATCCTTAAGAGCTTGGGCAAACTGTCCGATGTCATCGAGCCAGTAAGGCACAAGAGCCCAGATGGGATGCAAGTTCAGAACTGCTAAACTTAATCTTACACTGTGGCCACGCCCAGGGAGAGAGGGAGGGTGGGGTAGGAGGTAGGAAGGAGTTCCAGATCCTCCTGGAATGGGGAGTTATTTGTAAGAACCGTATTATTTAAACTTGATTATGGTTCATAGCACTTTCTTTTCTTTTAAATCATTGTAGCTGAAGAATAAATATCTTAGAAGAGAGGCAAGGAACTAAACAGAGGCTAATCTCCCCCCACCCCCAATGTGGATCACAGTTTATTTTAACATGTGCTGGATTTTTCCATTCTGGGGCAGGGGTTGACCAGACAGTATCCATTTTTACAGGCTATACTGCATCTACATCAACCCTTGTAGTGAGAAGCAGCTATAGATATGGCCCTGCTCCAGCAAGGCTGCTGGTCCCTGGGGGAATCTCTCTAGAGAAGTTTTATTTCCATTTCTGATTGCCTTTCCGTGAGTTGTGATTTCCAGCACCCTGGTTGTAAAACACTATTCTTCTGCTTTCTCTGTCATGGAGCAGAGTTCTCACAGTCAGACAAAGCATCCCAGAGGTCATCTGTCCCTGATCACCCAGTGTCAGTTGGAGATTCTTAAGAAAGCACACACAGCTCGGCTGGGATGTGAGGATGTGTGTCATTTTCAAATTCATTTTCGTAGTTCCCTTGGAGCAACCTGAGTGGGGAGAAAGAGGAGCAGGGACAGGCAGAGCTAAGCCACAGTGTCCTTCCCTCCCTTGCTAGCCACTTTGAGTGTGTAAGCATTGACCTACAGTTGTAAGGGTTCGATTTTTTTTTTGAGCATGGAACACTATAAATATGCAATAGAAGCTTGTTCCTCCTTTCCATTCACCATTTGGAGGCTGGCATTAAATTTGGCTGGAATTCTGTATGTTCCTAGCAATAGGGATGTCTGCCCTTAAAAAGTATCAGACTGTACACCGGGACATGCTGAAGGAGGCATCACCTGGATTGGCTCCTGCTTCCAGACAACTACAGGTTAGCACATCATTCCAGGGCAGGGACTCAAGAGGCTGCCATGATTAGGGACTTCCCATCCCTGGTCTTCCAAAGCCCTTGTCAGCAGGGCAGGAACCTTGCTAAATCTTGACCCCTGTTTTCTCACCTTTGAATTAAAGAGCCGGGAGCCCCTGTTTCCTGTTGTCAGCTGCTGTGCCTAGAAGAGGGCAAGGGTAGGCACAATAAGGATTTCCGGGTTAAAGGTCAATTTAAGCTCCTGTTAGGATTTCAAAATTAATATTTGAACTCAAAAAATGAGAAAACCTGTGATCTTTAATGCAGAGGAGCATTTACAAGAAGTTAGAGGACCGGCAGGGAGAGTGCTCAATAAATATTTTAGGCTGTTTACTTGAATTTCATTTCTGGGACTTACCATCGTTGTCTTTCTTTGCCATTTTACTAGTGAGGGGTGTGAAGGGGAAGGAGCCTCTTAGAAAACTTGGGGTTTGGAGCACCTGTGCTTTCACAGCCCCAGCGATGAGGGGAGAAAAGCAGAGGTCAGAGGAAGTAGTACCCTGCACTGATGGGAGAGTGCCTGTCATCCATCCATCCATCCATCCACTTATTCAGTGTAAGGTCTAAAACCCTGCCACCTGTAGGGCACGGGGAGCAGAGGACCTGTCCCCTGCTTGGCCTGCTGGAGTACACACAGTCTCTAAAGTCTTGAAAACATTTGAGGCTCCATTATTTCTGGAAGCTTCTCTCAGGCTGAGTTTAAGTGTCTTGATCTGAAAAATTCAGGTATTTAGAACCCAACAACAGATGAAGCCAGGAGCAATATTGTCTAGGAACGTAGCTTGCAGTAATGTAAGATGATTACGGTCTTTGAAAAAGTTTATCCTTATTTAGAGGCTGGGAGACCTTGAAAAAGAAACCCAGAGAGATGGAAGTCGTGGGTTATAGAACTGTGGTGGGTAGGATTAATGTTCAGAGACATCAGCAGTGAAATCCTGGCATCCTCATGCATCTGCCTCAAACTTCCATTGCTACGTTGTTAGAAGGGCTCATGTTACACATGCTAGCAGAATATGGGCCTTGCTTGTGAGGTAGACAGTGTTTTTGTCAATGAGATCCCCTGGTACATCTCATTTGTTAGGGGGCACTGTCATACCCATCTTTACCAACCTGGCTTAAATTGGTCCTGGGTGGTACGGTAATGTGCTAGCCAAACTTTTGAAAGACAGGCAGACAGATGCGGTTTGAGGTTAGACCCCAGTTTTTAGCTATTCACAGTCTTGACTGCAGTAATTCACAGCAAGCCCTCTTCAAAGAGCTACATTGTCCTCAGGAACCTCGATTTGCTGATCTGCCTAATGGGGCTAAGTCTTACCTTACAAACCACTCAGTACCAGACTGTAGTTGGATTGAAGCAGACAGTGTTCTCAAGGCGAGTGGTTCTATCTAAAAGGTTTGTCTTGGAGCCTGGCACACAGCACTCAGGTTTTGCAAAAGCCAACAGTTGCTATGGAAATAACAGCACAGATTCATGAAGAATGTCATGACTATAGGCATTATTGAGTGAGTACGATATGCTTGATTTGAGAAATCAGAAGACTTGGAGGTTTACATTGTGTGGCCTTGAGCAGAGCAGTCTCTGAGTTCATTCCCTCTTTTATAAATCAAGGTGGTTCTTGAAGTCTTAGAAGTCTGGTTCCTAATCAATATATGTATATATATATATATATATTTACTGATTTATGGCATAATCAATTGAGAAAGGTGGTTAATGTCATAGGTCACTGGGGAGATGGCACTTTCTGAATGAGTGTGAGGATGTGATTAAGAATTCCCAGAAGACACTTAATAGCTGGATGTAGAAAGTCTCCACAGGGAGATGAGAGGAGGAGCCACAGGGGGAGGCGGAGCCAGGAGGAATGGGAGGCGGAGCCAGGAGAGAAAGCTTCTGGGCAAGCCAGCGTCACAAAACTAACCACCACTACCACCACTGCCATCACCAAAGAGAACTTGTCTCCAATAAGGTGAAAACGGACACCGAGGTTGTCCTCTGACCCCCACGCACGCACGTGTGTCTTGATACACTCATTCACATGAGACTGCATTCACATGCCAGAATCTGTACACATTCACAAATAATAAATGTAAAAGAACTGATTATGGTATAAACTAGTTCGTATTTGCTGATTTACAAAAAAAATAATAATAATAGAATAAAGAAGGTTTGTTAAGCAAATAAACTGGCGAGAGAAGCATTGAGCCTATTAAAGATACATCTGTTTTCAAGCAATTTAAAAAGCATAGTAGGAGTGTCATTAGCATATTAACGGGGTGTTAATTACAAAAGAGTCTTTTAAAGCAGGTTTTATAAAATCCCCACTTAGTAACCATTAGCTTACGGTACTTGAAACACAAACTATTCACGTGTGTTACTTGGAAGTAATAAAATTGTAATTTAAAAGTAATCTGCCAACTTGTCAGGAATTTAAACTGATTTTCCTCTCAATTGATCCAAATGAGTGAGGTTTTGCTATAATTATATATAATGCTGGTAATAATGAGGCTGATTATCAATCTTTCCCTGCTTTTCACTACTCCATCATTACAGATTTTAGGGCGGGAGTGGAGGGAGTTGGGAGGAATGGGGGGAAGGGAGGGAAAGTGGAGGAAAGAGAAAAGATGGGGGAAAAAAAGCCCTCATCCTCCCCACTCCCACCCCCACCTCCCAGCACTGGAAGAAGCCACCACACAACCTCTCCCTGGACTGATTGAGTTTAGGCAGAACTGCCCATGGTGGCTGGGCAAGGCTGTTTGCCTCTGCCTCTGGTCCTAGCTGGGAAGCAAGCAGCTGTATTAGATCATCAGCAATGCATCTTTTTGGTCTCGGTCTTCCTTCCCCACTCAGTGGCCACAGCTACAGCCACAGTCATAGCCCAGGGCAGAACACCCCAGAGGCGGGCAGGCTCATTTCTCCACGTTTTTCACTCTGGACAAATTCCTGTTTCTTCCCTTAAAAAAAAAAAAACCAGCCAGGAAAGGCTTTGGTTAAGGAGGGGCTTCTAGCTGGACCTGCTTCGACTTGGCCTCCTCGTTGCCAGGGAGTATCATTTCTAATACCTTATTTTCCACACCTGTAGATACTCAGCTCTCTCCTAGTCAAGTGGGTATAATTTTTTTGTCCCGTCCAGCCCAGATATTGATGGGAAAGTGCTTTGGAGAAGGTCAACGATGATTCAAATGTAAAGAAGTATCTGAGCAAATCCTAACTCAGGGTGGCTCTTCTGTGGATGGTTATGCTGGGCGGGGGCCCTGTAGAAAGGAACCACAGCTGAGGTTTGGACCATGAAGGGCTGGAGTCAGGAAAGAGTCAGGGTCAGGATCCCCGAGAGAGGCCAAGAGCTGAATCAGGAAGAGGGTAGATCTTAGCAATCTGTCGGTAGAAACTGTTGCACAGCCAGAGGCACAGCATTAAACCTAAGCCCTGTTGCTCTCCTTGGTCTCAAATGCTTTATTCCCTTATGTAACTTGTTTGATCCCACTGTCTCGAAGGTTTTACATCCACACAAACAGAGACAATAAGAGTATCAGCCTCAAAGTATCTGACACACGTGTGTGCACGAGAGTATCATAATGGAGCCTACTGATCCTTACAATGAATATAAGCTAGTAAAAAAAAAATCCGAGTACTGTTGGCGTGAGGTGAGTTAATGTATGGAAAGTGTTGAGAGCTCTGTCTGGCTCATGGCAGCTCCTCGATAATATTAGCTATGATTGTCATTCAGGAGAGAAGACAACACAAGAGTGTCAATTAAAGCCCTTCATGTGGCAGTCCCCTGCCGAACTCGCTCGGCAGCCTGCCTGTGTGCTCAGAGCCAAGTAGGGAAAAGATGTGTAAGTTTTTCTTAAACAAAGAACAAGCCAGGCATTGCGTATTCTGATTGTCAGCTTAGAAACAATATCCTTCTACTGGATGAAAGGACGGGAGGCTCGGGGATGGGCTCGTCCCCACCGTGGGAGAAACCAGAGTGGGGCAGAGCCCCAGGATTCTCCCCCTCACCCCAACTTGTGGAGAATCCAGTTCTGAGGAGCTGCCCCCCCCCCCCGCCCCACGGGTGGGCATTAGCCGTTATCAATGGCTCATGACAAGGCTCCTTGCCCTCCTGAGGAGGGATGCCAAGAAAACAAACTCTCCACCCTGGCACAACAGCAAAGGGGTGGACAGGCCACACCAAGCCATTTGCTCCTTGTCTGGCCAGTCAGAAAGACTACAGGCTTGACATTTTACTTTCATTGGCTGAGGATCGGTTGCTAAGCAACCCCTTACCTTGGTAAGAATTCTGTAAGTCCCAGTACTTCTCTCTTCTCTTTCTCAATAAGTATCTGTCTCTTTCTCTTCTTCCTTTCTCTCTGTTTTCTATTTCTTTCCCATTCCTTCTCCCTCCCCCCTTTCTCCCTATACATGCATACACTTCATTTGCTGTTCAGAGATCTCACAGATTTTGTGCTTGATAACTGTCTGGAGCACTGATTCAAATAATTTCTGTTTATTAATTTTACATTCATATATATTCTATATTTATATATAACCATATATGATAGTTATATATGACATATAGTATATTATATATTAGTTATACATCATATATATAATGGAAATTTCAATGTTCAATAATTAGCCAACAAATCATATTTTGAGCACATAAACCATGATGGAAGTTTATAGCAGGAGTGTCCAACCTTCTGATGTTGTGGCATGATGTTAGGGTCTACAGATGTGTTGGATAACATCCACATAGCTAGTTCAAGATGCATGTGGCCTGAGCTGGTGGGACAAGCAAAGAGGTGACTGACCCCTGGTCACCAGGAATCCTGAAGAGAAGTCACCAAAGGTGGTCTGTGTGTCAGGCTGAATTATGAGAGGATATGAGGAGATGTAAGGAAGGCATTGGTACACTGGGGTGACAGAGGAGCACCTTAGGTTATTTATGAGCCTGTCATTCAGAAAATCCAATATTAAAAACCAGTATGGACAGCGGGTGGTGGCACACGCCTTTAATCCCAGCACTTGGGAGGCAGCGGCAGGCAGATCTCTGTAAATTCCACACCAGCCTGGTCTACAGAGTGAGTTCCAGCACAGCCAGGGTTACACTGAGAAACCCTGTCTCAAACAAACAAAGGGAACCCGGTGTTCCTGTGTCAGTGCTTACCAATTGAAATCCTTACCTGGGCTTTTCCTTTCGCTTACACTGGACAAATTCATTTTCAGTGCTAGGTGCTGAAGCAAAGGCTTTGTGCACTGCCCGGCATGGCATATACTGTCACCAAGCCACACTCCCGGCCCTTTGATCTCTACAAAACTAGTCTTCAGGGGTGGGGCTCTCAATGTACATGCAGCCCCCTTTCACACCCCCTACAGAGTACTAAGTGTCCTAAGTGTTCCTGCTGCTGCCTCTGGACTCCGGATTTCAGGCACTCTCCTTGGTTCTCTGAGACAGGCATGGTTGTGCCAATCCACCAAATTCCTCAGAGAAGTGCAACAGGCATTAGGTTCTAAGAGGAAGAGACCCAGGTGCAGGCACATACAGAGGACACAGCCAGGAGGTCAACCTGCAAACCGAGGAGAATGGACCACGCCCCCGTCCTGATGTTGGACTCTCAGCGTCCATTAACTCTGATGAAGTTCATTGTTTAAGAAAACAAAAGCCTACATGGCTGTAAGATTGGAGCCTAGAGGTCAACCTAGGACAGTTTTCCATGTCAGAGCTGTGTCTCCTCTATAGCATTGTATCCGCGGCCACAACATACGCAGACTTTTGGAAAGTGATAGTGTTCTTTCTGTATTCTATATATTCTTGTCACGGTTTGGCTCCTGATGATACTTGGCTTCTCAAACTATACTTGCTGGACAAGGCCTATCCAAGTCAAGCAGATAATAGCAGGGCCCCTTACAGCCGGTGGTTAAGCTCAGACTATTCCAGACCACCATCACCTGTCCTTTCTCTCCAATGCTTGAAACTTATGCTCTGGGCATCACTCACAGAACGAGTTAGCTGGAAGAACCACAGAGGTTACCAAGAGCTAGCTCCTTGCTTGAAGAAATGAGACCCAGGAAAAGAAAACCCTTTTCATTGGTCTATTGTCAGGATAGAAGGCGACCTCCTGAGGAATTTCCATCAGATAAGTCATTTTATAAAGAAGCGGCTGGTTGAAGAAAGAAAATGAACTCTGTGGGGTAGTCTAAGGGCATTTTCTAGGTTTCTAGGCAGTTGTATTACAAGTGATTGAAGATCAAGATGCAGAATCAGCAAGCTAGCAAGGCAGACAAGGTGCAGGGTCTGGATCCTCATACAGAATCAGCCCAAGCAAGCAACTGTTTGAGCTCATCCCTACTGCCGTAACAAGGCACCTCAGACTGGCTAATTCATAAATAATGACTTTTTTTTTTTTGCTTATAATTCTCGAGGCTTCAAAGTCCAAGATCAAAGCCCTGACAGGTTCAGTGTCTAGGGAGGGCTGGCTTTCTACTCTCATTGTGGTACTCTGTGAATTCGGATTCTCCTGTGATGGAAAGAGCAGAAAAGAGACAAACACTGTGTCCTCACATGCAGAAGAGATTTGGAAGGCCTCGTAGCATTCTGAAGCTTCTTTAAGAAGACCGTTGATCCATCCACAGGGGTGCAATCCAAGGCTTTCTTCAGGTCCTCAAACCTTGAGTTTGAGTTCAGTGATGTGGTTTGGAGGGACATACATGGTCAACCCATAACAGAGTTCAATATCTTTATTAAAAGCAAAACTGCTGTTGTCAAGAATGCTTGGTCATTGTGAGGGTCAGACTTCCAAAAACATTGGTGCAAGATGCATTTGCCTCTTTGAATTTGATTGTTCTTGAAAGTCTGGTTATCGACTGTCTACCCCTTCTGGGCTCATTGACACATCAGAAGTAAATCACATTAATTTAAAAAAAAATAAAAATTATATTTATTTACTTGCTGGTGTGTGTGTGTGTGTGTGTGTGTGTGTGTGTGTGTGCGTGTGCGTGTGTGTGTGTGTGTGTGTGTGTGTGTGTGTGTGTGAGAGAGAGAGAGAGAGAGAGAGAGAGAGAGAGAGAGAGTGTGTGTGTGTGTGTGTGTGTGTTCATCTGCTGCATATATGTGACTTGTGAGAGATCAGAGGATGACCTACAGGAGCTGGTTCTCTCCTACTATGTGAGGCCTGGACAAATAATCACATCATCAGACTTGGCAGCAGGTGCCCTTACCAAGTGAGACGTCTTGCTGGCCCTGTACCTCTCTAAGACAGTTAAAAACTGGACATGAATGCAGTATTTCATTCAATCCCAACAACCCTTCTGCCTCTGCAGTTCACAAATTGCCTTCAGTTCTACTAGCTGCAGTAACAATAGGCCCTCCCCTCCCCTTCCCTCCCCTTCCCTGCTCCTTCCTTCCTTCCTTCCTTCCTTCCTTCCTTCCTTCCTTCCTTCCTTCCTCCCTGCCTTCCAAAAACAATGTACTCTCTAGGTGGTGCATTGTTCCTTGGTTCATTTACGTGACAAAGTACCTGGGAAGAAGCAACAACTTAAGGAAAGAAGGGTTTGTTTTGGCTCCAAGTTCTGGGGTTGCAGTCTCTAACAACAGAGGGGGGCAGTACAGCAGGACCAGCCTGTCTGTCTGCTGTGTGGGGCCTGTCTGCTGTGTGGGGCCTCTTCCTCATATCTAAACAGAACAGGAAGCAGAGAAAGACGAATGCCAGCACCCACTGGGCATTGTCCCTTTTTGTCCCCTTTTATTTAGTTCAGACCCCACCTCCACAACAGTGGGTTATGATGCCTACATTTAAGGTGAGGTTTTCCTTCTCAGTCAAACCTCTCTGGAAACAGACTGGCCCAGGTATATCTTCTCAGTCTAGTCAAGTTGACAAGGAAGATTAGCCATTGCACTTTGTATTTCCCTAAAATAATTTATTCCTTCTAAAACAAGTTTAAATAATTTCCTTCAGAATGATATTTTTTAGAAAAAAAAGTGAGATGTTGGGTCCAGGTGTTGATGTGTGTGGGGTCTTGAGTTGAGATTGTTCTCTGCAGAAAACAATTATTCCCTCTTAAATTTTGCATTTATTTATTTATTTATTCATTTATTCATTCATTCACTCATTCTGTGTGTGTTTGTGTGTGTGTGTGTGTTTAAATACACAAACCCACATGCCACAGTCCATGTACCGGAGTCAGAGGACAATTTGTGGGAGCCAGTTTTTTTCCTTCCATTATGTGCGTTCCAGGTTTTGAACTCCAGTCTCTAGAACTAGCAACTTGTGCCTTTCCCAAGTGCGCCATCTTGCCAGCCCTAGAGAACTCCTTTGCTTAGGTAGACCTTAACTAGGGAAGCAGAAGGGCCAAGGGAAACTCCAGGTGGGCACTGTCCTAGTGGGTATTCATGTTTACAGCCAATGCCACAGTTGCTTTTTGATGCCTCTTGCTCAACTCCAGAACTTGAATGGGGAAGGTTGTTCCCTGTCTCCTAATCCTAGCACTGACTGCTCAGGACCCAACCTACCTCACACAGAGTGTACCTCACAGGAGGGGTGTGGACCTGGGCAGCTTCTCCGGCAGGCCATGCTCTCTGACCACCCCACTTTCTCATTTTCTGTCCCTGTATGTAACAAAGTGCACGACGGAGCCGAGGGCACTGATTTTGCACACTTCTTTGCATCTGACCTTTCGGATCAGCTGCACAGGGTGAACTGCTCTTGCTGTGTTTTCCCGACTGCTGTTTTGCAGAGACTAGGCTTTATATCTCCGCTGGAGAGAATGTTCCATGGTGGGCTCTCAAGATGACAGGATCGTACAAGCACGTATGCACGAGTCTTCCTGTGCTTCCCAGGCCCTGGTACCCACAGAGCCATTTCAGTCATGCCAATTGGCATACGGGGGAGTGGATTGAGGAAGAGAATCTCGGTGGTGCTCCGGCACCTGTTCACCCTGCTCCTCACATGGGCATTGACTTGCCCTTCCTGACTGACTGGTCCAGGACACAGTCACAGAGGCCTGGGACTTGTGAGCCATGTCATGGTTTGTACTTGCTATGCATCTTGGTCCAGCGACAGTGGATCCAGAGGTAACCTCAGAGAACTAAGACGTCAGTGAGTTTCCCCTCTTCTAGGCCAGGCCTTCTCCTATTCCTGCACTTTGCTTATCTGAGCAACTAGCGTTTGTAGAAGTGACCAAAAGGAGGGGAAGGACGCAGGAAACCTAGTGATGGACTAGATCTCTGGGTCCCCAGGAACCCTATCGTTGCTTCCTTAACAGCCTCACAGTATGCTTTTCCTTTCACAGGCACCCCTGGTCACACTGGCTCCACATCCATGAGCCCATCAGTAGCCTTGCCCACGGGGAAGCCAATGGACAGCCACCCCAGCTACACAGACACCCCAGTGAGTGCCCCCCGGACGCTGAGTACTGTGGGAACCCCCCTCAATGCTCTCAGCTCTCCGTATAGAGTCATCACTTCCGCCATGGGTCCACCCTCGGGAGCATTGGCAGCTCCTCCGGGAATCAACTTGGTGGCTCCACCCAGCTCGCAGGTAGGTTATGTTTCTCCAAGACTAGGTTAACTGTCTTCGAGGTCTAAGGCTGCTCCTAGGGCAGAACCCAGACTAGAGTCTCACCGTTGGAGCTGGAGCCACAGACAAGTGTTCACTGTGGACTTGCTGAAAGAAGTGCATTGTTTCTGGAGCCTGCTCTCCTTCAGAACCTCACTATCTGTGCCTCCAGTTCAAGAAATCCTGTGGCCTTCCTTACAACAACTTGTTGTCCCAGAGGGACCACAAGGGCACGTTTCTGGTGGGCTTAATGGCTTTGATTTCAACACCCCCTCTGAGGGTGTTTGTAGACCCCTTTCTTTCTTCTACTTCAATGAGTATCCAGGGCAGTGGTTCTCAACCTGTGGGTCGCAACCCCTTTGAGGGTCAACCAACTCTTTCATAGGGGCCACCTAAGACCATCAGAAGATACAGATATTTACATTATGACTCATAACAGTAGGAAAATTACAGTTATGGAGTACCAATGAAAATAATTTTCTGGTTGAGGGTCACCACAGCATGAGGAACTGTATTAAAGGGTCGTAGCATTAGGAAGGTTGAGACCCAATGATCAATGGTTCTGCCAGCAAAGTGCTTGCTGTACAAGCATAAGGAAGTATGCTCAGACATGTGGGGCATGGCAGCATGGGCCTGCAGTCCTAGTGCTGGGAAAGTGGAGACAGGAGGAGCTCTGAGGACTTTGTGGCCACCTATGTCAACCTCGGGCCTCATATGTGCACACATGAATGCTTATGTACACAGGCAGTGAGATACTATATGCTTTTGTTAAAGGACATACAGAAATGATCAGGGCAAGTCTTTGCAAAGCATTTTCAATTGAGGGGAAAGAGGTAGGCACAGCACATAGACAAATCTAGAACTAGATATCCATACATCTGTGTGTGTCTGAGACAAAGAGGAGTCAAGGTGAAAACTTGACCTGAATTCTCAGTGTCTCCTGCTGCAGTGGAGAAAAAGCGTATCATACACCAGACCTGGGTCACTGTGCTCTGTGGTACCCCCAGGATGGCCAGATGACCTTGCCTTTCTTCTAAGGTTGGCAGCTTTCCTCTGTTAGACTGGTTGACCACTGCTACAATCATTTTATATGAAAATATAATCCCCAGGCTGGACTGCTCTGTGATTAAGGGCACTTACTGCTCTCCCAGAGGACCTGAGTTTGGTTCCCAGGGCCCATCTAGTGGCTCAAAATTGCCTATAACTCCCGCTCCAGGATATCCAGTATCTATATCCAAGTATCTTAAGGCATCTTCCGATGCTGCACACATGTGAAATACATCCATAGACATAGGCAAAACACACATACACATGAAATAAAAACTCTTTAAAGAAAAACAATCAAAGCTTACAAAAACAAGTATTTGCCTTCTCCTTAAAGATGCCTGGGCTTCAGATGGGCCTAGCTTGCTAGTCTTAGGCTAAAGGAGCAACAGCTAATCAGGAAATGGTTCTTCACAGTCTTTCAAAAGAGTGTTGTCTTAGTTTCTTTTCCTGTTGCTATGATAAAAATCTCCGGACAAAAAACAACTTATGGGAGGAAGGGTTTGTTTTGGCTCATAATTCTGGATCAAAGGCTGTCCATCATTGTGAGGAAGTTGAGACACATTATAGCCATAGTCAAGAAGCCAAGGGCAGCATTGACTAGTGCTACTACTAGTGCTCAGCTTGCTTTCTCCACAATTATATAGTCTAGTAACCCTTCCCCAAAGGACAGTGTCACTCATAGTGGGCAGGTCTTCTCACCTCAACTAACATAACCAAGATGATTCCCCCATAGACAGAATGACCAAAGAAAACCATAGAGGTGATTCTATTATTGACTGTCCCTATTCCAGTAGGAATTACCACAAGGGCACAGCACAAAGGGTATGGAACATTAGAAGTGAAGATTTAGGAATAAAAATTTTATATACTCTACCTTTCTTTCTCCCTGTAAATAGCCAGGAGTCCCTGCTCCTTCCTTCTGCATACTTGCAGGGGGAGATACCATTGGCAGTCTTTATGATTTTCAGTTTGTATACACATTATTATGAATGTTTCTATGACAGTTATTGATGAGGCTGACATTTATAGGTTACTCATAGGTAGAATGAATAAGCCAGTGTACGAACTCTAATATGGACAGTTACCATTAGATCACCTGAAGGTCAGATTAGAGAAAAGGGCTGGTAATCCAAACGAGTAAGAAAGAACTATTCTTCCAGATGTCTAACAATCCTACAACCTAGGAGTTGTGTGTGTGTGTGTGTGTGTGTATGCTTTCATGTGGGTGGGTAAGTATGGAAGCCACAAGTCAGCTTAGTGTTTCTTCCTCAGTCATTTCTCAACCTTACATTTTGAGACAGGGTCTGAGCCTGGAGTACAGACTCTTAGCTAGGCTGGTTGGCCAGTAGCCCATAGGATCAGTCCACCTTCATTCCTAGCATGGGCTGGGGGTGGTGTTCAGATGAACTCCACCACAAACGGCTGTTACATGACTGTTGGGGATCCAAACTCATGCTTTGTCCGTTGAACCATCTCTCTAGTCCTGGGGCGGTGTGTGTGTGTGTGTGTGTGTGTGTGTGTGTGTGTGTGTGTGTGTGTGTAATATTTTCCAGTCTTTGGTCTTGAGCTGACACATTGGCTCTTTCTCAGCCTTCAGCTTCTTGGTCTTCAGACTTCAGCATGACCTTTCCTGGAGTTTGTTTGCAGATCCCGGGACTGGCTAGTCTTCAAAATTGTGTGAGAAAACTTCTTAGAGTCTGTTACCCCCAGAACCCAGGAAATCAGGGCAGTGGGTAGAGGCTACATCATGCAGAGAAGTCACATGTTATGTGAACTCCATATACAAGAACGAAACCCAGTGGGGGCACAGAAGAGACCCACGTGCTGCCTGATCACGGGTGCTAGGGCTTCAGAGGTAGCAGTTGGAATGTATGTACCTTTTCCGGCCTTTCAGAATGAGTGTGGTTTGTTTATTCACTTTCTTTTCTAGAAGCACATTCAAGGAAGGAGAGTCAAACAAAGCCTAATAGTTAGAAAGATACATCTCAGTGTAGTGGTGAAGGTTAGGTTTTGCAAAGGGCGTTGCCACTCATTTAAATAAATTCGCTGTGGCTCATGTCTGTAATCCTAATGCCTGGGAGTCTGAAGCAGAAAGATCCCTACAAGTTCAAGGCCAACCTTGGAAGCCATATAGTGAGTTCAAGGCCAGGCTGAGAAGCCCTAGAACTCACAGATAAAGTTGGGTGTGGTGCTTGTGCTTGAAATCCCAACACCACAGAGGTGGATCCTGGGTCTCAGTGGCCAACTAATCTAGCCATACCAGTGAACTCCAGGCCCCACTGAGAGAACCTGTAGCTACTGAATAATAAATACTCTGTGGCCGACTGCTGGTCTCCACATATAGAAACACACACACATGTGCACACACACACAGAGAGACTCAGGCATGCACTCATGCACACTAAGTTCATGAATTAATGCATACATAAGTAAAAAACTGTGAGGGCCCACAGTGCGTGAGTGCTATTTGACACCACCCCAGTTTTGGGGTGTAAAAATAATATAAATGTGGTTGAGCATTCAAAACAGATAAAATCTTAAAGAATAAAGAAGATAATTTAAAGTAATCATTGTATCTATGAAGACATATAAACCAGGGTAAGTTGGGAGAGTGACAGGCCCCGGGGGGTAGGAAGCAGGCAGCCACTGTCTCCCCGAGGCTGCCTTTAGCAATCACAACAGAGTCTCCTGACTAAGCCAAACCTGGCCAATAAATTCATCTCCACAGCCGTTTGTGTCAGGGCCGCTATTCCTGGACCGTATGCCTGTACAGAGGGATCGGGGTTGAAAGGTCAGCTGAAAGCTTTGGTGCTGGCCAACTGGGCTGTGTGCAAAGGCTGGGCCAAGTTTGGCTTTGGAAGCTATATTAAGCTTGCCAAATGCTGGTGAAGCAGCCCTCAGACTGCGAGCTGCGCTCTGGGCTTGGGCTCCGGAACCACACGGAACAGAACTTTGCCCAATTAGCCAGATGACACGCGGCTAAAGGCTTTGGTGTTAGTCACAGAGACTTAGACTCAGAGACCTTGGGTGGGGACTGTATCTACATCCGGCGGTCTCCGCTCAGCACTGGGTCTGTGGGAGCTGGCCACTGAAGCATGACCTGTGAGTACGACTCGGGAGTGTTGTGGGGAGGAAGTGCTCGGTGTGGGACAGAAGACGGGGTCTCTCACCCTACCCCGTTTCTTCTCTTTGAATTCCTATGTGTGCACTCTGGGTGTTCGATCTTGAGGACCAAGGAGAACTGAGCTGGCACAGAGTGGCAGGGACCGTGTGACCTTTCACAAACCACTTCAGCTTATTTCTGTTTGAGTTTCATTTTCTCTACTGTGGGGCATAAATGCTTGCCCTGATTTTCCTAAAAGGATTTTAATGAATGTCAAAGGAGATGGGGATTTGAAAAATGCTTCTCAAGGTCTTTAATGCCCCGTGGCAGCCAGAAGATACTGTTATTAGTATTATTCTTATATGATATATATTGTACACCAAACTGATCAGGTATAGCGTGTTGCTGAAAGGTTACAGAGAAGTTTGTCTTAACCAGTAGTCACAGAACCATGTCCAATTCTAGGCACTAGAGATCATATATATATATATGACTTACATTCATGACTAAATATATGAGCCTTACATATGATACATAAGGCATATATGATATGATATACGATTATATGATTCAGTCCCCTTTGAGAACATCATAGTAGAAAGAGCAATTTCTAGATACCAGATATATATCCATGAGAGTACCTAAATTCTTTATGTAGTCATCGAGACTACATATTTCAATGTGCGTGTGTCCACACATATGCATGTGTGTGTGTGTAAAATGCTATATATTTGTTATTATTCTGTTGAACAGACTCTGAAAAGGTCCCACAAATATTTGGAGTCCCCCACTTCTTTCTCCCCTGCTGACCCACACTACCTGACTAGGATCCTTATTGATTTGTTTTTGTTGTTTTTTGTTTTGCTTAGTAATTTATTGGGAACTGAGTCCTTGTCCTCTCAAATGTCTACATTTTTATAGCAAATATTTTCATAAAACGTTACAGTTGGAATAGACCTAAAGATGATCCAATCTGATGATAAATAGAAATCAAACTATAAAATCTTCAAAGCAAAATGGTATTTGGGAGTCCAATATACATGTCCATGAAAAAAAAAAAGTCTTGGCGAGCTGGGCACTGTGGTGCTGGCCTGCAATGCCAGCGCTTGGGAGGCGGGGCAGGAGGACTATTTCAGAGCTAGCCTGGGACACAGAGTGAGCAAACAAGATTTGGTTGAAGCATGTTCAGAATATAAGAAGCCTCAACTTTTTCATATCTAGGGAAGACACGTGCGCATGTGAGTACACACAGACACACACACAGACACACAGACACACACACAGACACACAGACACACACACACACGCACACACGCACGCACGCACGCACGCACGCACGCACGCACGCACGCACGCACGCACGCACACACGCACGCGCGCGCACAATTTGAAAACCACTAATGTAGTCCAGAGAAGAGGAAACAATCTCTGCTAAGTGGTAGGAAGGACCTGGTCAAGATCTATAGTGAGGAGGAGTAGGCCCAGACCAGCTTCCAGGTGGTAGGCTGGACCCATTCCAAGAGTAGCGGAGGGGTCTGTAACCTGGAATACAGACACTACCCCAAACCTGGCCTAGGTGAAATAATTGAGGCTGAAGACAGCTCAGGAATGGAGCCAGTGTTCTGAAACGGCTCCAGAGGGATTCAGGCAGCATCAGCCACTGGGCAAATCTGCACAGAATAGATGAACCGGCGTGCTCCTGTCCCACTCTGATGGCACAGCCAGCCTGCGTGTGCAGTGGCAGGTCAGACCGCCTGCTGAATTTCAGCTCTAAAGTGCCTGTTTCAGCAGAGCTGCATCTAATGGAATGAGACAGCCAAGGTTCAGGGACTCTGGGGCCAGGCAGCTAATAGGCCTGTATTGACAACAGCTGCCTCCACTGCCCCCTTGCTCCCTTCGATTCCCCCGCACCACCGTCTCAGCCCACACAGGCTCCGAGCCAGCCAGAGGGGTGGACGGAGGAAAGACCCACTCGTCCTGAGCACTTTGTCCCACCAACATCGGAATTCGTGGAGAAGGGGAGAGGGGCTGCTGACACAGAATGGGGAGAGAATGTGTGAAACGGCTCTGCTTCTTCAAGGCTTCTGGGTCAAGGGGGGGGGGAGGGCAGGGTCAAGGGGGTGGGGCAGGAAGCTGCAAGGCCAGGGCTCAGTGTCTCCTGACAGTCCCAGTATCTCGGATCCTGGAGCCCCAGGCACCTAGCACCGGGCCAGTAGACCTAGTGTGTACCTTAGTGCGTCTTTTCCCATACTTCCTAGGTCCACTGCACTCAGTGCTGACTTTGAAGGCTATAATTCCTCTGCTCAATTTCTAGCGGCCCCTACTTGCCATCCTCCTAGCCAGGAGGCTACCACCTCCGTCCCTCAACATCATTTGCCATGCACACCTGCCCCACAGGCACAGTTGTTCCACAGGTCTTAGGGCTTCATGCCTTCACTCTTAGAGCCTTTTCCCATCATCGGCCCACCCATATCCTACACATTTGGGGGCAGGTTTCATGCCAAGTGCTGCCTGCCGTCTTCAGGAAGTCTTCCCTGATCTCACAGGTGTGGCCTTTCCTTTCTAAACTATCCCACCCAATTTTATCCAGCATCTCTCTGAGAGGGTGCCTGCATCTTCTTACTTGTAGAACTTCCGCAGCGTTTCTCAATGAACAAATGGAAGGAACAATTAGCAAGGCTAATTGTCTTCATATGAGAAACAAAGGGCTGTGGAGATGGTTCAGTGAGTAAGAGCCCAGGATGTACAAGCATGAGGACCTGAGTTCAAATCCCCAGGACCCATCTAAAAAACTAGGTGTGGGATGGAGACAGGAAGATTGCTGGGGTGTACTTGCCACCAGCCGAGCTCCAGGCTGAGCAAGAGACCCTGTCTCAAGAGAATAAAGGTGGGTAAATGGAGCAGGACACGACATATTTCTCTGGCATCTGCCTATGAACCGGCATGCACACTCAAAGAGTGCACACATGCTTGCACAGAATAAAAATAGGAAGGCCTCTGTGGGTTGTCACAAGGACTTTCAGTGTTAGGTAGCAGTGATTGAGCTACCCATAGATGGTCACAATGCACTGATCATTCTTCTATGGTCTTTGCAGGCTGCAAATGCAGAGCTAGGGGACGGGTAGCAGGCAGGGGGCTGGTGGCTTCTTGAGATGATGGCCCATTTATTTCCTGGTCACCTGAGGATTTGGGGGCAGGGTTGTGATCAATTATAAAGCTCCGTCTTTGGCAGTGGTTCTCAACCTGTGGCTCGTGACCCCCTTGGAAGAGATGAAACGACCCTTTCACAGGGGTCACATATCAGATATCCTACATATTACTCATAACAGTAGCAAAATTACAGCTATGAAGTAGCAATGAGATTAGTGTTATGGTTGGGGGGGATGGTCACCACAACACGAGGAACTGTACTAAAGGGTCACAGCGTTAGGAAGGTTGAAAGTCACTTTTCTTTGGGCTCATCTGATATAAGGGCTTCGATTTTATGGATCCAAGTGTTCACTTATACGCTCTTGGGGCCCTTAGGAAAAGTTGTTGCCTGGAACTCACACTGTCATGAATGACACCATGTCGTGGTTCTTTACCTGCAAAGGTTTATCGGCATCATTGGTGAAATGACAGACACCCCACAGTAAGAGCCTTCCTCAGATTCACCATATGAGAACCTCCAGACTCTAGCCTGGGCACCATTTTCTCTTGAAGGTCCTAGGTGTAGGACCTCTCTATACTACATAGAAGCAGGATATGATACCGAGTGTGCACTCGAGATAACCTGGCTTAACCTCATGTAAAAAGAGGGAAAGGAATTCTTCCATCTCATGTTTTTTATCCATTATACAAATTAATAAAATATTTATAGCCTCTAACCCAGAGCCTCCGTCTGTCTCCATGCTCAATAAATATTTGCTTAGTGAATCTAAAAGCTAGTGGTTTTGAAAGGAACCTAACGTGTTGCTGTTGTAGGTTATGTTTTACTGATCTTCCCGTGCCAACTTCACAGAATAAGGGAGAAATCCTACCTCTGGTTCTGTTTGCACTTACAGTTATGTGGTTAGACAACAGAATTCAGAGATCAGGGATTCTGTGGACCCTGTATTAGCACTTAGATATTATCCTGGAGGTTCTAGTGGATACATATGTGCAGATCCACATCACCTCTCTTTCAAGTTGCCTGTACGTGTGTGTGTGTGTGTGTGTGTTTGTACTTATGCCTATGGAGGCCAGGGGACAACTTCAGTTGTTCTTCAGGCATCATTTATATTTGTCTGTCTGTCTTTACTTTCACCACTCTTCCTCCTCCTCCTCCTCTCATTCTTCTGAGACTGGTCTTTCACTGGCCTGGAACCTGCTATTCTTTAGCTAGGCCTGCCATCCAGAGAGTCCCAGGGATCCACTTCACTTCCCAAGCACTGGGGTTCTGAGAACACACCACCACATTTTGACTTTTAAAAAAAATGGATCCTAGTGATTATACTCAGGTTCCCACACTTGTGCAGGAAGCACGTCACCAACTGAGCCATCTCTCCAGCCCCTCTTATATGGGTTCTTAATCGTGCATGTTCTGACTCCTCAAGAAGACCAAACATCTCTGGGGATGAAGAGACAGACCTTCTAGGATTTATGTCTCTCTTTGCCCAGCCAAGACCTCTACTGTGCACCCTCAGGCATGGGCCCCTGTTTCTGATTAGATGACTGTTTTCGCTGGTGACTACAAAACACTGAGCTTCATGACACTTCCTCAAGGGCACCAGGATAAGTGGGGAGGAAATGTCCACTTTGACAAGGGATGGGGACCAGGAAAGTCAAGCTGAGCTACATAGTCAGACGATCATAAGCACCAGCGCCGTGCCATGGTGGGCAGGACTTCCTGGGCACTGCAGAGGATCTAGTATCTGGCTGTACAGATTTTGTATTTTCATGGAAAGATCATGTTAGTTACCACCAAGTTCAAAACCAGGCTCTGGAGTGTTCTGCCCATCTGCTGCTTGTCCTGGCTGGTTTTGTGTCAACTTGACACGGGCTGGAGTTATAACAGAGAAGATGAGGAAATGCCTCCATGAGATCCAGCTGTGGGCATTTTCTCAATTAGTGATCAAGGGGCGAGGGCCCCTCCAGGGTGGTGCCATCCCTGGGCTGGTAGTCTGGGTTCTATAAGAAAGCAAGCTGAGTAAGGCAGGGGAGGAAGCCAATAAATAACATCCCTCCATAACCTCTGCATCAGCTCCTGCTTCCTGACCTGCTTGAGTTCCAGTCCTGACTTCCTTTGGTGATGAACAGCAGTGTGGAAGTGTAAGCAGAATAAACCCTTTCCTCCCCAACTTGCTTCTTGGTCATGATGTTTGTGCAGGAATAGAAACCCCGAATAAGACACGGCTGCTCAGTGATTTGAGCTCAGGGGCTAGCGTCTTCAGTGTGCTCATAGAAGTGAGTCATGCACCTGTCCTTCCCTTTCAGTTTATCAGGAAGCCCTAGATGTGCACTTTTATTTGCCTTTGTGTCTCAGAGCTCTAGGGAATGTCCAGTGATTGACAGATGAATGGATTTGCATTTGTGTGTGTGTGTGTGTGTGTGTGTGTGTATGTGTGTGTGTGTGTGTGTGTGTGTGTTGGGAAAGGGGCTTGTCTCTTAGAGTCTGTTTGTCTTGCCCGAGGGCCATAGCTCCTCTGGTGCACTGCTGAAGCTGCAGTCAATAGTTGATAAAAAATTTAAAATCACACAGCTGACATCGTCCTAAGTGTGCGGCACAGAGCCTAGCTCAAGTAAAATACATGAATAAAAGGAAGAAACCCAAACAGCTTAACAGAGCGTTGTGATGCTCGGGTTACGTTTTAGCTTCTAGAAATGATTTCTTTCATCTTGTGTACTTGTCCCATGGCCTTATATTCATGTCACAGATGAGCAGTTTGGGGAACCCTGAACTTGAAAGTTACTTCTTGAAATGGAGCTAATCTCACATGCATGCTCCTTGCAGGAGGCCTGGGGATTGGGCTTACCCTGCCTACGAGTATCTTATTCTTTGCTTTTCTCTGCTTCTCTTGCAGCTAAATGTGGTCAACAGTGTCAGCAGCTCTGAGGACATCAAGCCCTTACCAGGTCTACCTGGGATTGGAAATATGAACTACCCATCCACCAGCCCCGGGTCTCTGGTGAAACACATCTGTGCCATCTGTGGGGACAGATCCTCAGGTATGGGCTCCATGAGATAGAATCCCAGACAAGGGTTCCTTCCCCTGCTCTGTGCATGCACTGTACCCAGTGAGATGAAAAGACCCTTTATAGTGGTCCAGATGGAGGCCTAGCCTATAGATTTCTGTTACGGGGTCCAGAGACTGCAGTGGTGATGACTCTAAAATGCATTTCTTTTTTTATCTTGAAGGATTAGGCTCACTGGAAATGTTCAGACACCTCTCTGGAGTAACACAATTGCGTCCATGTCTGGCATTGAGAAGCTGGGATGTGAAATATTCCATGCTAGTTTTTCTTTAATTTTTTAAAAAAGTTACTTCTCATAATCATAAAGTGTCCCAAATAAATAATTATAAAACCAATAAAAATCAGAAGACTCATAAAAGTACAAAGAGAAAGTAAAAAAATTTCCATAGTATCCCTATGAAAGAGAAACTCTTTTATACTTGAGCATATTTTGTTTTATTCTTTTACAAGCTGCTAGATTTTTTTCTTAAGCATGCTTTTATGGGCAAAACATGTTTTCATTTTGCCAAAATTGTTTTTTTTCCTAATTGTTTTCCCTTTCTCTCCATTCTTTCTACTCCCATCTTCTTACCCCATCAGTTTTATTTTTTTTAACACATTTGAGTCTCTGATTTGAAGAATGAGAAAGACAAGTGTGTTGGTGCTTGTAACACCAGTGCTCACTGGTGAAGCAGGGGGATCATGAGTTTGAGTGAGCCTTGGTTACATAGAGAGACCCTGTGCCCCAATTAATTAAAAGAGGGAGAATGCAGAGCTTATTCTTTCTATCTCAGACCACGAGGACTGAGTGGATGTTTCTCCAGCCTCTCATGGATGCTACTGCATCAGGCTGCAGCTCTGAGAGTTCACATGCCCCGGGTTTACTCAGCTTCATGGCCAACAATTCATCTTCTAATCATGCAGAAACGGCTGTTGCCATGACAGAATGCCAGTCACAGCCTGACAAAGCGTTTTCTTCATTTTAGTTATTTTAGTTGAAGGTGGTAGGTCCCTCCGTGGATCGTAAAGACATGAGATGGCTGCATACTATGGTCAAATTAGGGTCCTGCTTCTCAAAGTTAAGTATTTCAGAGCCAAAAGTATTAGGTTAGCTAGGGCCAAGATGAAGGCCCCTATTTATCATTGCTGTGAATTCAGAAAATTAGCATAGCCAACTAATTGGGCACAGGCAGGCTAATTCATCAGGCAGGCTGTCTCTAGCCACGGCTTCATCTTAGGGTCGCCTCCACCGACAGGTACGCTCTGGGGTGTAGGACGCTACATTTGCAGGTTCTTGAGGATTTCAAAAGGATTTTATCACTAACATAAACAAACAAACAAATAAATAACAGAATTAGAAAATTGGGTCTGTGTCTATGTGGAACCGTCTGTCCTAGAATCAGACCTAAGTGTGTTTCGAATGATTGGCTTCAATACGGTTTCAGGTTCTGTGACTTCGGCCACGTGCCCATATCATAGAGAAGACTTCCTTAGAGCAAGCACTGTAACTGACTCACGGTGCTTCCGTGGAGACAGCTGTGGCAGGCAGCTCTCTCGACACAAAATTAGCCATTCTTTCCAGGGACATCTAGAGGAGGTTCTAGAGACAGTGAAACACACAACCTGTTGTTCTAGATGAAGCAAAAATCACTGTCTGTCAGAATGTGTTCCCTACTCAAGTCAGGATTGTGTTCCTAGATTCTGGTACAAGATGCTAAGTTTTAGTGGGTTTCAAGACCTTGGGCTTCAATTTTGAGAAATGTCAGTTAAACCAAGGTTCTTTTCCTGTGGGTAATATATGGCAACTGAACGTCTTTTTATTTATTATGCACACTAAAATATCGACCAAAGGTGGGATATTTCCTTATCAAACTCTAAGAGTTCCTTTGATAAAATAAATGTCAATAGAATCCGAGGCCAGGAATGTTCTAATGATGCTGTCTGGAGTTGGAGATACAGAAGGAAGACGCACAGAGGAGTCACTTAACTCTTACTTTGGAGCCTGTGATCCAGCTTCTTTGGGAGCTGTTATTTGTTCTTTGGGCCTATGGCGGTTTCCTGAGGGCGTGGTCAGGGGCTTCTTTGTAGTGAAAAAAAAAAATCTGAATAAATACAGGAACGGTCTATGGGTTGTTCTCTCGGAAACCAGGAAAGCACTACGGTGTGTACAGCTGTGAAGGCTGCAAGGGCTTCTTCAAAAGAACCATAAGGAAAGACCTCATCTACACGTGCCGGGATAACAAAGATTGTCTCATCGACAAGCGCCAGCGCAACCGCTGCCAGTACTGTCGCTACCAGAAGTGCCTGGTCATGGGCATGAAGAGGGAAGGTAAGGCACCCGGTGGCTCCCCGCTACTCATGGAGAGCCGGTTGCAGGCAAAGAGGTACACAAGGAAGAGCCAGGCCGCCCTCGACTCTGTGGGAGGTTAAGTCTGAGTCGTAGGCACCACAACTTCTCAAGGCTTACCTCCAGAGCTCTGGGAGCCCGAGGACAGGCATCCGCGTAGGGCCCCCTTCGTTTTTTTTCTTTCAGTAAATGGGCAGCGGCTCTCGGAGGTTTCAGTGGTCTTGTGCTATGCTGCACCTAGGGGGCGTCAGACCGACCTTCAAGGCGGAGCTGACTTCGTGCTCTAATCTTAGGTCTCTCTGGAGGGAAAGCTGCAGGTTTGTTGTTTCCCTCTGGGATTTAGAACCCCGGCCTGCTATAAATCCTCTCATGTTGGCGTATTCCCCGGTCTTTGTGGATTATTGGCACCTACACGTCTGACAGATGGGCCTTCTCAGTCCCTGAGTGTCACCGGGCTCCATCTTTTAATTTATATAGTGTGAGTTAGTGGGCGATCCTTGTGTCAGGGAGGAACGAATCTGAAAGTGCCTTTTCCTTCTTGTTCTCGCTTTAAAAATCGAAAGTCATCCCGCTAAGTAACACAAATAAATTGAAGTGGGCAGCTCATTAAACAGAGGGCTTCCTGAAGGTGCCTGGTGTGAGTGGGAAGTCTTGGTGGTTGTGCAGGAAGGATGTCCTCCCCTTGCAGGTTGGGACAGCTCACTGAGCCAGTTCACTCCACGCCTCTTGGGATGAGATGGAGGAAGTCTGCCAGAAGAACCAATGAAAGAGCAGGTTCTTAAGTCCCTGCTTAGAGGGAGTGCCACGAAAAAGGACACAAGATAGGAGAAGGATACAGTCACAATCACCCAACCAACGGGAACCGGTTCACAGACAGCAAAATAACCCGAGAGTCAAGGGGCATTCCCCGCCCTGCCCTTGCCTCTCTGTGACATTCCTTGGGAAGATAGTGTGAGCAAGATGGCGTATAAAGCCATTCCCCTGCCACTAAAAGAAAGGGAAAAAAAAGTCTTTGATGTCATTTCCATGTTGTATAAGGTATAGGTGCTCCTATGTCCTGCAAGTTCAGCCTGTCCTAGTGCCCTGGAGGCCACATGGAAGGTCTTTAAGTGGGCTCTGGAGACAGACAGCCTGGGTACCTATGCTGGTACAAGCACTTCGTAGCTTTTGACTTCAGACAGGTTATCTAGTTTCTCTGTGGTTCATAGTAACCCCCCAGAGAGTTGTTGTTGGAAGGATTTAAATGAGATACAATAATCTATGTAGAGTTTTTGAGTGTAAAATACACCTTCTGATTCAGAAAGTGCTCCGTTAATGTCGGCTTCTGGAGAACCAGGAAATCCACAATAACTAGTTACCAAGTGGATGGACGAAGCCCGAAAAGCTGAAGTCTGGAGCTATTTTAGATCAACTAGAAGCCCCGATACATTGCCATGTATGTTGTAACAGGCACTGAAGATATCGGCCATGTAGAATTTCCTCCAACAACCATATGTGGCTTCTTTTATATATCAGTGAGGCTTGTAGTATGAACAGGGAGAGAGAGTAGCCAGTTTTTAACTCAGTTAACGGCAAAATGGGGATTGGAACCCGACGGCCCCATAGCCAAGGCTTCCCTTTGAAGCTTCAAGGTTATTTTCTCCAAGTGTTACAAGTCCGGCAGGAGAGTCGACTGAGGACCACAGGAAGAACGTGACTCAGTTTGCTTCTTCTGTTCTATCATTGATTTTGTTTTAAATCAGGACAAATAGACAATATTGATTTCTTCAAGAAAGGTGAAAGAACACTGAACCTCAGGCAGAAACATCCAACTAAGAGAAAAATATCTCTCACAGGTTGTCACTGAACAGAGGCTGACAGAGTGAACTGAAAAAGAACAAGAAAGGAAGAGAAACAGAGAGAGGGGAGGGAGAGGGAGGGGCTGGTAGGAAGGCTAGGGGAGAGACACAGGCTACAGGGCAGGAAGACACAGGGAAAGAGGAAAGAGAGATTTTGTTGAAACTTTTAAAGCTGTTGTGGTAATTCCCACAAACCCATCTCAGTCAGTTATTACCATTTCAGCCCCGTGGACAAGGAAACCAAGGCCACTGATAGATCCGCATGCGTGTGACACAGTACATTCGGAAAAAAGGTCTCTCTGGATCTGAAGCGAGTTGCTCTCTCTCCTCACCTTTTCTCCCCTGTTCTGTTTCTCCGTCTTACCCCCTCGTTTTCTTATCTCTCATCCCTTTTCCCTTTCTCCTTCCTCTCTATACTCTTTCCGTTTCTCTGGGCCACATAATACGACCTCTACGTGGCACGGAGTATTGGTGGTAGTCTTGCAACCTCTCCTCTGCCTGGCCTTGAGAAATCAGTCTCATCATTCACTAGAGAGACTTGGTGCAGCACCCAGCTCCAGCCCTTCAGACAGCCTCTGTGGCTGGTAATGTCCTCAGAAGATAAGGGCTCCTCAGTCGGGCTGGGAGTGGGGAGGAAGAATCCTGGAGGAGAGGCTACTTGTGAAGGGGCTTTACCACATTAGAGCGGGATTTGCTCTTTGGGGGATGCAAACTATCTTCCAGTACTGAATTCTGCTCATTGGATGCTGGGACTGAATTGGAATTAGCAGCCTTCTAGGCAGGTAGAAAGGAATCCATCCAAAACTCTTCTTAAGGGGGCAGTGTTGGGGTATGAGGTCTGTGTGGCATCTTGGTGCGTAGACCCAAGGGTTCTGAGCCAACTTTGATGAAAAACCCAAGTCTGGGGAAGGCTGTAGGAACTCCAGTCTACAGCTTTGCCTGTGTGCCCTCCCCCACCCATGAAATCAGTGCACATTCTGAAATGTCTTCTAGGTGACATCCCTCCACCCCTTCACTTACTAAATCCCCACAGCTGGCTCCCGGAAGATTTTCCCTGACAAGTCGGATCAGGTGATGTTGTGTTCAAGCTGGTGCACTGGGGGCCTACCTAATGGGACGTGAATGCCAGGGCAGATGCAAGGGATCTGACAAGGAGAGTTTTGACAGTAATGGACCTGCTCCTTAACCATTGTGTGCTCACAGCCTATCCAAGGCATCAGTATAGGAAGGATGACAGACACAGGGAATGGCAAGGAGATGGTAGCCTTCAAAGAAAGGTGGGATTGGAGCTTCATGAAGTTAAATAGCAAGATTAAGAGGGGCTTGGCAACACATTGGAAACAATATATCTAAACACCTCATCTCTGAGTCAATAAGCAAACAGCTCCACTGTCTTCATTCTGTTTGTCTGTTAACATTACAGTGTCCCTGGCTGGATACCATGGGGAGTCTCATTTTATATGGGTAGGTTAACAGCCCCACACTGGTCCTTGACGCTCTGTAACATCTCTGGGTCTCGCCCCATGCCAGCTGTACAAGAAGAAAGGCAGAGGAGCCGGGAGCGAGCCGAGAGCGAGGCAGAATGTGCCAGTAGTGGCCACGAAGACATGCCCGTGGAGAGGATTCTAGAAGCTGAACTTGCTGTGGAACCAAAGACCGAATCCTACGGTGACATGAACATGGAGAACTCAGTATGCTGTCTTAGATTTCCTTCCAGCTTCAGTTTCTTGGGTGGGACGGAGGTGACAGAGGGGAATTTAGAGTCTGAGGGCCTCATAGAAAGTTGTTCCTTTTTCAGACCAATGACCCTGTTACCAATATATGCCATGCTGCGGACAAGCAGCTTTTCACCCTTGTTGAGTGGGCCAAACGCATCCCCCACTTCTCAGACCTCACCTTGGAGGACCAGGTCATTCTGCTCCGGGCAGGTAAGACATCGGGATTCCTCTTGTCCTGAGACAATCCCCTAGACTGCTATTTTGAAATGACCCGTGGGACCTTAAAAGGAACAACTTGCAATTGCTATGTTTTCCTTGAGGTCACTATGTAGACCAGGCTGGGTTCAAATTCACAAGAGATGCACCTGCCTCTGCCTCCCAAGCACTGAGATTAAAGCTGTGCCCCACTGTGCCTGGCCTTCATTATATGTCCTTTACAGACTTATAAATTTAAATAGTTCTCCCCCAGGACTTTCATTCCCAAGTGAAACCCCATTCATGGAGGAAGTAGGGCTTTTTTCCCCCATACAAATGTTTCTATAGTTTTATAATTTACATTTCATTTTAAAGGCCCATAAATCACTTTATTGGAGATAATTTGAAGCAGCATCTTACAACTATGATAAGACAAATTGGAGATGTTTCTACTTCCAAGATGAGATAAGAAAGTTTGGAGTTTTGGGGGCTGGGGAGATGGCAGGGTGGGTAAAAGTGTTTGCTGCACAAGTGTAAGGAACCGAGATAGGATTCCCAATATGTGTGAACAGAAAAGTTGGTTGAGGTTGTGTGTGCCTGTCACCCAAGCTCTTGGGGTTAGGAGTGGTGTGGAGAGGGGAGGGTTTTGATGGTTTGCTGTCTAGCCAGCCTATCTGAAAAATAGCAAGGTTTGGGTTCAGTGAGGGACCCTCAGTCCTGAGAGTAAGAGAGAATAAGAATGCTAACTGTCCTCCTCTGGCTTCCACACCTGCACATGCGTGTATACACACACACACACACACACACACACACACACACACACACACAGAGAGAGAGAGAGAGAGAGAGAGAGAGAGACAGACCTGCATGCACACGCATGCATGCACAGACAAAGAAAGTTAGACATTTCTGCCTAGGCCTATGTTAGCTAGAGTTCAAGGCTTTCTCCATTTTCAGATTCTTTGTGCTATAGCCTTGTCTCTTATATCAAGGACACTGCAGCCTGTGGACTTCTGCCTAGGCCTATGTTAGCTAGAGTTCAAGGCTTTCTCCATTTTCAGATTCTTTGTGCTATAGCCTTGTCTCTTATATCAAGGACACTGCAGCCTGTGGACATCTGCCATGACTCCTCTTTGGCACAGAGCCGTCAGGGAGATTTCATGAGGACTGGCTGAGCACTGGGAAGTGATCCACTCCACTCATCCCAGTTGGATGACGAGTGATCACTGGGTGTCCCCAGAAAGCTATGTACTGTGCCATCGCTATAGGTCGCACCAAAGAAGAACAACTAGGTTGTCAGGTCCTGGGTGGGGCGGAGACTATAAGCTGTATCTCTCATTCTGCTAACGGTGACTATTGTCGGTAAAGCTTCGGTTCATATTTGCTGGTTCTCAAGCTGTCCTAGGCTGCATCTAAGAAATGGCAGGGGCACATTCAGAGCCACAGAGTCAGGAAACTCGAGCCGTATCCTTTTTTTTGTCACTAATTATGTGTGTCACTTTGGACCAGGCTGTGACCTCCCATGATTTTCATTTCTGCTTTCATTACATGCGGTGATAAGTCACACATTGCACGGCTATCAAGGAGGTAGGAATGTGGTTGCTCTCCCCACAAGGTCTCCTGTCTGTGCTCACAGGGTGGAATGAATTGCTGATCGCCTCCTTCTCCCACCGCTCGGTTTCTGTCCAGGATGGCATCCTGCTGGCCACAGGCCTCCACGTCCACAGAAGCAGTGCTCACAGTGCTGGTGTCGGCTCCATCTTTGACAGGTTGTGATTCCCATCTGTTGCCAGGATTTATACCCAGTGTGCATATGCACGCATGTGTATACACACATTTCTCTCTTTTCTTCTCCTTCTTCCTCTCCCTCTGTGTAATTCTGATATACAGTCGGCAGCCCAAACAGGTGCACATGACTATATCAAAATCATTGGGTTTTTTTTTTTTTGTACTTAGACAAGGGTCTCATTCTATTGTTCCAGCTGGACTCAAGCTTGTGATAATCCTCCTGCCTCAGCCTCTCAAGTGCTGGGATTACAGGTGTGAGCCGGGTTTCCAGAGACGATTAAGCACATGAAAATATAAATCTGGAGACTGAGAGAGGGAGTTCGGCAAAGATGACGGTCATAAAATAGAGCCGGTCAGAGGCCAGCATCTTTGCCTGGCAGATGGAAGACCTGCTACCCTCAGGCTTTCTAGTTGGGTGGACCCCTGGCATGAGCTAGCAAAGCTGCAGGGGGCGGGGCAGTGTATCATAGGGGCCAGGGATGGAGGAAGGGTCTATGATCCATCTTCAAGAGGCTTAGTATTTTGGGCTAACTCCAATGTTTTGAGCTCTTTCTCTCTGGACCCCAGATCTTTATGCTGCAGTAGGAGCAAGCTCAGTCAGGAAATAGCACCATGACAGAGATTCACTCTCTTAAATATACTAACGTACATTTAAAAAATAAATAAAAAAACTAAATATAATATAAAGTATATCTATAATATATAATATAAAGCATGTTTAAAAATGAAGTAAATAGTAATATAAAACATACATATGATATATGATCTATAGCAAATAAAAATATTTAAAGTAATAGGTAGATTAGCGACTTGGGGCTAAAGGAATGGCTGCTGATAATGAGAGAGTCTCTCTATTGAGTTCCAGGACCCAGGGCCCCTTTCCCTCCACCATCAATAGTCTTTTTGGAGAGACATGCATGCTCAGTTTAGATGTGTTTCCTTCTTCCTTATCCCTTTCTATGATGTGCTTAAGCACTTTCATGGTTCCCTTTCCTGGGCTGCCTTCCCTGGGATCTTCTATGTGGACAGTGCCCTGGGCTGGCTTTCCCTGCTGCATTTCTTGTTTCCAACTCATTCAAGATGCCTTTCTGCTCCCTGCTGGGAGGCCATGGCTTCCCCCCTGGTGAGCCCCAGAGGCAGTTATTCACTGGATTTAGCCCTGTAACTGGTCGTTTGCAAACCAGTTTCTTTCTCTGCACTGTAATCCTTAGGATGAGGAACTTCATCGTCTTCATCCCTGCACCCTAATACCCACAGCAGCATCTAAAACCTGAACAGGGCCATCACAAGTACTGGTGGAATTTATTTTATTGATCTACGATCCCAAACTCAACCCTTTTCTCCCTCCCTGCCCTTGCTTCCTGTGAACAGAGTCCTCACAGAGTTGGTGTCCAAGATGAAGGACATGCAGATGGATAAGTCGGAGCTGGGGTGCCTGCGGGCCATCGTGCTGTTTAACCCAGGTGATGTCTGTTTAACTCCAGCCATGTCGGGGTCAGCCCTCTCCCACCTCCAAGCTCATAGGAGACAGCAGTTTGAGCCCAGAACCCATCAGAGTATGGAGTCTTCTCCTCATTGCCTCTCCTCTCCAGAGTCATCCTGAAAGTATTTTAACTGGGTGTGGAGTTTCATTGTGGGTTAGATAAGATCCTTTAGTGAGCTGAATGTAGGGTATGAAAGAATGCCAGGAGTCATGTATGTCTCAGGAGTGGTTCATTACCCCGAACTATTGCAGACAAGGAATTCCCACTCACCTGGCATTGGTAAAACTCTAGGGGCAGCATGTGCTAAAGGTGAGTGGGTTATAACCAGGATGTTATCTTTGGACAATGAACTTGGGGATGGACAGTAGACATCCAAGAGAAGCCAGGACCAAAGATAACATAGGTAAAAACTGCCTTTCTGTGCCTGAATAGGGGGAGGGGGGCAGCCATGAACCTGATGGGATATCACTTGTGAGCAAAAACATCAAGAAGAGCTGAGGACTAAGAATCTCACAGGATGGAGGGAGAAAGAAGAGCTATCAAAGGAGCCTAGCCTGTGGTCAGTGGGAAGGGAGTGGCATCTGGGGGTCCAGGGGCCAAGCACTTTAAAAGGATGAAGTGACCAGCTTCGTCCAATGCTGCTGTGTATGTCTAGTCTTCTGTAGTTTGACATGACATGTGTTTACCCTTTAGGTCCAAGATTGGTGTAGCTCCCGTGCGGGCCATGTGTAGGTTTTGCTTTCATGCTCTATCTCAACACTTAGCCACACTTGACGTGTAGAGAGCAAACAGTGAGAGCGTGAATATTGCTTTTCAAGACAGGCCTGGATAAAAATTAATCTCTCCTTAAGTCAGCAGAGGGTTTGTTTCACTATTGACAATTTAAAATCCTTCAGACCAAGAGTTTGTTAGGACAATTATACACAGGAAGGACAGTCATCTGACACAGGCGATCTGCTTACTTCTCAGTTATCCCCACACATAAGCTCCTAACTCTAAGGGAGGTGGCCCGGATGACACTGGTCTGGAGGTGGGTATGCTGCTGAGGCATTAACCAGAAATTAAACCTATTGCTCTCTGCAGATGCCAAGGGTTTGTCCAACCCTTCTGAGGTGGAGACTCTTCGAGAGAAGGTTTATGCCACCCTCGAGGCCTATACCAAGCAGAAGTACCCGGAACAGCCAGGCAGGTGAGAGAGATGGGGGAACGCAATGTTAACAGCAGCATACCTCCCCACCCCCATTGACTGAGCCCTTCCTTACTGGGCTGACATCAGCACCACAAGATTAAAGCCTCAGTGAAGTCAAGGTTCTGCCTGTCTAAGTCAACATTCATCCCCCCGCTAGCATTAGTGCTTAAAGCAGCGTCTGTGGATAGGATAGCATCTTGCCCAATCTGCCTGTGGGTTTGCTTTTTTTGCTGTTGTGTTACCAGCAGTCAAACATAGTTTGAAAACATCAACATTAAATGGGAAATTCAGAAGTAAATCAATGACCTTTCAGTAGTTCTTATGTTATGATGGTTGTGTTTTGTTTCCATTACTTATCTCTTACTGTGTGTCTGACTTATAAATTTACTTTTTCATTGATCTATATGTGTATATGCAGATGTACATACGTTTTCTGTATCTATCCATGTACAGGTTTGGTAATATCTTCAGTTTCAGGAAAGCACATAGGGAACTGGGACAGATTTTCTTGCAGATGGGCAGGGAGACCAGGACGCATATCCTTAAGTGCTGAACGAACAGGGAAATGAATGGGTTGGTATGGGGGTGTGTGATATCCATTCCAGCCAGTTACAGGGATTCAGAGAGGACACATCACTTTATCGAGATCACAAAGCTGCTTGCTGGTGGACACAGAATGTGAACCCACGACTCTGTGAAGTGACAGCAAGTCTCTCACAGTCCCCGCCTCATGGTGACTCTCATGGAGCACAAAGGACAGGCTCTGAGAGCTGAGAGATGCTGGTCCCTGGGCATCCTTCTGGGTGGCCTTGTTGCACTAATTATAGTATTGCTGCTTGGTCAAAACAAACCTTTTAAAGTTTCCTGCAAAGTATGGTAAGGGAAAGATTTATCCTTTGTATAAACTGACTAAAAGGAGAAACTGTGATCCTTACATCCCATAGAAAAAAAAACGAAACAGAAGACTGCCTAAGACATTAATTTTGTCTTTATGATTAATTGCATACCCTCTCCCGACACACACTAGTTCCTCTGTGAAGTCAAATTTCCATTTATCCCGGATTGTACACCATCTACCAAATGTTCAGCAGAGACTAAACTGTATTTCGTCAGAGGTTGTGAAGAAATTAAGTGGGTGGGTCAATTAATAATCAGATTACTGTATTATTAGACGTTAAGTAGTGATAACAGACCCAGTTAACTAGTAACTAAGTCAGTAACGTAACCTAGTGAAGGTTTCCTTTCTCGGTCTTCAATCTAGGTGGGCTCTCAGCATACAGAAGCAGCTCTCTTCCCTACCAGCACTCAAAGACCCAGGCTCCTTCCTCCCTGTGACTCCATTATGCCCCAGAGCCACCTAGGTGAGCTCGCAGGAGGCTTGGCAGGTGCTTGCGGGAATCACTTGGCTTAGTTAGGCAGGTAACTAACTTGACAGTAGGTAGGTCTGTCTTGCACACTGGCATTGCCCAGCCAGGGCATTTTCACAGTGGTGGCGTGCTGCCATCTTGTGGATAGGACTTAGCAGTACACCCTGTAGGGCCCAAGTTCCTTGAGAAAGTTCAAAGCACAAATCAGCAGGGTACAGAACTCACACACATCTTGCACACATGGTAAGCCCCTATAAAGGCCATCTTGATCCTGCCATACCAACCAGGAATGCAGTGACAGCGTCTACTGATGTATGGGTTCATTCCATTAGCCCTGGTCTTAGTTCCCCAAACCCAGTGCCAACAAAATATATAGGTAGAGACTGGAAAACATTGACAGTTTTACAGGATGCCAGAATTAAACTTTGCACTTTAAAGGGAAAGCTTTTCATCAGGTACCAATTTGTTACACACACACACACACACACACTACATTTTAATTATTTTTGTCTTATTTGGGTGTATGCTGGTTTAGATGTATTTGTGTGTCCAGATGTGCACACATGTGCATTTAGAGTCCAGAAGTCAATCTCAGATGCCATTTCATAAGTTCTGGCTGTGTGTGTGTATGTGTGTGTGTGTGTGTGTGTGTGTTATAGAGACAGAGAGAGAAAGAGAGGGGTGGGTTTTCACTGGTCTGGAACTCACCGACTATGTAGGGTCAGCTGCCCGGTTAGCCCCAGAGACACTCCCGTCTCTTCCTCGAGTCTTTAAGCTTGTATGGCGGATAGCTTCCTGACGGAGGTATTTCCTCAGCCCTGGTGCTGTATTTTTAAACATCATGTGATGTGAATGTAGACGTATGCACATTTCCAAGGACACTGACATTCCAGTTCAAAACTTCCCTGAAATGAAAAATTGAAGTCACATAGGCAAATCAAAGCATGTTTCAAATCAAGGGACCTAATGGGCTGTACAAATGACACACAAACTCTTCTGAAGCCTATTTCTCCCTTCTCTGGACTCACAGCACACACCCCCATTATAGAAAGTATGGACAAATGTTAAAGTGTATGTACATGTGAGAGTAAGGATGTATACACACACACACACACACACACACACACACACACACGAGATTATGTATGTATGGCAGCCTTGAGTGTGAATGTTCATATGCAGAAATGCACACATGCACACATATGTTTGTAAGTATGTGTGTGAAAGTGAGGGTAGACTCACAAGCCCATGTTGGGGGCGTCTTTCTTGTTGTTGTGGTAAAATTCTCTGACAAAAGCAACTTAGGGGAAGAAGGATTTATCTTGGCTTCCAGTTCCTGAGAGATACTATCATGGCAGAGAAGCCTGGTGGCAGGAGCAGGAGGCAGGGGGTGACGTCATACCACACTCGGGGAGCAGAGAGCAAATGAAAGGGGGGCCAGGCTCTAAAACCCTAAGTCCTGGTCTTAGCGACTCATTTCTTCACCTAGTGAGAGCCCAGTGTCCAAAATTTCTGCAACCTTTCAAACAGCGCCACCAGCTGGGGACCAGCGTAAGTACATGAGCATACAGAGCCTCCATGATCCTACAGTGGATACTCCATGCTCAGTTCCCAATAAGGAGAAGGTGAGAGTGGAGGAGACTGCGCATGTGTGAGAGCAATGGGAGCAGCACATGTGTGGGTCTCGGGTGTGTGACGACGTGTGATCAGGGTGTATGAGTGTATGTGTATTTTCTCCCCAAACAGATGGGCTTCTCAGAAAGCCTACTAGTCTCCCTCTCTCTCTGTCTCTCTCTCTCTCTCTCTCTCTCTCCCTCCTTCCCTCCCTAATCCAATCTGATGAGAAGCTCAGAGGCGGAAGTCGGTCATAGAAATTCCTAGTGATGGTCCTAGTGATGGGTTAATTGAAATCGAGAGCTTGGTTGTGGAAGCAGACTGAGGTCACACAGTCTAAAGGAGACCAGCTAGACTGAGAGGAAAATCAGTGTCTCTGGTCATGCCCAGTACACGGCGGGTCCCCACTTTTATTCATCTAGTGCTGATAGCTGTCCTGAGAACAGCACACCTCATGTGTCACACCCTGTTCCAAGGCCCCCACTACTGATCTTGGCAGACCCCGAGGGATGCAGGGAAATGGCAGGCAAGACAGGCAATGTCAGCCACACGGTTCTATGACTGATTGGGGGGCTGAGGACAATTCTGGAGCATGTCATAAAATCCAAGGCTCCCAACACGCCGTGGGATCCTGGTTCTTCTTTTAACACAAACCAGCCCTCTAGCTGGTTTCTGAAGTTCCTAGAAGCTCCCTGGGTTATAATCCTCCAACTCCTTCATCTCTGTTTCCAGGCTTTTCCGTTGAAGCTTGGTGGAGACCCATCAGACAGTCTGCCACCGACAGCAGGTGTCCCTTCTTGCCATTCCCCCAGTAACGATGCTCCTTGACTTCCCTACAGGTTTGCCAAGCTTCTGCTCCGCCTCCCAGCGTTGCGTTCCATTGGCTTGAAATGCCTGGAACACCTCTTCTTCTTCAAACTCATTGGGGACACACCCATCGACACCTTCCTCATGGAGATGTTGGAGACCCCACTGCAGATCACCTGAACCTCCTCAGCTGCAGCTTCCCCAGCCAGGGTGGCCCCTGGGCTGGTGCGTGCGTGTAGCCCTACCCTGCCACTGTCCCCCTCTCCCGCTCTGACATCCCTTCCCGTCCCCAAAATGTGATGCTTGTAATGAAGACGACCTTTCTACACATGAGACTTTTCTAGGTGGAGTTTTGTATGGCTGTTAAAGGTGACCCTTCTTTGCTATTTAAGGGGCTGAGGTCTTTCTTGGAAAAGTTCTTGGGAAGAGTAGCCAAGCCTCTGTACATATAATTGGTTTAAATTATTTTTTCACTTGCCATGGGAAAGCAAACAAATGGAAAAGATAATAATAAATATGATATTGGCACTGCTCGGAGTGTGTATGTGGTATGTTATTGTGAAGCTGGGGGGTTCTCTGGGATGTGGAGGATGGGGGTTCGGGTATAGGCTAGCACTGGGCTCTGGTCCAGGGCTGGGGTCAGAGGCTGAGCTGCGCTGGAGACATCTCGAGCATCAGAGTCAACCACTTTAGTTCTTAAGGAAATGTTCAGAGAATGGGGACTCTCCGGGGGTAGAGTGCTAGGTTTTTATTCCCGTCCCTATTGGGGGTGGAGTGGACCTATCCCAAGCCAAATTTGAGAACATAAAGACTCTCTAAATTGGATGCCTGCCTATATAAGTGGAGGCCGGGGTCTGACCTTCCTCGCTAGCTACTCATTAAACAGCAGGAACACAGTAGACCCCCATGCACACAGCAGACAGCAAGAAACACTCAATAGGGGTTGGATTATTATACACATAGAGACTGGTATCATTCTTCAGGCCTCTAAAGACAGGACTCCATTATCTTGGATTTGCCCTTAGGGTTAGAAAGAGGACAGTATTGCACACGTCACTAGCCTACACTGAGCAAATCTTGTCCACTCTCTGTGCAATGGCAAGTCTTTGGGAGGGAGGGGGACTTCCTGAACAAGTGATCACCTGCCCATGCGCTTTAAAAAATTTTGTGTCATTTTCTGGGGGTGGGTGGTTTGAATTGATGGGCAATGTCCATTGTCCTTGCTTCAGGCCAGGTGGTGGGACAGTTTCTAACTAGCTGCCTGAAGCCTGGGATTTTTAGGCATAATCTCCTGAACTAGACAATTTGAAGCCTGTCATGGAGTCAGCCTGTCTCCTCAGAATCTCCTGGGAAGAGAGTCTCAATAGGGATTGTCTAGGTCAAGTTGGCCTGTGGGCCTGTCTGTGGGGGAGATTGTCTCGATTATGTTAATTGTGTGGAAAGACCCAGTCCACCGTGGGCAGCACCGTTCCCTGGGTCCTGAGCTGAATAGTAGACGCGCATACATTCTCTCTGCTCTTGACGGTCATGTGACTGGCTACTTCAGGTTCCTCTCGGCTTCCCCACAATGACAAGCTACACCCTAAATTGTAGGCAAGCAAACCCTTCTCATTAGAGTTGGTCTACCCAGAGCATTTTATCTAAACTACAGGAAATGAACATAGCTCACGTTCTCAAATAGTCAGTTCTCCAGTGGGCAGAGGAAAGGAAGACCCAGAGGAGAAACAGCAGTAATGAAAGTGTGAGGTCAATAGAATGGACCACAAGCCCGGATGAGACTGGACATTTCAGCGACAGAAATGAGCTGTTTTGAGCATCTCCCTAGGTATTGTCAACAGGCAGGGGGAAGGGACGTAATAGAGCTGGCTAGAAAGCTGAAGTTGGGAGAAAAAGAAAGCCTTTTCTATTTCATAGTCTCTGTGTAAGAGGCACAGCTTACAGAAGGCACTAGAAAAACCAGAACTGATAAACACAGCAGGGGTTTTTCTTCAAGGGAAGAAAATGATTGACACCCGTTCACCTGGAAGACTGTAGTGAGTGTTGTCTTAACATCCTTTCCTGGTCTATGGATCTAGCATTCACCGGAAAGCCCCAACATTCTGAGCTCTGTCTTTCAGTGAATAGAACCTTCCTTAGGATCTAGGTCCCAAGTACTTTGCATCCTCTGTTGATGGAACCCATGCTTATGCTGATCACAAATCCTTCTCCTTAGGCCCTTACTCTGAGTGCTCTTTTTCTGTGAATAAGAACCCATTCTTATGGTAAAGGTCACAGGTGCCTCCCAGGGGCAAAGGGGCCTCCCAGGGGCAAGGGGGCCTCCCAGGGGCAAGGGGGCCTCCCAGGGGCAAGGGAGCCTCCCAGGAGCAAGGGAGCCTCTCACAGGTGTGAGGGAGTTTCTATGTAGCCATGCGTGTCTAAAGCTTTGTTGTGATCATTGTCACCTGGAAATATTTTATTGCGTTTAAAAGTGTAAGGAAAATAAACCTCTCCGTGGGACTCTGGAAATGTTTGAGCCAGCCTGTGCTAAAGTGGCACCGGCCCAAGCTTCATTCTTCGCCATGTGCCTATCATATTCCTGCCAGCGGTAGCATTTGCAGGGACCCCAACAGTCGATGTGCTTTGATACAAGTCCCTCTAGTAAATGCCAAGGCCCCAGGCAGCTATCCTCTTGACCCAGCCTTCTTTGGGTCTCCACACCCTCAACCTCAGTAACACCATTATCCTCTCCACTTGAGGGAGCCGCATGGCCTTTCTGTCCAAAACATCAGCTAAGCGAGAAGGACAAAGGAAGTCTTAGCTAGGTCCAGTCTTAGCTAGGTCCCTAGCTGGGTCCTAAAAAAAAAAAACTTTAGTTGTCTCCTCCTCCCCTCCCCCCTCTCCCCTCCCCTCCTCCCTTTTTTCCTCTATGTAACATTGTGGATCCTAGACCTAGTTCTGTAGAACTAGCCTTGAACTCAGAAATCCACTTGCCTCTGCCTCCAGAGAGTGCTGGGATTCAAGACGTGTGGCATTACTGCCTATTTCTTTAGTTTTCTCCTTTTTTTTAATTAAATATAATCTTCATTTATATTTCAAATGCTAAAACCTTTCCTGGTTCCCCATTCCCCGAAAACCTCCAACCCCTCCTTCCACCCCCTGCCTCCAAGTATATGCCCCTCCACCCGACCCACTCCCACCTCCCCCCCCATTTCCCTTTGTTGGGGCATCTATTAAGCCATCACCAGACCAAGGACCACTCCTCCCACTGATGCCCAACAAGGCATTCCTCTGCCACATTTTTGGCTGGAACCATGTGTACCCTTTGATTGATGGTTTAGTCCCTGGGAGTCCTGGGGCATCTGGGTGGCCGATGCCCCATCTGGTTCTTCCCATGGGGCTGTAAACCTCTTCAGCTCCTCCCGACCACCCTCTAACTCCTCCATTGGGGACCCCACACTCAGTCCAATGGTTGGCTGCTAGCATCTCCCTCTGTATGTGTAGGGCTCTGGCAGGGCCCCTCCGGAGAAAACCATAACAGGCTCCTTTCAGTATGTACTTCTTGTCATCCATAATAATAGTGTCAGGGTTTGGTGACTGTTTATAGGATGAATCCCCTGGTAGGGCAGTTCCTTCTTTCCATACCTGCAGCGCGCTCAGTCTAGCCAGGCCAGCTCTTCCACCAATCGGCTGCTGCCCACATGTTTGCTTTGACTTTCTTTTCTATCTGGAAGGACTCCTTTTCCAGTGACCCCTCTTCCAGCTCAACCTGTCCTTTCAGGCCAGCCTGTCACCACATCTCTAAGTAACCATTGCCAATCTCCCAGAGTCACTGGTTCTTCACATTATTTTGAGTCTCCATTTGAACACCCTTCACACTGTGGATTGCATATTCTATTCTTCACTTACATATTATATTAATGTTACTCGTAAACTCCTTGAACAGAGATCATGTCTGATGGAAGTGTTTCCACAACAGCCAGACACCCAGTTCAAAGTTGGCATCTTTTCTACAGTTGGTACCCCTGGTTTCGTTCTTAAGAGAATGCATTCCACCACAAATAGAGTGACCCCATTGTCAGGCTAGGAGGTGGAGAATCAGGCCGTGAGCAGTCAACTGGCTTTTCAGGGGTATGGTGGGCAGTAAGCAATACATTCAGGCATGCTTATTGCCTTAAGGGAATTGATGCATGAGACAGACAGAAAATATTAAGATCAAAGTTAATAGGAATTACTTATCTGGGACAGAAATGATAGACATGGCTTGGTGGGTCAAGTGCTTGTCGGGCAAATGTGAGGACCTGATTTTAGTTACCTAGTGCCCACAGAGAAGCCTGGCATGGCAACATGCTTTTGGACCCCAACATGATAAGAAGTATACAGGTAAGGCACTGGAGAGATGGCTCAGTGGTTAAGAGCACTGATTGCCTTTCCAGAGGTCCTGAGTTCAAATCCCAGCAACCACATGGTAACTCACAACCATCTATGATGGAATCTGATGCCCTCTTCTGGTGTGTCTGAAGGCAGCTACAGTGTACTCATAATAAATAAATAAATAAATAATCTTAAAAAAAAAAAGAAGTGCAGATAGATTTTGGAGAACAGATGAAATCCTGACTGAATATAAATTGTTGACACGAACCAAGCTGAGTGAAGGACCCTGGTACCTCAGACCCACGGGAGCTGGCTCAACCTTCTCCCAGGTCCGGCTTAATGAGCTGGCCAAGCCTTCCTTAGGCCCCAGAGCATGTGCAGAATGATCAACCATAGCTTCCTCTCCAGGATTAATGCAGTCCGAGACTGCTCCCCTACGGAGATTTCCTACCAAGGTTAGCGAAGCCTGCCTCCTTGTTCAGCCGTGTTCCACGAGCCCACCTTCTTATTCAGCTGTATATGAGAAACCCAGCTCCTTGATTCCCATGCATAAAATACACATGGTGAGTTTCTGGCTTGCTGCTGCTGCTGTTTCTTCATCAGAGAGAGCACAACCCACCAGACCCCAGCTTTTCTGTCTGTGTGTCTAGGCCGCCCTTTCTTCCTTTGGCTATAGCCCCACTGGGATAAATTTCTGAAGCAGTGCAAAATGTGGCAGGGGATCCCAGAGGTTCACAGGCCTTCCAGGGTAGCTTCAGGACAGGTAGGAGACCCTTTCTCAGAGAGAGAGAGAGAGAGAGAGAGAGAGAGAGAGAGAGAGAGAGAGAGAGACAGAGACAGAGACAGACAGAGAGAGATACAAAGAGAGGATTAGAAAGATAGAGGAAGATACCCCTGGCTTTCACACATCACAACACATGGGCAAGTGTGAATGTATAGACACACACACACACACACACACACACACACACACACATTCTTTTAGTGGTTGATGTGTGTGTGTGCATATGTATGTATGTGACATCTATTCATTCCAAATACAAAGAAACAAAGACTCCTGGGGTCAGTGTTGGTCCCAGGCCACACATGGACCTCAGGGTGAGGGGCGTGGCTGCTCCCACTGCAGATGCTGATCTTCACGACCTCCAGTCTCCCATGCTGTGGCTGAGAAGGATCTGCAGACTGAGGTGCTGGTAGATCAAGGAGCACATAAAACACACAAGGGAAGGACTCTTCTTAAATAAATGTGGAACGTGGACAAACCAGCTGTTGGCTAACATTTTCTGAATGTTCAGCTCATGGATCTTTTCCTTGGCTAGTCCTCTTTTAGACTTTTGTCTTTAAAAGTGGGTTAGAGACCACCTAAGAAGGTGGTCTCGAGATTCTACACTAAAAGCTCATTAAATAACCAAAAACCCCAGGTGACACAGATTCTCAGAGCATCCCCATCTACCCAACCTGCACCAGCACCATGCTGGCTCTTTCATATTTCCTAGTTTTCTTTCCTGCATTATTTAATACATTTGAGACGGAATGGGACTTGACCGTTTCCAAGCATCAAATCTTTTCTCTGAGAGATCACGGCCTCCTCCACCACTGTGCTTCTAACAGTTGGCTTCTGGAGGGTGTTCTCCCAAACTGAACTAAGGCTTTAGGCTATAAGGTCTTCCCACTTGGAGAAAGAATTAAGACCCATTAATTTAAGGCGTCGCTGGGACTAGGAGGAGCTAGGTGGGTAATGGCAAGGAAACTTAAACTCTTCTCTTTTTCCTAAGGTACCCAGGGGAATCAGATCAGGGAAAAGAGCCCCTGCCAGCTTGTGAAGAGACGCACCCCCACCTCCACCCCACACAAAAAAAGGAAAAAAAAAAACTTTTCCAGCTAGAAGAGTCACTCTCACCCTCCTGGAAAACTCCATGAAAATGTCTCCCGTGACAGTTTTGGAGCACACAGCCATCTCTGACCACAGACCACAGAGGAACTGGCCCTGGGCCCAGAGTCCCCACGGGGTGGGGGTGGGGGGTGGGACCTCCTTGGGCTGTGCAGCTGTAGTGCAGCTAGTAATCCATCCATCCTTAGCTGGATGCGGCGGCTTGGAGACAGTTAGGCACGGGCGCCCTCTGCCGCTAGCTCATGGTATTAGTAGCGCCTGTCTGGGAAAGCGTCTTTCCAGAGCCTGGGAGAGCCTCCAACTCTGGCCAGAGGCTCCTGAAACATCCAGTGGAATGTTTGTTTCAGACTCTGCAGAAATGGGCTCCAAGGCGAGAGTATGAAGACACGCACAGAGGAGACATAGAAATATCGGTGCAGAATGGGAGACAGTGAGCCCTTCCTTAGCAGCTGAAGGGGACACAGACGAGACCTGCCCAGTTTCCACCAGTGCAGTGCTTCAGACTTAGGACTGGATTCCACTCGGACAGAAATGGTTTCATTGTCACTGACAGACAGAGATGTTCCCACAAGTAGAACCTGGGACTTTGGAGTAGCCAAATTAATTTTCAATGGGAATCAGGTTTTCTTTTGCCCTATACCTCTTTAACCAAAGCCAAGAGAGTATAAAAATGTTGGCTGGGATCAGCATTTCCCACATCTGAGGAGCCAGATGCAGATTCCAAGGAAGACAGAATCGCTTATAGCGCACCTAACAGTTACCAAAGGTCTGGGAACTGGTGGGAAGAGCAGAGACCAGAAGGAAGGGCAGAGCGTCCTCTGATGGCAATGGGGAAGTCCCTAATGGCCCCCTGAGCAGATCCTGGACCTCACATGTCTTCAGAGTCCTGTGCTGTATGATAGAAGAGCCTGGTCAAATCACCTCTAAAACATCTTCACTTTAGTGAATCAATAATGTCAGTCAGAGATCAACTGCCTTTGTGTCCCAAGATCACACATGGAAGCGAGGGACCACACCCAGTCTTAGATATCAGTTCTAGAGAAAGCAGAAAGATTTCTTAGCTCTGAATCTGAAGGATAAAACACACAAATTAAATAGGATTGTTTAATATTTGTAATGGGTTTGGTGCTGTTAAATGGCATAATTATGAAGGTGATGTCTAGAGCTAGGGAGATGGTTCAATCAGTTTTAAAAAATATGCTTTGCAAGCACCAGGTCCTGAGTTTGATCCCCAGAACCCATGCAAAAATAAAATCAGGGTGTGGTGATCTGAGTTTATAATTCCAGTGGTGAGCAAGCTGAGGCAAATCCTGGTGACTCACTAGCCAGTCGGTCAGTCCAGCCTCTTTGATGAGTTCTAGGAGAGAGAGAGAGAGAGAGAGAGAGAGAGAGAGAGAGAGAGAGAGAGAGAGAGAGAGAGAGAGACAGAGAGAGAGACAGAGAGAGACAGACAGAAAGAGAGAGAGAGAGAGAGAGAATCTTGTCTTTAAAAAAAGAAAGAAACTGGATGCCTCTGTGGTTGTCTTCAGGCCTCCATCATAGGCATGACAGTGCTGGCTAACCTCAGGAGAATAGATCCAAATTCTCCTTCTAGATGAGCTGGTCTCAACCTGTGGGTCTCGACCCCATTGGGGTTGGAATAATCAGATATCCTGCATATCAGATATTTACATTATGATTCATAACAGTAGCAATGTTACAGTTGTGAAGTAACAACAAAAGAACTTTATGGTGGGGGGTGGTCACCATAATGTGAGGAACAGTATTAAAGGGCCACAGTGTTAGGAAGGTTGAGAACCACTGCTCTAGCTGATGGCACAGAACACTCAAGCCACCCCGTCTCCCCTCTCTCTCATCTGCTGTTTCATATTTAAATCTCCCCAAAGTACCCACATCCCCTATCTTTTTTCTTGTCAGTCCTTGAAAAGGTTCTTTGCACAAGTTTATCTGTCCATACGGCATGTGTGGAAATCACTACTATTCCATGTTTTAAGGTGTGTATATGGTTTGTCACCTGTCTCCCTTGAGGTTTTGCTTTATTTGGTCCCGCGCTTTGAGTTACATCAATGGTGCTGTGTTAGCCCTAGTTGATGTGTTCTTTGGTTGCATAGTGTTCCCGCAGACACACAGGTGGCCTGCACACAGGTGGCCTGCAGTGCTTTTGTAGACACTCTTGCTGGTATCCATATATATATACGAGCTATTCAGCCACTATTTCCTTATCTGGGTTGGTACATAACACATATATGAATCACTAAATATCTTCACTGACCACCCTCGGTGATCTCTGTATTGATTTCATGACCCCTACAGTGCTGGTTTCACATAAGGGGTTTGGGGGGTTGCCTAGGGCTCTTGGGAAGGCTCTGCTTTCGTGAATGGGATTTGTGTCCTTATCAATGAGACTCCTTAGACTTCCCTAACCTAAAGCCATGTGAAAACCCAGTGAACTGGGACCTAGGGACAGGAAGTAGCCTTTACCAGACACAGAGCCTGTCAAAGTTTTGCTCATGATCTTCCAAGTCTCCAAGACTACTTGTCTTAGTCACTGTTCTATTGCTGTGAAGAGATACCATGGTCAAGGCAAGTCTTATAAAAGAAAGCATTTAATTGGGGGCTTGTTTACAGGTTTAGAGGGTTAGTTCCTGATCTTCATAGTGGGAAGCAGATAGGTGTGGCTCTGGAGCAGTACCTGAGAGCTTTTCTGAGAGCTTTACATCCTGATCCATAGACAGCAGGTAGAGAGAGGGAGAAAGCGAGAGCAAGAGGGAGAGCGAAAGCGAGAGAGAGAGAGAGAGAGAGAGAGAGAGAGAGAGAGAGAGGAAAACACACTTGGCATGGGCTTTTGAAGCCTATTTCCAGTGACACATCTCTTCTAACAAGGCTACACCTTCTCTCCAACAAAGCCACACCTCTTCTCCAACAAGGCCACACCTCCTCCTAATCCTTCTAAAACAGTTCACCAGCTGGGGACTAAGTATGCAAATATATGATCCTATGGGGCCATTCTCACTCAAACACCCCCCTGCCCCCCATGCCACTGGAAAGAAACTGCTGACATCCACTCTTTAAGACTTTGCTACACTCAGCCCTAAATGGTCTTTGTCAAATGTCAACCCCCTACCTCCCCATTGAAGGCTCAGGGAACCATGCAGAAGAGGAAGCAAAAATATTGTAGGAGCCAGAGTTGATGATGCCGCCAAGGAAACATCATCTTCCCGACCCAACAGGACTGATGCATACTTGACCTCACAGAGACTGCGGCAGCACACACAGACCTGCGCTGGGAGAGAGGAGAGAGAGGCCCTTGGTGCCCAAGTTCTGTCAGAACCCCGTTGGCAGTGATCACAGCTCAAGTTGTTTGGAACTAGATCCCAGATAGACCTGTGGGGAATGGAACATTTAATCCTATGGCTGAGACGGGGAAAGACTGGTTTCCTGAAGTGAAACAGAAGAGAGCGGTTGCCAGTATGAGATGGGAATATTCTGGAAGATGAGGAGCCAAGATGCTGACCCAGGTGATAAATGGCACTACAGCCATGTACCAGGACACGTGCCACTGTATCTCCTACCTGCAAGACCAGCGTTCGGTATGCCTCTCCTCCTTTTATCACCAAAGCCTTTCTGGGAAGGTGGGGACTGTCGCCATTCCCGTTTCAATAATGAGGACATCCACACTCAATAAATAAATAAATAAATAAATAAATAAATAAATCTCACAGTCAAACTCATAATTGTCTCTCATTACTTCACGTACTTTTAACCACAGCACACCATCACAGATAGGACAGCTAGTCCAGGAAAGGAACTTTATTCCATACGTAGTTCAGTGTGAGTAAGTGCCTCCGCCTGCCCTGGCATCCTAGGACCATCGGCCAGATATTGTCATTGCCTCTGGTTTAGTTCTTGAAACCACGATTTCCACTCCACTCATAGCACAAACACTTCCTCCCCAGGATGAAGCTGACAACCCACACGGGGAGGAGGAGGGGAGGGGGAGGGGAGGGGGAGGGGAAGGGGGACTGGGAGGGGGAGGGGAGGAGGAGGGGGGGAGGCGGAGGGGGAGGGGAGGGGGAGGGGAGGAGGAGGGGGAGGGGGAGGGGAGGGGGGGACTAGGAGGGGGAGGGGGACGGGGAGGAGGAGGGGGAGTGGGAGGGGAAGGGAAGGGGAGGGGGAGGGGAGGGGGAGGGGAGGAGGAGGGGAAGGGGAGGGGGAGGGGAGGGGAGGGGGACTGGGAGGGGGAGGGGAGGAGGAGGGGGAGTGGGAGGGGAAGGGAAGGGGAGGGGGAGGGGAGGGGGACTGGGAGGGGGAGGGGAGGAGGAGGGGGAGTGGGGGGGAGGGGAGGAGGAGAAGAGGGGAGGGGAGAAGGAGAGGGAGAGTGAGGGCGAGGGGGAGGGGGCTGGCACGATATGGGGCATCTCTGTTGGGGTGTCTACGGGCAGATACATGTTATTCGCTTTTCGGCTGAAGAAGGATATTCTCTGATTCCAAACGGGCTCAGCCACTTTTGTTCAGACTTTCCAAGCAATTTCATCCCTGGGGTGGAAACGGAGCAGGGAATGATTCAGAGAAAAAGGACAATTTCTGGACAATTATAAGTGAGTGAAACCAGGAGGTTTATAATGGAAGTTGTCTCTCAACCCCTTAACTTTTAGCATTTTGTAACCAAGAATTCTGTCTCTCAGGTTTTGGTGGTGGGAACACAACGCTAAGCAGCTGTCTGGAACGGCTTCTAGAGGTTCAATAATTAGAAACAGCTACACTGACTCAGGAGCCCATCGGCTGGATTGTAGAGCACGGCTGCACATACAGGGGAAGGAGGAGGAGAAGGCTGGGAGCGCGTAAAAATATAAATTCAACAAAATATGTCAGATGTGTTTTTTAAAGTGACTTGCATTTCGCTTTTCAAAATTGCATTGTTTAATCTTAATAATTCTCGTGTGAGGAATGGGTTGGGAGAAAAGTCAAAAAATCTTTACAATAATGACGAGCCGGCCCCATCTATTATCTGGGGGCACAGGGTCAATAGAAGGAGACAGTGTGGTTTAGGAGTAAATCAGGTGACACAGTTAGGAAGTTAATTTTGTCTGCCAAAAAAAAAAAGTGCAAGGAGCCCCGTCATCTTCCAATTTCCTCAAACAGATTTAAAAGCTGGAAAACACCCAGCTATTGTGCAGGCCTGAGACTCGGGCTTCCTGGAGACAGACAACAGGCTTTTTGGGTGTCCCTGTCTACTTGGTGGTTTCTTGAAGCTTTTGTCTTTGGTCTTACAATGGCTGAGATAACATGGACCATATGGAGGGGCTGCGTTTGCACATATGGAGAGGGTGGGGTTTTTTGTAGGCAGAGGAGCCGCCGGGATATGGCAGAAGCAAGAGTTGAGGGCAAAGGTGAAAATAGTATCTCCCAAAGCCTGGTAAGGGGCTGGACTTGGGGACGAGCGGAAGCCTCCATCACAGCAGCCTTGGACTGATATCACGGAGCCCGCCACCTCTGCCCACCTTCCAAGTGTGTCCAGGGCAAGGGCGGAGGGTGGGGGCGCGGGGAGCCAGACTCCTGGTCTTCAATGGACACTTTACTCCAACCTTAGAGGTAGCCTGGAGCTGGACATGTCTGGGACATGGCTTTCTGTCTGTGAGTCTATTCTCTAGATGTCCCCAGAGGAGCTAAAACTACCTTTTAGATGAAAGTTAAAGAATGGAACCTGGGACTGTCTTAAATCTTGAACGAAACTCGAATATGTGCTCTCGGTACTCGGGGGCTCCATGCCTCTCCAGGAAGAATGAAGTGACAGATTGGGGGAGCTGGGGGTAAAGACCATCTTCTACACACTCAGACACTCCGTGGCCTAGGGAAGGTGACACTCATAATGTCCCAGAGCTGGCAAACAGGGTCTTGTTTGTACCTCTTCTCCATAGTCATAGTGCATCGAAGCACCCGGGCATTAACAGAGGGAGCCGGAGAGCTTGGCCCAGGTCCTGGGGTCTCAGCATGAGGTGGGCCTTGTGGCAAGGCCTAGAAACTCAACAGTTACCAAGCATCTACTGTGTATGCAAAACAGATATTACACTGAGATCCTGTGCTGAGTCGTAAGTTAATGAGAGCATGAATTATGGCTTCATTTCTGCAAAAAAAAAACAAAAAACAAAAAACAACAACAAAAAACCCTGTAAAGGCATTTGTACGTAACTATAAATGCATAGGAAAACACATGAAGGATGCATATTGTTAGTGGTTGATATTTCTGTGAGGACAGTGGGGTCCAAGGCTGGTGCTCAAGGGGATTCTTGCTTGATTACCTTCTTTTAAAATATTAAAACAAGAGTTATTTACTTTTTTATGTGTCTGAGAGCCTTATCTGCATGTCTGTGCATATGTGTATGCCTGGTGTCCTCAGCGGTCAGAAGTGAGCATTGGATTTTTTGGAACTGGAGTTATGGATGGTTTTGAATAGCCATGTGGGTGCTGGGAACTGAACCCAAGTCCTTTGCAAGAACAAGTGCTCTTGATTCTTGAACCGGATCTCCAGCCTCTTCTCTTTGTCTTCTTAAAGTGAGTATGTGTCCTGAGTTGAGCTCTGTTGCTGGGATAAAGCACTTGAGCAAAAGCAGCTTGGAGAGGAAAGGGTTTGTTACCCAACATGCCCCAGCTCATAGTCCATCACTGATGGGGTCTAGGCAGGGACTCCCACAGGAGCTTGTAGCAGAAACCAGAGAGGAATACTTCTGGCTGGTTCACTCTTGACTTCACTCTCAGGCTCCCACTTACTTACCATTCTTCCATAGCCCAGGATCACCCACGGTTGGCTGGGCCTTCCTACACCACTTCAATCAGGACAACTTAAGGTCATTCCCACACTAAGCTGACAAAGACAATTATTCAAATAAGACTCTCTTACCCCTCCACCCCCACTCCCAGGAGACAGTAGCCTATGCTAAGTTGACAAAGATGAACAGGACAGTACACATTCATAAATTATTTCTGAAATTCTCTTCAAACACCTATCACTTCTGATCAACACACACACACACACACACACACACACACACACACACACACACGATACATAGTTAAAGTGTATATACTGAGAAATACGCTCTTAGGCAACTGTGTCTTTCCGTGAACAATTACAGACACCAGCTTCACAAACCTGGTCGTACAGTCCCCTGCACACACAGACTATACGGTGTGCTTCCTACTGCTGTTAGAACTGATTTAACCTATTGCTCCTAGGACTGTGATAGACAAAATAACAGTGCCTTAAACCGGGTACGAGAGAAAATGCCACCATCTAGGCACACAGGAAACACAAGACACACAAGGATGTCAGCCTAACATGTAAACTGCTAGGAGGGAGACTTTTCTAAGTACCAGGAGTCCACTGCACGACACTAGCAAATAACTGTAGTACAGATAAACAGTGTGTGGTCATGTGGGAGCATATACAGTGAGTGCCTTATGTCACTGACTGTGCTGTGGGCTTGTTCACACCAGCACCGTCATAAATGTGTGAGAAATGCATTATGCTTCAATTTTACCTGGCTATGATATGGGCAGTGGGAACTTTTCCAATCTGTTATAGTCTATGGGATGCCCTGCTACCCCCGCCATTGTTGACCAAAAGGTCCACAGGCAACCTGTTCCCCCTTTTTATGGCTGCCTTGCCCGTGAGGATGAGGATTTTGTTGAGATAACAAATTCTCAGGGCATCCGCCTTGCTAACCATTTTATCCTTTGTGTTTGACGCAAAGTGAGCGTCCAAAAGATGAATGTTGATAAACTGAGTGAATTAGCTATCAAATGAAAATTGGAAACTATATATGCTCCAATCTGAGGCCTTTACGTATCTGGAGCAGAGAGAGATACACACCTACTGTATGAATACACATGAAATATGTCAATGAGTCATGCCTGAGGCCTGCCCCTCAGGATTTTACAATCCAGACGTTCACATTTTTAAGCACATTATGAAACAAACTGTAAGACATAAGGAGACATAAGTAAAGAGTGAAAGGAAGAGAGAAAAGGTCACAGTTCTTGGAAGGCTCTGTGGGTGTGGGGCCCCGTGAGACTGAACATCTTCAGTGACTTAGTTTTTTTCTGTTGTTCTGGTAAAACACCCTGAGATAAGCAACTTACAGGAGAAAGGGTTTCTCCTGGCTCACATTTCTTAAGAGATTCACTCCATCATGACAATAGAGATGCTGGCTGGTCACATTGTACCCACACTCAGAAAACAGGGTGTGTACAGGAAGTGGGACCCAGCAACAAAATGCCCAACTCCCCACTGCAAGAAGCTCACTTTTCCCCGAGGGCACGACTACTAAATGTTGCTAGTCTTTGCTACTTTGTAGGTTCTTTTTTTGCCCAATCTTATTTTTTTTTCTTTTTCTTTTTTTTTTTTTTTTGGTTTTTCAAGACAGGGTTTCTCTGTGTAGCCCTGGCTGTCCTGGAACTCACTCTGTAGACCAGGCTGGCCTGGAATTCAGAAATCCGCCTGCCTCTGCCTCCCAAGTGCTGGGATTAAAGGCATGCGCCACCACTGCCCGATTTCTTTTGCCCAATCTTTATCCCCACTCCCCATTTCACCCCTGTCATTAGATAGGAGAGAGTGAATAATAGAGGAGAGAGAGAGAGAGAGAGAGAGAGAGAGAGAGAGAGAGAGAGAGAGAGAGAGAGAATCCCTCAATCTGTTTTCTCTCCTTTTGTTTCTTCTTTGATCATGGCTACTAAACAAACCGCAGCCAGCCCCCTAAATGACCAACAATCGCCCACCCTACCCTGCCTATCGGCATTCTAGCATTTATATACTCTCTGAAAAGTTCCCAGAATTCCAAATGTTGTGCGACTGCATAAACTACCTGAGGCTGGCAAAACCACACCTCTGCTAGAGCATGAGGCAAATCATAGTCAGCTACTGTGAAACAGTCCCATATTCCCACACCTGGGATTAAAACGAAAATATAATCTTAAAATATTTCTGTGGTGTTTTTTGTTGTTTGTTTTTAAGAAACCCCAATTCCAGAATTCTCACTACACCTAGAGGTTCCATGGCCTTCCCAAACAGCACCATCAGCTGGGGGATTGGCACTCAAACACATGAGCCTATGGAGAACATCTCCATTTGGATCATAATACCTGGCATTGTGCAGTGTGGGTAGAGTGGTGGCAGCAAGGAATGGCCATGCTGTGAGAAGGGCAGTGGCGGACAGTGAACACACTAAGTATCCTCCGGCCTTGCAGAGTGTGATCACCTGCTTACCACCTCCCTGGAGGTCCCTGTGTGGTTCAGAATCTCGTGGTAACCAGGTGAGGCTTTTACATTCCCCTGTTAAGCCATCCTCTGTCCATAAGCGAATTCTTACTTGCCTTCTGACTGCCTTAACTGGGTGGCTAATTTGCTGCCTGCTTCCATTGGACTCCTAGGAACTGGAATGTGCACATCGACTGAAGCAGCCACATCTCCACTCTGGTATGGAGTCTAGCATGAGGGGCTGTGCAAGGACCCAACGCTCTGCACACAGCACACCAGCCCAAGAGGGTACTCTGGTTTATGCCAAGAGGACGCTGGGAAAGATGGAGGTCTTTCTACTGGTTCTCTGGCATGGCTGCAGTTTCTCTTCCCATCATGCCTGTGGATAATGCCACTCACTGATGGATGGATCCATCACTCACAAGCAGGGGATGGATCCAAGAGACTGGGAGGTTGTGAAGTAAAGATCTGCAGAGATACGGTCAGAAGAAGCCTTGAAGGTGGTTGGACAGGTGTGTGGGAGCCAGGAGAATGCTGTCCAGTGGATATCATGGAGAGTAAGAACAGTATCCAAGACAAAAGTATGAGAACTCCCTGGGTGATGGAACCCCAGGCCACCCCAGTCCAGAAGTGGTGTCTGACATGACGCCTAGGGAGGCCTCTGCACAACAGTGTTCCAGTCTCCCCAGCTCCTCATACTAAGGGAAGGATATGTAGCTCCCATAGCATCCCTGGAGGGGAGGAAGAGGATGCCCATCAGAATCCCATTGTTTCAGAGCCTCTGACTTGAGAAGCCACACAGTCCTATCAGAGGCTTCAGACATGTTTCTCCTTAGGACTGACCTGGACTCCAGGAAGGAGCAGACCCACCATGACAGTGTGTTTCCAACATGGGAGTAAGAGAAGGGTGCCCTGTTAGGACCGAGTGCACAGCACCCATATCTGTCTCAGTATCAGTTCTTTTCAAAGACCAAGTGCCCACCCTTGGCCCACAGAGTCAGAACCCTGGGGGCAGGCAGGTTATGGTCTTTTTAAGGCTCCCAAGGTGAGGCTAATGAGAGAGAAACATTCAATCCTCCAAATGCTGCCTCTGTATCTGGGAGGTAGACCTGGAGAGGCGACTCATTAAGGTTGGTCTAGCCAGGTGGAACCCAAGTTTTATAAGGTCTGGCCCAATATACACTTGATGACACTAGGCTTGGCCAGGTAAGGCTGTTCTGCCAATCCAAGCTCCCTGGGCACTCCTGACCTCACTGTCATACATGCTCAATTCTTCCATAGCTTCACAGCGTACAGCAGGCCCGTTCTTTACCTGTCTCTGTTTATCTCTATGTATTTTTCATGAAGTCATTTTGCCTACCACACTGTAGACCACGACAGACCAAGCTCCAGAACAAGGGCTGGCTGTGGGCTCTGCAGGATTTGGAAAAATAGAAGAGTTAATTTTCTTCCAGAATGGAAGATAACACCGTATGGTGGGAAAGAGGATCTAATTTGGAATCAGGCAAGTACGCTTTGGAATCTGCTTTTGCGTCTGAGCTGTGAACCCAGGCCTTCTTGTTGTATCTGCATGATTGTATCCCAAGGCTACAGTGGCGATCACAAGGGTGTGTGGATGAGTGAGGAAAGTAGCTGGGTGCTACAGTCAGGCTAGGCTAGGTTTGCTGTTGTAACACACAAACCCCACAGCACATCACCAAGGATGGGTTAGAACAGAGGAGGGTAGGAGTCTACTGATGGGAGGTTCTGAGGATTACTCTGCCGTCTCTACCTCCATCTCAACATCATCCTCCAGGTTAACGTGGACAGGAGACAGGAGGCAGTCACATACCAGCTCTAAAATGTGCCCCTCACCAAGACACCCATTATTTCTTTTTCTTTAAAAAGATTTATGTGAGTACACTGTCGCTGTCTTCAGACACACCAGAAGACAGCACCAATTATAGATGATTGTGAACCACCATGTGGTTGCTGGGAATTGAACTCAGGATCTCTGGAAGAGCAGTCAGTGCTCTTAACCACTGAGCCATCTCTCCAGCCCGATACCCATTATCCCATGGACATTTCCGTAGGGCATACGTAACTCCAAGAGACGTATGCCTAGGGGAAGAGGAGGCCCAGAAATCAGAACACACATGAAAACCAATTTTTGAAGTGACAACAAGGAAGACTGACCTAGCCAAGCCAGAGCCCAGGCTTTACTTCCCAAGTTGTACAACTACCAAAAGACCCTTTCCTATTATACGGTCTAGTCTCCCTCCGGAATCATTTGCCTTTCTAGGCAAATACTGAAAAAGAAACATTTTCTATGGGTTAAAAACATCTGAGCCGACACAGTGAGATTCCATGTCAAGCCTTCCAGGCTGAGGATTGCTCTTCTGTCAGGGCTCATGACGCCTGTCATATTTCTAATGGCTTAGGCTTGTCAGCAATAGTACTTCCTCCGTAAACAGTGGAATTCGAGGCATGACTTAGAGAATATATATTGCTCTTCAGTACATGCTTACAACGTGGGGGTGTGCATTTCCCTCCTGGGTCTCGGTGGTGTCCTTTGCAGAGAGTTTGTCCGTCAACCAACCTCCTTCTGAGGCATCTTCATTATTCTCACTGCAGGGGGTTGGGGGGAGATGCCTGGCTTTTGGGAATGTCCCAACTCTACAGAAGCTAATTAGACAGCATGCCCCAGAAACTGTTACCCACTCTAATAAAGTCAAAGAACTCAGCGCATTGAGAGGAAAGACTTTGCCAATGGACTCTTCAGCTTACACCAAGTGCTTCTTTATGAATCGAAATGGATTCAGCCAGGGAGAAGGTTCAGCAGGTGAAGGCCCTTGCTTCTAAGCCTGATGACCTGAGTTAATCTCTGGGACCCACATGGTAGAAGGAGAGACTCGAAACCCATGAATTGTCCTTTGACCTCTACTTGCGCACTGTGGTGCACTTGTGTGAGTGCACACACACACACACACACACACACACACACACTTGCACATACTTATGTACTAGGAAAACATGCTCTGGAGCTCTGCTAATGACTAATTACACACACATACTATATCCACCTGTGAGTGAGCCAGGCTGTGCACGGTCGTTGGGATCAGACAATAAAACAACTGCTTTCATAGACATTCTGGGGAAGGTAGAGAAAATGAAGGTAATCTACAGAAAAAGAATTCTACTCTAGAGAGAGTGAGTGATGGAAATAATGGAAGTGGGGGAGGAGAGGATGCCGTGGGGGCTGTAGGTGCTATTTTAGACAGACATTTCTGAAGGAGTTCATCCACTAGAGGTGTGAATGACAGGAAGAGGTCAGTAGTTTTAGGGCATGTAGAATATGGTAAGGCCATTCAATGTGTGTGTGTGTGTGTGCGTGCACGCCATGGCTGTGAAGCATGTCTGCAGGTAGCACAGATCATAAGCCCACCACACCTTCTGTAGGTTGGTTGATGGCCACTTGGAGTTCTGAATCCAGCGGGATGAATGAACAAGGTAAGAAGACACTTCAGGCTGCTTTCTGAACCCCTATTCTACCCCTCCTCCCTTGCTGAGGCAGGAAAGAACTAAGCATGAGAGGCAAGGAACAGGTAAGAGGAATTACTTCCAGGTGGTCAAGAAGAGGAAGAGGAGGAGAAGGAGGAAGAGGAGGAAGAAGAGGAGGAGGAGGAGAAGGAGGAGGAGGAGGAGGAGGAGGAGGAGGAGGAGGAGGAGGAGGAGGAGGAGGAGGAGGGACAAGAGCATCACTGGCTGGCTGGCCTGGGAAGAAGGTAGGTTATACTTCTAGAATCCATTCACTTCTGCCCACTGAGCCACCCAGCCTTTTATATGGTTTTGAATTCATGTAGTTGGAAGGGATCTGGGGCTCTTACTGAACTCTCCTGAGAGCCTGAAGGAAAGGGTGGGGGGGGAAGATCTCCTGCCTCTTAGGAAGGGGTCACGGGACCCTGATTAATTCAGTAAGTGGGAGCTCTGAACAGTTTCTAGAAGCAGGACCTTCTGGTCAACCCTGGGGAGGGACAAGAGTTCAGAAAGCCAACCTGGCTCACCCACATCGGCTCACTGCGCTCCATCACCCTAGTAATTGCTTTTCTTGGCACGATGGGGTAGTAGGTCAGGTTAGATTCTTTTCTTTCAAATATTCCACTGACATCAAAGTGGAAGGGATGTAAGGTAAAGAGAAATAAATCGGGGAGGATCTGCAGGTTTCACAACCACTTTCATGTCCAGGATGTGGAGGAATGCTGGGGTGGGTATAGACTCCCCCAGTTCACGGAAGTGTGGGGTGGGAGTGTGGGGTCCAAACGCAGAAATGATCTGAACTGATAGGAGGGCAGCCGACTGCACAAAAGCAAGAGTCAAGGGCAAGATTTTTCAAGCTGAGATAGTGCGGTGGATAACACAGGGCTTAGATAGGACAATAAAACATTCAGTGTTGGGAGGAGACCTGATAAGACAGGAGGAACGTGGAAAGACAGCGTGGGGTGGGGGTGGGGGTGGGGGTGGGGTGGGTGCATGCTTGATGAGGGACCTTCAGAAGGGACAAGGCTTCTGAAGTCTGGAGGCTCTTCCTGGTGAGTGGCATTTCTAAGCACGCTCAGTGTTTTTTACTTCAGATTCCCCTGGGGAGTGAGGGAAGTGGCTCGGTGGTAATGTGTATGCTGTCATAAGCACGCAGACAGGTCTGGGTCTCTCGTGGAAGCTGAATGAGCAGTTGTCTGAAACTCCAGCTCTGGCAGAGGCAGAAACAGGCAGATACCTGGGTTGGCCAGCTAGGTCTGTTCAAAATGGACAGCTTCCAGTTTCAGCGGGAGACCGGGTCTCAAAAAGTAAGACTGAGAGAAATAGAGAAAGACAGCCAGCATCCATCTCTGTACTTTACTCTTGCACTGTGGTTGAGTGCACATAAACCATGTATCCACATGTACTACACACACATACACACATAAACATACACATGAACCCATACATACACAAACACACACATACAAAAACACATGCACACTTACACACACCACACAAACACAAACATACACACATGCACATGCATACATACATGCACACACACATATACACACAGACACATGAGCACATATGAACACAAACACACATACACACAGGAACACATGCACACATACATATATGTACCATACCAATACACACTCATGAACACACACATACATGCACATGCACATGCATATGCACACATATACATGAACATATACACACATGAACACATGCACACATACATACACAGATATATACATGCACACATACATGCACACACATACACAGATGCACACACATGCATATGGACACTTACACATAAACACACATACACACACAAATGCACACATACCTGCACACATACATACACATATACATCCATGCACATATACATACACATCAGAACACACATAGCACATACATACACACACGAACACATTTCACTTTTGTTACTCAGCCTTGACCTTTGGACATCAGAGGGTTTGAGTCTGTCACCTGTCAGGTGACACTCCTCAAGTGTTCAGAACCTCGTCACAGGGGGGGTTCCCTAAAGGAGGTGCAGAGCACCCACCTGGGAAGCCTCTTAGGAGGGGAAGCCCTGGAGCTGGTAGCAGTTGGTGGGAGGTGGAGGTGGGGATGGGGGGATAACAAGCTGGGTATTGTAGCCAGAAGGCAAAGGCAAATCATAGTCATGTATTGCCTGCCTTGTATAACCACACCACAAAGAAACTGGTGTCTTCTCACCGTTTTCCTGAATGAGTCTGTTACAGCCTGGGTCACATGGGGCCCCAAACAAGCGTGGCCTTTAAGCCTTCTGCTCCATGCCTCCTTCCTTTGAATGGAACATAGGTATTTTTTTTTTAGCAATATGGCTTGGCAGGGTTCTCACAACAGTAACGACAATGACAACACCTTTCAAAAAGAAGAACTTTTTTACCTCAAAGATGTGTATGTTAAGAAAAATTATCAAGGCCAATAGTCACAGTGGATTGAGGTTTGTGAGTCAGGCACGACAAAAACAATTTATGTTGTTTTATTTCAGTCTCATAATAACCCTGTCAGGATTATATCATTATTCTCTATCTGTAAGATGTAGAAAAAAATGTGGATTTGCCTGAAGTTGTGGTGAACAATATTTAAATCCAGGTGATCCCACAGTCCACTCTTTTTTTTTAATGTATATGAGTACACTGTAGCTGTTTTCAGACACACCAGAAGAGGGCATCGGATCCCATTACAGATGGTTGTGAGTCACCATGTGGTTGCTGGGAACTGAACTCAGGACCTCTGGAAGAGCAGTGAGTGCTCTTAACTGCTGAGCCATCTCTCCAGCCCCCCACAGCCCACTCTTAGCTTTCATAATTGTCTCCCCTTCAGGACATACATGACAATTTATGTATAAACATCGATTAAACTGGTGGTGATTAATTCCTGTGAAATATTAGGGAGGTGTGAAAAATAGTGTTGTAGGACATTTGAATGTCATGGAAAATTATTCACAATGAACTCCCAAAAAATAAAATCTAAAATGTGAACCCAAAATATAGTAGTTGATGCTAATATAATGAACTATTGGCATTGTAGTAAAGTAATATTGGGCTCGTAGATATTTTTCTTACTAATGCATTCTGTAGTTTTGAAATTTTTCTTAAAAGAAACAGCATTGCTTTTTGCTAACTAGCTTTAAAAAAGAGAAAGTATTATAAATATTTGCTTTTTGCCACGGAAATTGATACCTGGTCAGAAATTTTGGGAACTCCTTTAAAATATAAATGAGGAAGTAACCCTATTTCTGTTACTCAGCGGCCCCAGGATTATTTTTCTTGGAACATTCTGGGTTTGGTCTTTCATCTGGGCATATTTGTTAGTTGATGCTGCAAGGGCGTGTTTAGGTTTAAATGAGAACTATGTTGTTTAGCTGGCAAATAAGAGCGAGAAAACTCCATTCCTATGTAACCATCTTCCACATTAGAGTGTGAAGTCAGTAAGGGCAGGGTGGTTTTGCTCGCAATTGTATTAGCAGCCCAAAGTTCAATGCCTGGCACATTACAAACCTCAATAAACACTTGTGGAATGACTAAGGGGGTTGGGGCGCTATAAAGTTTTGTATCACCTCTGCTGATCTTTTGTATGGGGAGAAGACCACTGATCCCTCAGGCAAGATGGGGGGCCATGGGAGGAACCTTAATGCTCGTGGTTAGAAATTGAGATTTGACACATGAGACCACTGGGACTCACTTTGGTCTTCCAAGGAGGGGATGCTACATGATCAAAACCGTGGAACGGAAACGCGATTCTGGCAGCTGTGCCGGTAGATGGCTGGGTCAGGGGCGCGGCAGAGGGGAAGATGCTGAAGGCGGGAAGGCAGGAAAACTGCCCTCGCTAGCTCCAGCCAAAAAACTCTTTGCAGTTAGTAATCCTTGCCTGGAGAGACTGCGTTTGGCCCGGGGTTGCGAATGCGCACATCAGGGAAACAGTACCTCGAGGGAGCTCTGCTTCTGGGGACCAGTGTAGCCAAAAGAAGGATGGAAATCAGAGCCAACCGGGTGGGAAGGGCTGAGAGCTGCGGAGGTGCTGGTGCCAGCAGTCCGGTGCAACCCAAGTTGAAGCTATGCTTCCCCCCTCCGACCTTTCTCCCCCCACCTCCCCGTCCTCATCTTTTTTGGCTTCCTGGTTGCCTGGGTGTACAGAGGAACAAATTTGTGGTGTGGACGGGTTCCAAGCCAGTCATCCATCATCCACAATGAATCCTCACCAGGCACTCATCGCACACTCGGCAGCCTTACCCTTTCCAAGAGAGAGCATTGGCGGCCGCCCAGGGGTCTGCCAAGGTGACTCGCCAGATTCTTCCTCCCCCACCCCCAACCCCGAACTTTGCTCTGGTTCCTGCTCTATTCCCCGATTTCTTTGTAATTCAGTAAAAGCAACAAAAAACAGTCCTCAGCGCCCTCGGTGCCGGGCCCCGTCCCTCCCTGTGGTTTGGCACGGAAAGCGTCTGGGCAGTCCTGGGAAGATCATCGAACGTGCGACGCTGCGGCCCGCAGGGGCTTCAGCGCCAGGAGCACCTAGGTCCAAGACTGGGTCGCCCCAGGGCCCAGGGTGTGGCTGAAGGACCTGGCTCAGTCCCTTGCTGTGGGCGGGGCCGACGGGCGACTCCTTCCACCACGAGCAGGTGGGCGGGGCTTGCTGGGCCAGTGACTAATGGGCCCACCCAGCCATGCCTCAGTTTCTTCATGACTGAAAGGTGGTTGATAGACTTCATCCTACTTACCACTTGGGTGTTAGTCACAAATGCGGCAATTACCATATTTAATATTCATTAACTAAGTGCCTGCCTATAATATAAATTATTAGTATTAAGGGTGCTTAAGATTTCAGGACCTCATGACCAGTAGTAGTGGCTGAGCTCACACCACACCTGGCACCTCAGTCACAACACCTTAAAATCCTAAGTACTTAAGGGTGGAACTCATTCCAAACAACCTTACAGTTCCATTGGGCAGCGCCTATGAGAATCACTGGTTGCTGGATGGTGATTGAGCTATTGAGTAGCAGAGTGAGCACGGCTAGAGCAATGGGGGGAGGGGATCATTTGCTGGACATACAGGTCAATATGGCTTTAGATGGGAGTGGAGCCATCTTTTACCTCAAATGATTGGAGGCTCTTCCTTCAAAGCGCCTGGTGGCTGCGAGGTCCCTTTTTCAGTTAAGGGCTATAAAGATGCGAGCGAACGAGCTCTTATCTTGTAGAAGATGGGAGCAGGGGGGTTCTATTTGGAAGGTGAGCGACAGAACTATGAAGGGTGCTTTTAATTCTTCTGTGGGACTGGTGGAAGTCACCCATGAGAGCTCTAACGGGAGTTTGGGAAATTTTCTAGATGATTACAGCCCAAGGGATCAGTCTTAAAGAATAGATCAGGAGACTGTCAGTTCTCATAACTGGGAAACCTACTGGACTTTAATTTAACTCCCAGCAGCTGGGAATCACACCTGAGAAACTAGAGCTACTGTGTCTGGCCTTTGTGCCTTTCTCAGGGTGAAGGAAGTCAGAATGTGTGTGTGTGTGTGTGTGTGTGTGCGTATTTATCTAAAATATATGTATAAATATTTTTTAAAGGCAGTTGTTGAGAACAAGTTGTGTCTGGGTTCTTTGTGTTTCCGCCCTGCCTTTGACTGACAGCCTGTCAAGGCAAAAGATAGTCTCGCCACCCTTTTCTCTAATAGATAATAATTTATTATTCCTAACAGATAATAATCTGTTATTTCTCTAACAGATAATAATCTGAGTACAGACACATAGAAAAAGACCTGGCTATTCAAAGGGAGGCGCCACTTGGTTAAGTATGGATACTGAGGTTTAAATAAGGTAAACGTGGAATAAATTATTAAAATATTTTAATTTAAAACACATAAAGAATCTGTTGTTTTCGAGCCTGAAACCTATGCATTACTTCTATTAAATATTTCCTCTCCGATGAGCATGCATTTATGAGAAAATGTTGCATTCCCAGAAAAGTAAATGGAAGAGAGAGAGTTCGCCCCGACATAGCCGTGAAAATCTGATTATTAACCTGGTGTGACCTGTATCATATGTAAGTGTCGACTGGGAGTGAAATGGATAAGCTTTGCCTGTGTGTGAAACAAAAACACAAGAGTTCATTCAGCTCTGTTGTTCGGAGCTCAGAATGATTTAGGTCCACAGTGGCAGTCACCTCTGGTCCACAGTGGCAGTCACCTCTGGTCCACAGTGGCAGTCACCTCTGGAAGCTAGACAGGTTTTCCTCCATCCCTGCTAGGCACCCTGCAAGGAAGACACATGTTTGCTGGCAAAGGCCATTTGACACTTGTTCCTTAAAGGAAGCAGAGATTTCAGAAGAGGACAGGAAGCTCTGAGAAACAGCAGCTCCTACCTTTAGGTGTCTGTGGGTTTCTGGAAGCAATTGGGATTATGCATCCATGACTGGAATTAGCTCCACTCTGGACACAGTTTGCAGGCCTAGAATCTGCAAGTCCTGTGAAAGGCAACTTTCTGTGGCATCCTGTAAGGCAGCCAGGCCTAGCTGGGTTCAGGCAGGGTCTAAAGATAAGCTCTTACCAGAGAAATAAGGCCTCCACAGTAAAATAGACGTAGGCTGGTGGTGGTGGTGTTGAAGTCCTGCTGAGAAACGTGGCATGTGTGAGTGACAGGCTCGGCTTCTGTGGGTGTTCTGGGGCCATACTGTCAATTAGAGCAACAATAGAGACGTTTGTGAATGGAAGCAATTATGGGTTGCTGCCTTACAAGTTACTCTGTGAAACCTACCCGGAGAGAAGTGGAAGTCAGTATCAGGCAAGAATGTTCAGCACACCACAGACCAGACTCAAGTGTCGGGGATGGGAGTTTTTTGAGGAGTGGTGTTGTTTAGAACATTTATTTTTTCAGCAGTTACTGTTTGTGCAAGCCCTCCTTTGAACAGCTTGGAAAGAATCATGGTGACCTGGAAAGGTTCACTTGTCCTTCTCAATCCCAAGCTTCATGACTGGTGGGAAAGGTCTTTGTGTGCCCTTAAGCCTCCAGTTTGCCAACCTAGGCCTGCTCTCAATCTGCTCTGGGAGAGAGCGAATTGCGTTTGGTGTGTGTTTCTTGCTTTGAGGATGATGTTTCTGCTACAGCAAAGACTAAAAGGCTGTTCTGCTTTGAAGATCACACACACACACACACACACACACGCACACACACGCGCGCATGCTCCAACTTTTCTGCATTCATAAGCAGTGAGCATACAGGGATGTCTTGCAATCCGTTCCCCATTGGAAAAAGGCGTTGGTGGGAAGTGCAGGCCAGTGTGGGTAGGGCACAAAGCTTTGGAAAGTTTGTTTTTCTTTTTTAACTATGGAAGGTGAATAACACCCAAGACATTTAAAAGGCATGTCCTGCATAAAATAAATGTGCCAGAGATAACTTGCGAATGTAGAGCAGCTGCTATAATAACTGAAGTTATTTGCATATCTAGACCAAAAGTGCTAGGAAACCGTTATTCTGGGTGATCGGTTAATGAAAATTCAAACAAATGGAATATCCTCTAGCTTTGTTCTGGAGGTTTTATGGGGTAGGACTGACTTAGATATGCTCCCAGTTACAGAACAGTGGCACCATCAGAGTTACTGGGGGGTCCCCACTGAGCCTCTGTGGCCGGCACATCTGATCTCTCTTTCCTGTTGGCCACCATTGTTCACCACTGCCACTTTCTTGGGCTGACGGTGAGTTTCTGTCTGAGTTGTCATTTAAGCTGTTGTGGCCACAGTCCCCTGCTACACCCTTTATCAATGTGTTCCCAGTCCTCCATAACCTGTTACGGTTTTGCTGTGCAGATTTTATAAGCAAGACACGGAAAGCAATCAGAGAAAGGCAGAACTCAGTAGATACGTGTTCCTGTTATCATTGTTCATCTGAGATCAGTATGTGTTCCCGCCTGGCTCTGATGACCAGCAAGGGGAGCGTAGCGTTTTGTTTAACAAAATAACTAATTTCAGCAAATATCCCACCTTTTGGGCTATTTTTTCCCCTCTTTCCATTCATTGCTTTTGAGTGCTTCTCAGTTTGTGGCTTTTCTTGGCTGTTAAATTGAATTAGTCTGAACTGTAATTTCTGAGTCTTGGTGCTGAATGGAGAGCGTGTCCCTGGGTTTGAAAGCAATAAGGATAAGGCCCCACTAGAATATAGTTCAAAAAAAAATGTCAGGATGGTCTCTAATGCCTTGCATGCTCATTTTGAAAATTAAAAATTGAAGAATTACAAATATTAACAAATAAGTACACGGTCAGAAGAAAGTAATGAAAATATATGCCATTTTAAAAGCTTTAAAGTGTGGGCTTTCTAGTCATCCGTTGTAGCCTTATTTTCAATTCGTCTTAGTTAATGTTTATCTTTGTTTTTCTTTTCTCGTCGCTTTGATAAAAACATAACAAACAAACAAAACCATAAGAAAGGCACCTTGAAAAAGAATTTATTCAGCTCACAGTTCAAGGGTGCGGTCCATCGGAGAGAGGGAGTCACAGTAACAGGAGTCCCGAGTCGTGAGGCAGAAATGTATGCATGCATGCTAGTGCTCAGCTTGCTTCCCCCACTCTTATTTGCACTAGGATTCTCTGCCTAGGGAATGGTAACGCTCACAGTGGGCAGATGGTTCCACCTCAGTGAATGTTATCAAGAAAATCCCCCCAGTCATGCTTAGAGGCTCATCTTTGAGGTGAGTCTGGATTTAGTCAAGCTGATGATTAATACTAACTGTCATAGTGAAAGATTATGTATTTGTTGTGGGTATCGTCCATCTTTGTTTATGCCAGGGTGGTGGTTTGAATAAGACTAGCTCCCCTCCCCCCAATAGGCTCATATATTTAATACTTAGTCACCAGGCAGGGAGTAGCACTATTTGAGAAGGATTAGGAGGTGTGGTCTTGTTGGAGAAAGTATGAACTTGTTGGAAGATGTGTGTGTCTCTGGGGCAGGCTTTGAGGTTTCAAAAGTCCAGGCCCAGTCTGTCTGTCTGTCTGTCTGTTTCTGTCTCTGTCTCTCTTTCTCTACCTCTCTCTGTCTGCAGATCAGGATGTAGCTTTTACCTACATCTCAGCACTATGCTTGCCTGCAGCCACGCTTCCTGCCATGATGGTAATGGACTAAATCTCTGAAAGTGTAAGCAGTCCCCCAATTAATGCTTTCTCTTATAAGAGTTGCGCTGGTCATGATAGTGCTTCACAGAATTGAACAGTGACTGTGAAAGCCAGTAAGAAGAGATGAGTAATATTAATAGTTACAATTAAATTATCACTGTGAACTTTGCTCAGAAAGAAAGGTGATGCTGTGTGGGTAGAGCTCATTTGGGTGTTGACCACTTTCTATCTTGCCTGTGACAGGACACTCCACGCAGACCACAGTGATTCCTTGGCAGTAAGGTGAAAGGTTTCCCATTTACAAAATTCTCTGCTTCATTTATTTATTCACTAAGCCTGTGTTTACTGACAGGCTACTCTGGGCATCACGGGCACAACAATGAAGCAAGCTCTGCTCTTACAGACCTTGCCTTTTGACTTCTACAGAGTCACACAAGGCAGAGGCCATGTGTAGAAAGAGCTGGTCAGGAAAACCGAGAAGCAGAGACAGGGTTGCTGCAGTTTGCTTAATCCTGTAGGAGCTGGGACAGACAACCAAACCAGTTCTTAATCTGACAAGCAGTAAATGTATAATGATTGGTATTATGAGGAGGACACTGGGCAAGAGACGGGATAGAGAAGGTTGCAAGTGTGGGTTAATCTGGGGGTAAGACAATAATTGAACAGACACAGGAAGGCATGAAGTGTGAAGGTATCCATGAAAAAAGAGGGAGTCTGTGAAGAAACAAATGAGAGTTTGAGGCCTCAGTGTGAGGCCTCGTTCAAGAACAAATTGAAATAAGGAAGATACCCACAATTTAGACTGAATGGAGGAACAAGATATTTAAAGAATTACAGGCAAAGGAATTCTGAGCTCAGATTGGCAATAGTGAATGTTTCAGTTGCCAATAAATTATATCTAATTTTTGAAGATCATACCTTTAAAATAAACCAGGACCAGAAAGAAGGTTTTATCTTTATTTAGGGTTAGATCTATTTAAAGATCTATTTAAAGAATCAATCTGAAAATTGAATGTCAGGGTTGTGGGGTGAGGAGGAGGAGGAGAAGGAGGAGGAGGAGGAGGAGGAGGAGGAGGAGGAGGAGGAGGAGGAGGAAAGGCAGGGCCCTGGTATTGAGGCCACTAAATACCAGCCTGGAACTACATGCTAAGCCATTTGTCTTATATCTAGATGTCAAAGCTCTCTCTTGTTAGCAGATACTGGAACAAAAGTGAGTGTTTGGTGGGGAGAGCAAAGTCTAGACTTTCTTTAGCTCTGCCTGTGTCCATACACCTTCACATAGTGTCCTTACACACCTGTACTATGAGCGTTGAAAGCTAGAATACAGAGAGGCACACCAAGACTATTTGTATCTTCTCATGATTTCTTTTTTAAAATAAAAAAACAACCAAAAAAAACCCAACAAAGGGTTTTTAAAAAATACATTTGTATTTGTTCTCTCTCTCTCTCTCTCTGTCTCTCTCTGCGGGGAGGGGAATATATATGTGTTCATGCCACAGAGAGCATGGGGAGGTCATATGACAACTTGTGGAAGCAGGTTCTCTTCTTCTACCATGTTACTCCCAGGAATTGAACTTTCATCATCAAATTTGGCAGCAAGAACCTTTACACAATGATCCAACTTGCTGGCCCCTACAAACAAAAAAATCTGAATTCTTGAAACTGAATCTGAATCTTGATGTATCTGCATACTTCTTCAGAGCCCATGATCCAATGTGGAGACTGAGAGTGGTTGACCAGTTGGCTATTCTGCTCCAGGGACCTCATGGCCTACTGTTGGTTGTAATAGTGAGTCTGGGAAGTTCTGCTCAATGTAGTTTGTGTGTTCTCTTCCTTTAATGCCTGAGAGTCTGAGAGTTTTCCACCTTCAATCTCAGAGAAATGCAGTCAGTTCCATTTATGGCCTGAGAGCTACCTGCCTATTTCAGGAAGCAAAGCTTGGCTGACTCAGGTAGGTAGTTTTAAAACAGAAAAGAGACTGAAAAACACCAGAGGGTAGGGAGCCTTATGCAGAAAAAAAAAACAACTGGGTAGACAATTCAGGTGGAGGTAGAAAGAGGAGGAGAAAAAAGAGAAGGAAGAGAAGGTGCAGGAAGAAGGAGATGAGAGTATAATCTGTTTAACTCTGTAAGAATATGGACAGAAAGCAAAAGCTCATGTAAAACAATGTTCAAGTTAAAGCTGGGTGTGAACAGATAGACAACCGAGGCAGGAAGATAGTCCTGCCACCAGGGCACACTCAAATTCAGCAGTGTCCCAGTGTGGAAGGAACCTTGGTTAATAGAAAGGAGGGGCAAGACTTCATCATAAGGAATTCCACTGCGTAATTAGGGACCGTGCTACTGGATGAGACAGCTGAGTGAAGGGGTTCAGAGTTCCTGATGTCAAGACCTACCGGGTTTGTCATCTCAATGGCTCCTTGAGAGAAGGCTTCAGTGTCCAGCATGGCTTGAGGGGACAGCGTGCCCCTTTCCTGAACCCTCCACAGAACTGTCTCTCACAAACTTCTTTCCCCACTCTTTGAGAATCAGGATCTGCTATGGAGTTAAGTTCCGTCTCTACTTCTACTTCTCCTCAGTGGTGGTGTTGCCTTAAAAGAGCCAATGTCTGAGAGCTAGGGCTGTTTACCAGACCAGACACAGTCCCCAAAGACCCGGGAGTCAGCCTTCTGCTCAGCAGGCGCAAGCCCGCTTACTTTAACTTTTCTGTCTTTGTTCTTCTTGACACCAGGTTGGGTGAGAGAGAAACAAGAACACCCGTCAAAGAGGGTGACTGCCAGCTACTGTGTAGTCTCTACAACCCCACAATGCAGTCCTGCCACCAGGCAGAGGGACTGGGGACAGATGAGCCAGGAGGTCTTCAGATATGAGATGGTGCTTGCCCATCAAACCAAAACCTAGTGCCTTTCTACAAGCTGATATTTCTCATGGTTCGCTGGAGACTCTCTGAGCTACTAATTCCAATTAACTCTCTTGTTCATTTTAGATGGGAGGAGATTTCTGTCAGGTTCTGTTTAGGAAACACACACTCCTTGGTCAGTCCGATAGAAAGAGTTTAACTACTTAGATGTAACATGTGCACTGGGGAACTAAGCTATAGTTTGGTGGGTAAAAGTCTCTTGCAGGTTCACTCTTAAAGGACGGTCCCCTTCCTCCCAACTTGATGTTTTGCAGAGTAGTAGAAATTTTAAGAGGCACAGCTTGATGGAAGTTCCTAGATTGGTGGAAGTATGTCTTTGAAAGGGAGATCTTGGGACTTCTGGTCTTTCAGTCCTGAGGAGTCTCTGTTCTACAGCAGCCTTCCATTACAGCCTGTCTCCACCAAACCCTTACAGGGACCCAAAGCCACAAGGTGAACTGGCCATGGCCTAGAACATTAAAAATTCTAGGTCAAAATAATTCTAGGTCTTTTCTTTCTGTGAGTGATTTATCATAGGTATTCATAACGGCCAGAGAAAACCGACCAGCACAACTCCGCAGCAATGAGAGCAGTCTAAATATCCACAGAGATGGAGGCAAAGTTGGGACTGTGAAGATTAGACTCATGAAGGGATGATCTGGAACTCACAACCCATTGACGTGTATCTGAGTTGGGCGCGGAGCTTGCTCTGCCCGTGCTAGGGGAGGCAAGGTTTCAGCTGCAGGCAGGGAAAGGGAATCCATACTTCTAGGATGTAGAAACATCTCGGGGAATTGTGAGGTGAAGAAGTGTCGCTTCTGGGTACTGCTCAGAGCAATAGGTAGAAAGGAGGTGTAAAGACGAACTCTTCTCAGAAGAGGTAAATCCTTCCTTTCTCCATTCAAGGAGACACCTGGCAAAGCACAAATGAAGTTCTCAGAATTCCAGACCCAGTCTCTCAAAGCAGATGATAGAATAATAGGTTTAGAGAAGGAAAGCTTAAAGATTGCTTCAATGTGTCTGTTGGGACAGACTTGCAGGATGGGAGTCCGGGTTGAGCAAAGGAGTTAGGGAGACTCAGTCAACATTCTTGATAGACTTACGAGGAGGGCTTCTGTAGAGTAAGATGGTCCTCTTCTCCACCACCTAAGTAGAGAAGGCTGGGCATAGGCTGCAAAGTCCTTGGACTTGCGGGCAACTCTCCAGAGATGGAAAGGCCACCGGAGACGTGAGAGCAGGGTAGTGCTGCCCTCTTGTGGACACCTGTGATTCTGCAGGAGGGTAGCTTTGGTACTGAAGGCAGGTGACAGTTGACTACTGAAGGCAGGTGACAGAATGACACACGCTGAGGAAGGATAGTGCGAGACTGATGGAGGGGAAGGACTCCTCAGAACTGGTCCATGACCAAAGGCATCTGTGACTGTTTCTTCAGAAGAATGGAAGTGCTCTGGGCATTGAGGTGCTCTGGACAATTATAGACACCTGAAAGAGAAGAGCTAAGCCCGTTTCCAAATATTGGAATCTTTAAAGCAAAGGGGGTTGTTGTTTGTTTGTTTGTTTGCTAAATACCAGAGAGTGAGTTGGCCATTGCTGTGCAAGGATACAGGCCAGAGTTCAGATCCGGATGTAAACACAAGACATGATAGTTTGTATCTGTAACTCCTGCATGGGTGAGTGGAGACAGGGAGGTCCCTGGGTTGACAGCCAGGCTAGCTGTTTAACAATGAGCTCCAGGTTCAGTGAGGGACTGTGCCTCAAAAAGTCTAGTGCAGAGTGATGGAGGAAAAATTCAGTGTCAGCGTCTGGCTTCTATGTGTGTCTGGCACAGAATGTGTGATTGTACCTACATACACACTCCCTTCACACACACACACACACACACACACACACACACACACACACACACACGCAAAAGAGAAGGACCAGAGAGTAGATATTTTAGGATAGAAAATAATTAACTAAAAGATTACAATCACATTCCACTGTCACTCCACGGGGGTGGGGAGGTGCTGAATTTTAAATGTTAGATAATTTCCACACACCAAGAAATACTATTATCTTCTTTTTAACTCTTGAAATTCATTTTAAAATGTAAATTCCATTCTCAGTTTGCAGGACATGAAGACGGGCAACAGGCTGACCTGGGCATGGGGCTGTGGTCCCTGGACCTCTGATGAGGGACCACACTTCGGTAGGTAAGGCACTGGGTTGTGCAATGGCAACTTGCAACCATCAGACAGTGTTTGCATTCCCTCATCGCATCCCAGTAAGGAAGCTGCCTGGGTGTGCCCACAGGAACCAGCTCCTGGGGTCCCCAAGGTGGGGTAGCCTGGGCTATCTGTTCCCTGATGGCTATTTTGGAGCGCCTGTGGGAGAAACTCTGCTCTGAGGTTTACATTATTTTTCCTTGGTGCTCAGAGAACCTTGTTCTCGTGTTAGCTTTTGTGTTAGCTCTAAAAGGGAAGGCATTTGTAGCTCACTATACTGCCTCTACCCCCTCACTGATAAGAACCACCAATCCTGCAATGGCGAAGGCACGTATCAACCTGTGCACTGCACACAGGACTGGAGTAAGACAAATGTGAGGGTGTGAGGGTTGGTTTTTTTTTTTGTTTTGTTTTTTTTTTTTGCACAATTCGCCAGGAACTCAATAACACACATACCTTTGTTATAATTTTCCCTTAAATGCATGACGTTATTTTGCTCCCTGGACAATTAAACCCACAAGCGGCAGATATGAGCGGAGAGACTCCGCAGATGGGAAACTTGAAGGGTTTAATTGCCTTTTATGATAGTTTCCTCTTTGATGTTGAGGATGCTGTTATCTTTTGGATAACAGAGACAGGAGTGAAGGTTGCATATTTGCGTTTCCTCAGATGTACACAAAAGCTCTCTAAGGTTTCTCAGGGCCAGGGCGATGCACACTGGACAAGGTAAGGGAGGCAACTGGCGGTAAGCTTCCCGTGTTGTGAACATCACAGTTTGCTTTCCTCCCTTATCCTGTCCACTCTGCAGGCTTCAAGGAAACAGAAATCCCAAGACACAGATGCGTTTTCCAGTGAAAGATGTAAACTCAGCTGGCCGTACTATGAGAGAGATTTGCCGAACAGCCTGGAAAGGAGCAGGTGCAGAAAGGGTGTGGTGTGGATGACCCGTTCGAGGGCAAAAGAGGCAGTTCCTCCATGGGGTACGGAGAAAGGATGGACCCAAGCACTGGGTTGTGCTGAGGGAGTGACAGGGGACCCTAACTGGGGGAGGCTGAACCTTGAGTGCCCAGCGTTGACTGGAAGGTAGAGAAGGGATATGAGGGTAAAGATTCATATATGAAGTTTCAGGTTTGCCTTGGGAAACACAGACCCACAGTCGCCACTACAGCCTCACAATCCTGCCCAGAAAGCCCACAGAGCCCCTGGTCTGTGAAGGGGGAGGCTGGACTAGCTATGTGCTAGGGCCTGTGACTAGAGCTTCCGGTTAGGGATAGAATCCAAGGCATACTCGGAAAAGCAAGCCAATGGACTCACACACGCCCTGCGGTGTGAGGAGGTGAGAAATAGCATCTGCCCTGTGGCTCAGGGGAGCAGACTCAGCCTGGGAATGAGTCAGTGGGAAGATGAAATGCTCAAGTCCTCTCATGGCCACGGTCCCATCACCCTGCCCAGATGTGGGAGATTTCAGTCAACTTCAGGCCACACCCATCTCCCATGCTGGCGGGCAGCGCAGAGACCAAGTGTCCGCACAATCCTGCCTTTAGCCTGCTGGCCTAGAGGGAGGATCAGGTGGCCACAACCTGATGAGGAAAGCCTGGGGCAGCCTGTAGCCCACAGCAGAGGGCAAGGCACCTGAGGGCCGGCGAGGAGCTGGGCAAGCAGGCGGGCGAGCGGGCGGTCAGACAGGAGCTCACTGCTGAACTTGGCAGTGATGTTCGGGAGCAGCTTTCTGCTGACGTCCAGGGTGGGTCGGCCTCTGCTGCTCACATGTGAAATCAATGAGATAATAGATGTGCAAACACTTGGGAAAGCCACCAAGCTCCTTGCTGCACTCTCCCCTGCCGCTCCTGAGGCTCCTATTTCTGCCTCGCCCCCCCCCACACCCCTCCTCCTTGCATCCCAGCTAAACAGAGGCTGAGCATTGGTCGATTAGATTTCTGACAGCTTCTGCATTCGACTCATTTCAATATCGGTTTCTGCTGCTTCAGGCCAGGCGTTGGATTTCTTATTTATTCCGGTTTTCGTCTACTTTTGAAGTCAGCCTCACAGACACCAGATATGGTGGTGACCGTAGACCCTTTTCCCGAGATTATGTAACCCTCCCGGTTCAATGCTTCCAAAGACTTCCTGCTGTCTGCAGAGGAATAAACTCCGAGGCTGGCCACCCTGCACTGTGCATTCCTGGGGAGCCGTACAGCTCTTCTTGGCCTCCTGCCCTTGGCGTCTTTGTTCAAGCTATGCCATCTGCCTGGAATGCCTTCACCGTCACCCGTCCTACTGACAGTTTCTTCCCCTTTGAAAGTCAAGGTTCGAAGGTTGTGGATAAATTATTGATGGGATAAAAAAAAAGAGGAAATGGAGTCATATTTCAAATGTTGCAAGGAACTTTTAATTTTTTTTTAAAAAAAATAGAGTCTTATATATTCCAGGCTGGTCTGGAACTCACTGTGTACCCAAGGATGATCTTAAACTTCTGATCCACCTACTGCTACCTCGTGTCTTCTGTGATTAGAGGCATGTGTCACCATGGCCAGTTCTATGTTTACACAGGCAATCTACTCCCCAAACACATACCCACAGGGATCTTTGCTTTTTAAAAACATCTTATTAATATGTTCATGGATTAAATATGCATTTTATATTAGGTCTGCTGAGGACCGGGGTGAAATTTCAGTGAGATTCATTTCTGCCCAGTCAGGGCTAAAAACCAGTGTAGAACCATGAAGACGGAGCATGCTCTTCCTTTGTGTCTTTCTTTCTCAATCAAGAACAGTCACAACTTCAATACCCGCACTCATACATCTACAAACTGGATATTGCCCTTTTCCCCCTGGTTACCAGGAAACTCAGAGACACACATTTGACTCTCAGTTACAGTATTAATTTGTTCACACTAATGCTCATTAAGTAACAGTTGCCAACTGTGTACTTAGAACTGAGTTAAAGTCACGTCACCTTGGTTCTTGCCTCTGAAAAGCCAACCCGTACCCATGCTACCTGCTTGCTCTGTCCTTTGCTTTGAAGCTCTAACTCACTACCCTGATGCCTGTGCTGTTAACGCTGTTTGCTACGTCTTCTCAGAAGGAGCGAGATAGAGCCGATGGAGTACGCCTATTCAAAACAGGCGTCCACTGTTCTGACTCACAGATTTCCATTCTTTTATAATAGATGGTCCCTCGAAGCCACCTTGAGACAGAAACACAATGCACACGCCGCTGGATGCAACTGTGACCGTTTTGTAGGGCGTTCTTCACATTCTCCCGTTTCCCCTTGTCATACACGGCGACATTTAACTGTTTATCCTTTATTCAGATATCAGCTCCAAGTTAAGATCTTGGGGCACTGGTTCGATTTTCTGTTTCTAGTATATAATTCTAATTTAAAAAATCCATTTTAATATTGATAATGCCTATACGCCTCCTCAGATCCTGTTTTGGAAGCTAATTGAGATGCATTAAACAAACCGATCGACAGTTTATTAGTGCCACCGCCATCTCCCCATTGCAGCTTAACACACTGGCAGTGCTGGCGCATGGGCTGGTCCCCTGCTTTCTGAAAGCATCCAGAAGAAGCTGGAGCTTTCTGACAGGGATGGGAAGGCCTGTCTCCTGTCTCCGTGTAGAGCCCATTCAGACCTGTGTCCTGTGTCCTGGGAATTACCTGCCTAGGGCCCTGTTCATAGTTGCTGGGCCAGCTGGCTTCCTAACATTATAACGTGTGACGTCACATGCATGTGAAGGAGAGTGCATGTTCTGACTCAGTCTTTGTGTTCCTGTTCAGGACCAGTCACCCCGTTACTTTCAGTCCTCTGATAAGGCAGTGCATCATGGTGGTAGCATGAGCAGAACAAGACTCCAAAATGCCTCATGGCTAAGAAAAGAGAGAAAATAAAAGGGAGAAAGAGGGAGGGGCTGAGTTTACCTAATACTCTCTAAGGACCCATAGGCCCTCCTACTAAGTTCTCTCTCTCTCTCTCTCTCTCTCTCTCTCTCTCTCTGCTCTCACGTGTATTGTGTATGTGTATTTGCATGTGTGTGTATGTTCTCACATGCACATGTGCGTGTACATGTATTTTGTATGTGTGTAGATGTGCGCCTGTGAAGGCCAGAGATCAACCTCAGGTGTCATTCCTCAGGTAGGACTCACCTTGTTTTTTGAGACAGGGTTTCTCATCAGTCTGGGGCTCACTAAGAAGGCTAGGTTACCCGGCATGGGATTTGCCTGTGTCTGGGTCCTTGGTACTGGGCTTACAAATGAATACCGCTGGGCTCGGCTTTTTTTAATTGGGTCCTGAGGATTCAACTCAGTCCTCATGCTGACAAGGCAAGCATCTTACCACCTGACCTATCTCCTGGTCCCCCAGGCCCCAACTCTTTAGGATTCTACTGTCTCCTAATAGTGCCACAGGCTAGGGAACATGAACTTCAGGGGATCAGCAGCACAGACCCAAACTGTACTAACTGCTATACCCTACTGCTGGACAACCCAGCTTTACAAATTCTTCACTAGTACCTCAGCATCTGGCGATCTCTGCCTGATTCAATTGCACATGTGCTACACAGAAGCTAAGGTGTCCTGGAGGATAACAGACCACACCCCTTCATGGATCCCCCTGTGTGGATCCTGTGTGGTCCCTCTGTGTGCTCTGTCTTCTTTGGGTTCTTCCCAGGTCTCTCTGTGTAATGTGACGTGTCACACGTGAGTGTCAACTACAGGATATGGTAGAGTTTGACAGCAAGGGCTCCATGCAGGAAGCCTGCACTCTGTGGACTTCTACAGTCTACATGGGATGAAGGGAGGAGGTAACTGATTGCAAGCTGTGCCTGGAACAGACAGCCACAGTCCATGTGGACCTGAGTGCCGACGGCTGCTGTCACTCACTTTAGCATCCAAGCACATGAGCTCAGCCCCAGAGCTTCAGATTTCAACAGAACTGTCTTTCAGGAGCTTACCATCCAGAATGCTGAGATAACAGTATCAAGGGAAGAGCATCCGGTCCTGACCATGCACCGTTAGTCCTTTCATATGTATGTATGTATACATATATGCATATGAATGCACACAACACACGCACTAAATCTTCATCAAATGCGGAAACAGAGGTTCTTTCCCAAAGGTATTATAAATGTCAAAGACCAGCCTCGGTCATTCCAACTCTACTGCCCATCTCACTGTCCTGTTGTGTCACCATCTCAGCCATAGAACACAGTCTGAATATGACACCAAAATGCCTCTGTCACTCAGTGTGGAGTTCTCAATGAGAAATGTCCCTTTAGGAAGTAGAGCCTAGCTGGAGAGAGTCTGTCACTGGACGTGAGCTTTGGCAGCTCATAACTGCCCCGCTTCAAATTGCTCTTCCCGATTCCTTTGTGGGGTTGAAAGGTGATCTGCCTGCTTCTCCCTCCAGCTGCCTGCTGCATGTCTTCCCACCATGTGGACTTTCCCTCTGAAACCATAAGTCAAGTCAAATTCTTCCTTCCAGTTGCTCTGGTCACAGTGACAAAAAAGTACGCCCATAGGCTTAGATTTTTCAAAGCCGACTTTAATCATGGTTCTTTAATGCTTCAAGCTCTCTTCTGGATTACCAACCACCAGAGGTAGGGAAAAAGAAAGGACGATAGGAAATGGGGGTTGTGGACCTGTTTGGAAATAGTTCTTTGAGGGCGGGGGTGGTGGTGATTCCAATCATCTCTGTCAGCAATCCAGTCCACTAGCAAAACACCAAACATGAATCAGCAGCAATCCAGGCCACTTGTCAAACACCACACACAAATCAGTAGCAGTGGCTCAGTCCGGAAGAAATCCGTGGAAGTGGCAAGAAGCAGCCAGAATACCACCAGAAGTTCTTTGGTGAGCTTCTCTCTATGAAGTCATGACAAGCAAAGATCAGCAAAGAAAGCATGAGTGTCATCTACTGTCTGTTGGGTTATACTTACACTCTTTCCAAACATCATGAGCCTCTCAAGTGTCCTCTCCAACAAAACATCACGTGACACAACCGAGTCTCCAATGAAAGTCGAAATCCCCACTTCACACACCTGGTGACAACTTCTGTCCCTAGACACACAGACTGAACACTGATAGAGTTTCTGCTTATACGTTAGAGCCAAGATGATCGTCCTTCAAAAGTTACGTCCCCAAGTGTATGGGTAGGTTAGAGGGAGGCACGGGGGGGGGGGGGAGCGTTAGGGGTTGAATATGAGGCTGGCCAGACAGAGGATTAGCTGTTTCACACCCACCATTCCACAGACTCCTTACTCCTCTCAAGATGAGACGAGAGAGAACACAAGGAGGTTAAGCGATGGAGGTTAAACTGCTCAGAAATGTCGGGGCTGGTTTAGAGCTCAGGCCTCTGTGTTTCCAAAGCTCACTCGTGATCATTCTGGAACATTCCATCAGAATGGGCCGCAGCTTCAGGGCATTCTCTATGCATGGGATAAATATGTAGGTGGCATAGCACAGTCCCTTCACTGTGTGACTCACAGGAACATCTCAGGTGGGTCTGACCAGGGTGCTTATCAAAGAGGCTCACAGTGCAGTGGGCAGAGAGGGTGGTATGAAGAGGACTTTGCCCTGAGCCTGCTGGCCCTTCCTTCACCCCTGGGGCTGTTCTTGCTTGCTGGGGAGCAAGTCCTGTAGACATCACCTGACTTCTCTCCTGTGGCAGAGGCTGGGTTGGAATGCCTTCTCTTGCCCCAGAAAGAGCTGTTGCACTCGGTAGTACAGCTCAATTAAGAGACTTGAGTGTTAGCTCAAGGCCAGGAGATTCATGGGGAAGGGATGCAGAGGTGAGGGGAGTGCGCAGTCTGAGTGTCTCTCTTCCCTACCTCGGAGTCTCTGGCTACTCTGTCACTGTGTGGCTGGATCTATGTAAGCAGCAGGGTTTCTGCTTATTTTACTGTGGTTGGACATGTATTTTGGCATTTCTTAACAAATAACGCAACTTTCCCTTTGTGTTTCCCTTAATAAAATACAGAAAGGAGAGCAAGGAAAAGAAAACTAAAAAAACATGTCTCTGTCATCCCCACTCTATGCAGGATCACATCCTACCGGCTCCCTCTCATTCTCCCTCCCACCAAACACTGGGCTCTGGCTCCTCCCTCCTCCCTTTTCTCTCCTCCCTCCTCTTTCTGAAGCTTGGCAGAAATGTGTGATGAGTCTGATATTTTTGTGTGTCTGTGTGTGTGTGTGTCCATAGGTACCAAGGTACACATATGTGCAGGTGCACATGTGTTTGGAAGACAAGAGGACAATTAAAGTGTCATCTCTTAGATATCTACTTTGGCTTTTTTTGAGACTTTGGGTGTTTTTTTTTTTTTGAGACAGGGTCTCTGATTGGCCAAGGGTCACTAATTAGGCAGGGCCGGCTTGGCGTTGTGTCCCAGGGATCCTCTCGGCGATGCCTCCCCAGTACTGGGATCACAAGGGTGTGCACATCTTTTAGAATGTAGGTTCTTGGAACTGAGCTCAATGTGTGCTTTACCGGCTGACCTGCCTCCCATGCCCTGCTGAGTCTCAGATGCTTGCTTCTGTCTTCTGTGGTCGAAGAGGCGACCCCACAGTGGAGCTGCATGCCTCACTTCTTCATCTGCAAACTGCTGCCTGGATGAAGAACAGAATCCGGGGCCTCTCCCATGTGAAGACATCCCCTTGGGTTGTGAGGCTCTTCTTTAGTTCTGTGGATAGTCCCTATTGAGGAGAACTTTGCTTGCTATCTTCCAGTGAACCTGGCAAAGGCCTTTTGCTATTTTGGATGTATAGTATTCCCCAAAGCGTGGTTCTCAATCTGTGGGTCACAATCCCTTGCAGGGGTCTGTTGAACAACCCTTTCACAGGGTTGCCTAAGATAATCAGAAAACACAGATACTTACATTAAAATTCATAACAATAGCAAAATTACAGTTATGACGTAGCAAGGAAAATAGTTTTATGGTCGAGGGTCACCACAGCATGAAGAATTGTATTAAAGGGTCGCAGCATTAAGTTGACAACCAGTGCCGCAGAAGTTCATGTGTCCCTGCGACAGGCAGTGTTTGCAGTGTGAGCCCCTGAGCCCCTGAGATCAGGATGGCTCAAACCACATCAATTAAAAACCGGCCTATTAAGTCCAGTGTGTCCATCAGTAGGGCACAGTGAGAGGAAGCAGGCCATAAGAGTGTGATGTTGAAGAGTGTGCTGTGTCCTTCTCTCTCTTTCTGCTTGCTGGCCACCCACCATGAGGTGAGTGTTGCTAATGCTGTACTGCACTATGATGTCCTGAAATAACAGAGCCAGTGACCACAGACTGACGCCTCTACAACCTTGAGACAAAGTAAGACTTTCCTTCCTTTGGCTGTTCTTTGAAAACATTTGTTCTAACAATGAAAACCGGCAAATTCCCTTATAAGAGCAAAGGACCAAGCTAAGGCATATCTGCCTGAGATTGCTGGGTTTTTGATGTTTGAGACACTCAAACAAGGTTGTCTCCTTGCGTAGATAACTGAAGATTTTCACACTTTAGTCTTAATACCAACTGTGCGGTAACAGAAGCTGTGGATGATGTGCGCGCCATGGCAGGAGCATGCGATGGGCACGTGCAGAAAAGGGCACTGTGAGGGAAATATTGACACAAAATTAAGTCGTGTTAGTGGGTTTTTAATGCCCCTGGAAAGACCAGGAGGCCCTGGGTATATTGTTGCTCCAGTTTAGGAGAGGCATGGGAAAAAAATGGAACCAAGTCCAGATGCAAATGGATAATGGCTAGGATGGCTCTTTCATCAGTTGAAAATTTTGGAAGTAGGGTTTCACTCTCTGAATGGGTTGCCAAGATCAATCAATGGCCCAGAAGATGGCATCTCTGCTGGAATAAATTTTGGCCCAAATGATTGGATTGGATGAGTTTGAAGATCACTTCCAACTCAAAAAATGCCATATACTGGGGTCCTACTTGAAGCCTACTTACTTCAGTTCCAGAAACTCTCTAAAGAAAATACTTTGGAGTTTCTCAGAAGAGAGAGACGATGGCTTGTTTTCTGTGTAGGGTTTCTTGGAAATGGCTCGATGGCATCTTCTCTCATGAAATAGGCAAAACAACAGCTGTTCAGTTCTGTACTGTGAAGGCCATGCATGTTCCCTAACTCACTTGGAGAGGCCAAATGAATCACAGAAGAGATAACAACAAGCAAAGATCCCCTAACTCCCATCTCCACCTTAAAGATAGAGTTCCATTATATAGCCCTGGCTGGCCTGGAACATGCAAACCTCCTCCAGCCTTAGTTTCCCGGGTTCAGTGAACATAGAAGTGCAAATGCCTATTTGGATGAGGCTCTGTATCTTTACTGGTGGACACATCACTTAGACACATTAACTAAGCCGATACCTTAACAACCACTTCACAATACACTCTACTCCTTGGGCCAAAGCTAGTCCAATTTCATAGGCTACTAGATAACTATAATGGCCCAGGCCCAGGTCCAGGGGCAAGCTTAGGAGCAGAACTGAGCCCTCTCTAACCTACTGTCCTGTTCACTGCAATAGTTTCATGAAGTCACTGCGCTGTAAGGGACCCCCACCAAGGTGACCCTCCCTCCATCAAGTGCCATGTGCCTTGATTGCTTTATGGAGTCTCTCAGGTCCCCATTGGATCCTGACTTGGCCGGCCCTCTCCTTGGTAGCCATTTCACAAGATCACAACCTTCTCAACTCCCCTACTCTTATTTCCATAGTTTCAAACTAAAAAAAAAAATTGGTTCAGAAGACAGGAAGTTGTTTGTTTTTGTTGTTGTTGGTTTTTTTTTTTTTTTTGGTTTTGTTTCTCTTATCTCTAAGAGACATACCTCATCATCAAAGACAGATACTGTCTTAGATTGAAAGGAAGGAAGAAGGTCCTCCAAGCAAATGGAACTAGAAAACAAGCAGGTAAAGCTATTCTCATAGCAGACCAAATATATTTGAAACTAAAACTAGTCATAAGAGATAAAGAAGATGGATTACCAAAGGGAACTATCCAAGAAAACACCACATATGCACAAAACACGGGCACTACTGGATGTAAGGCCACATATTAACTCTAACATGGAAATAGTGGGAGATTTCAATGCCCTACTGTCTCCAATAGAGAAGTAAGTCATCCAGAGAAAAAGCAAACAGAGAAACATGAGGTTAAGTGTTCAATGAACACAACAGCCAGCTGTCTACAGAACATTCCACCCAGAGGTTGAAGGGTTCGCATTCTCCTCAGCAGCTCTCTCAGAGTAGATCACATGCTAGCAAGACACAAAGCAAGCTCCAACAAGTATGGAGAATATGAAACAACATTTTACATCCTATCTGAGCACAACATAAAAATGCTAGATAACAAGAGAAAACTACAGAGAGCACATAAACTAACAGAAATTTTAAAACATACTACTCAACAATGAATAGCTCAGTGAGAAAATAAGGAAACTTAAAAACCTCTAGAGTAGAATGAAAATGAGAACTCGACACACCAAAATCTGTGGGATACGATGGGGGCAGTTCGACAAGGAAAGGTTATAGTCCAAAATATACAAACAAATAGAAACAACAGCAACGGCACATCCGAGAGTGAAAACAAATAGCTTAACGATTTACCTTAAGGCCTTGGGAACACAAACAAAACCCAAACAAGTAGAAGGGGAGAAAGAATTAAGAACAGGGCAGACATAAATGGATTAAACATGAACAAAACAATACAAAGAATTAATGAAGCAAAGAGTCAGTTTGTTGAGAAAACGAACAAGAGTGATAAATCCTGGGACTGGAGAGATGATTCAGCAGTTAAGAGCACTGGCTGTTCTTCCAGAGGACCTGGGTTCAATTCTCAACACTCAGATAGCAACTCACAATTGTCTAAGAATCCAGTTTCGGTGCGGTGGATCTGGCGCCTTCTGCTGGTGTCTACGGGCAACAGACATGTTCATGGTGCACAAATAGGAGTACAGACCAAGTATTCACACACACAAAATAAATTTTTTAAGAAATTGAAAGTCAAAAATCCTTAGCTAAGTTAATTAAAAGAAATAGAGTCACAATGGAGAGACTACTAAATTAATTAGAGGCAAAAGTAGACATTATAACAGATAATCAATAAAGTCCAGAAAATTAGAAAGACATACTTTAAATCTATATTCTTATAAGTTAGAAAATCTAAAAGAAGTGCAAAATATCTAGATGCTTATGACCTACTAAAATTAAAACAAACTAAATAAAAAATTCAGACAATCGACAACCAGCAACTAGATTGAAACAGTAATAAAAAGTCTCCTAACTTAAAAAAAAAAAATTCAGCACCAGATGAGCTCACTTCAGAAATCTTCAAGACAGTCAAAGGAGAATCAAAATCAATACTATACAAATAATTGCATAAAATGAAAAGAGAATGCTTGAAAACTCTTTTTATGAGAGTTTTTATCTTGATACCTAAATCAGATTAGGACAAAACAACAAGAATTATCCACAAGTTTATCTCCTTAATGAACATAGAAGCAAAATCCTCAGTAAAATACTGGCAAGACAAATTCAAGATCACATCAGAACAGTCATTCATCACCACCCAGTTGGCTTCATTCCAGAGATTTGGGGATGGTTCAACACGCATAAATCAATAAATGTAATAGATTACATAAATGGACTCAGAGACAGAAATCACATGAATATCTCAATAGATGCAGAAAAGGCTTTCAACAAAATCCAGCATCCTTTTGTGATTAAAGTCAGAGAGAGGTTAGGGATAAAGGAGGAATACCTCAAGAGATTGAAAGATATATATGACAGACCTATAGCAATGTCATAACAAATGTAGAAAACCTCAAGGCATTCCCACCAAGATCAGGAAGAAGACAAGGTACTCACCCCCTCCCCCCGTCCTCTTCTGTAGAGTGAAGTTTTAGGCAGAGCTACGGCAAAGGAATCCAGAGTGTTCTTATTTGCAGATGATATGATTCTATACATAAACGACCCATAAGACTCCACTGGAAAACTCTTAGAGCTCATAAACACTTTCATCAACAAATGGCAGGATACAAAACTAATACACAAAATTAGTAGCCTTTCTATATAATGGTGACAAACATGTCAAAAAGGAAATCAGGGAATTGATCCAATTTATTAAAAAAACATTAAAATACTTAGGTCTAAACCTAAGTAAGGAAACAAAAGACCTGCACAATGAAAACTTTAAGACACCGAGAAAGGTACTGCTATCTAAACACTTAAGTCCATACCTATAGATTTGCCTTAACAAAAGCAATCTACAGATTTAATGTAAACTCAATAAAAATTCCAAGAACATTCATCACAGATGTGGAGAAAGGCTAAAATTTATATGTAATCACAAAATACCAAGGATAGCAATGGAGTCCTGAATAAAAAGATTATTGTAGAATGTATTATTATACCTGATTCAAGTTATACTACAGAGTCATAGTAATACAAACTGTGTGGTACTGGCATAAAGCCAGACACAGGTTAACAGAATCAGAGACTAGATAACCCAGATAAAAGTTCATACAACCGCAGCTACTTGATTTTTGACAAAGATGCCACAAATATATATTGGAGAAAGGGCAGCATCTTCAACAAAGGGTGCCAAGAAACCTGGATATCTAAATGCATAAGGATGAAACTGGATCTCACCTTCATAACTGGACTCAAAACTGATTAAGGACCTGGTAATCTGAAAGTGCTGGATGACGCAGGAGGGAATCCACTCCAACATAAAAAAAAAAGTGGGTGGAGACTTTCTAAGTAGGACTCAAACAGCATAGCGAATAAATGGAACAACTGACAAACAAGATTTCATAAAATTAAAGAGCTTCTGTACAGTAAAAGGAACTGCCAATCTAGTGAAAGGGCAATCAACAGGATGGAGAAAATATTTATACACCTATCAATCAATCAGAGGATTAGTATTTAGGATGCACAAAGAACTAAAAAACAAATCCAAAAAAAACAAAAACAAAAACCTAACCAAACCAAACCAAAAAAATCCCATACATCAGGAAAGCAAACCATTAAAAAAAAAAAGACTACAGAATCTAGAGAGGCAGATGGGTGGTTAAGAGCATTTACTAGTCTTCTAGCTGTGAGTTTAGTTCCCAGCACCTATACCAGGAAGCTACAAACACCTGTAACTCCAGCTCCAAGGGATCTGACCCCTCTTCTGCCCTCAAGCTAGATAACTCAGAGAGACAGACAGACAGACAGACAGACAGTCAGGCACACACACACATGCACACACACACACACACACACACACATACACAAACTTAAAAAAAATCTTTAAGGCTATATGTCTACAGAACTACATAGAATATTTAAAAGAAGTATAAACAGTTAGGAAACACTTAAAATGTGTGCAACAGAGCTAGCCACTCAAGGAATGCAGATTAAAACTCTTAAATAGATTCCACCTCACCCTAGTAAGGTAGCCATCATCAAGACCACCAATAACAACAAGTGTTACTGACATGCTGTGAGGAAAGGGCTCCAATACATAAAATACTGCCCTGCCAGGTCAGATGTGCCCACTGGTGCAAAATGGGTGTTACCTGGGCAACCAACCTCTTTCTTATTGGACTTGAAGCTTGCGCCACAAGAGGAAATCTGATACTGTAAAACTCTCTGGTCAAAAGTCCATGGCTGTGGAGGTTATAGGTCCTTAAAGGGAAATCTTCTTTAGCCTCCTCTTCTTCCTCCACCTCCTGCTGCTGTTAAATAGTCTTGTTGCCAAACTACCACCTGAATATTTATGTTTATAGTCATAGATTTATGTTGCTATCAGCCTTGGTTAGAGAAGGTTCACAGTGGGTGGAAATAAAGGGAGAGACTTATAACTAGCTCACGTGCTAAGAATAAATGACTGCATTACTGTGTACGCTCAGCCCTGTGTGGGACATCTATATCAGCCCCAAGTCATCAAGCCTCAGCTATTCCAAGAATACTCCAAGAATAGGGAGTATCATGGAAGAATAGGTGGGAGGAATTTAAGACCTGGCAGATGGGAGGAGTACTGTGATTAGCTCTCTCCATGGCCCTTGTTCTCACCTCACCAACTCACAGAAGCAATGTTACAAGCACAAGATCTACACAAGATCAGTCCAGTCAAAATTCAAGTGTGAGAAACTACCGGCAGACTTAGCAAGACAGAATGATTGTTTTCCTCTGGGAGTGTGGCCACTGATAGGTTTCCCATGCTCCCATGGATGGTGTTGCAGTCCTGCACACAAGACAGCACTAGTTAGACCCAGCAGGCTGCACTGAAAACCAAAAGAAAAAGGACACGAGAAGATGTGTTGGGGAAGGTCTGGGAAGTGAGGATGAATAAGGTACAAATATATTGCCTATGTAAAGAAGGGGAGAAAAGCCACTAAGAACTGAGACTTTTTGCTTACTGATCCTTCCCCACAGGCTTCAGACTACAACAAGAGGTTCATTCATCCCTCAGCCAAGTAAACATTATTTGTTAAGACATCTATGTACTTCTGTACTGAGAGTCGCAGAACTTACAATGGGATTGTGAGAAGTACTTATCTGAAGTACCCAAACCAATTGAGGGAAAGACATTCACACCACAAACTTGGGTGCTCTATACTAACCAGGCTTTCTTCCTAATGCCAGAACCACTAGAAAGACTCAGATCAAACACCGTCTATTTATCCACTGTCTGGATATTCACTACTGGATATTCCTTACCCAGTAGTTAAATATGTTTCATAAACTCAAGACTTAGTTAAACAAAAACTCAGCTGGGCACTTAAAATAATATTTCTTGTGGGTGTATTTGCTGCGTTCTTTCTTTCTTAACAAATTTCTATCTTATATATTATCTCAAAAATACATGTAATTTATCTCTCCCCCCATATCCTGTTCTATCTGGATGACAGACATGGCAAAGGTCAGGTATGTTAGAAGACATACCAATAGCCACCTGCTTAACAGCAGAGAAATCTCCTGGCTGTATTAAGCACCAAAGATTTGGCTAGGACAATAGATAAAATTATTTGTTCTGCCTACCTTACAGGTTTGTTGTAGAGATCAAGCAAACCACGTATATAGGAGCACCCTAAAAAGTTTAAAGCAATATTCTAATATAGGGTATTAAACTCTCTGCCCTTTCTCCTTGTTCTTCTGAAGTCATATTCTGTGTTTGGCTTGTGCTTGCAGATAGAAAACATTTAGGATGTGGGTGGGCAGGGTGTATGCGTGTGTATGCGTGTGTGTGTGTGTGTGTGTGTGTCCCTAAACATAGAAGAGCTTGTTCGATTTAAGTTCAGGGAGAGATCTTTTCCTTGAAGAAGGTGCTAGGGAATCCTTGCCTATGTCCTCTGCTTGGGTCGACCAGGCTACAGTGCTGGATTACTGCCACTGGGTTCCTCTCAGTGTAGAAGTGAGGGAGCCCTAGAGAATCCCATGAAATCGGACCTCCCAACAGTGTCCAGGAGAGCAGTCTAGAATTTCACGTGGACAGGTGTCCCATTTCCTTAGGGCAACCGAACATTGAGGCTATACTCCCCCCCCCCAAATTGTAAAGATTAGATTGAGTTGGCTACGGAATAAAGATTGGCACAAAATTAATGGTCGATAAATGTTAGCCAACGGTATGATGTGTTTATTGAGTCACTTTGGCCCCAGGCTTTTCTTGGAATAGAGGAACAAGACCCCATTCCTGCCTCTAGAGAGGCTGGAGGGCTGTCGCTGCAGTCGAACATTATGAATCATAGGGAATTAAAAACTGCCCCCAGGAACTTCTTTTCTAAGAAAAGTCCCCTTGGCTGACTTCTAGTCTAGCGTCCAGCCAGCCGGATAGGATAAAGGGAGCCTGATTCAAGGTTTGGCCATGGGTCCTATTATTGCATTTCCCAGCAGTGAAGTGGTTTCGGTCAGAAACGGTGAGTTGAGTTTTAAGCCAAAACAAATTTGTAAGTTGCAGGAACCAGTGGGTGAATGAAAGTCCTAGGAGCTTGGAGCTTCTGGTGCCAGAGTTCACAAAGCAGAGGGGAGGGTGGTGGCTCTAGGCGCTCCCCGCGACCTCCAGGTGAGGACTGCCTGAGGTTAGTCATCACTTACGGTGCAGATCCGAGAGCAACCAGATCCCCATCCCGCCCGCACGAAGTCTAGGTGGCACGGATCTCTGCCGAGGCTGGGGCGCAGCTCCCCCGGGGCAACCGTTCCACGTGGAGAGAAGGAAAAGTTTGGCGTGTCCGGGAGGTCCGGGCAGCAGACGGGAGCATCAGGCTGCAGCCTCGCGGTGGGTCGAGCAGCCAAGCCGGGGAAACAGAGCACCGCGGGCCCCGCCACGGGACGCGCTCCCAGTCCCCCGCCCTGCGCACCCCACCCCCTTCCCGGGCCGCGCACGCAGCCAGCGGCCGCTGTCAGAAACCGCCGAAGCAGCCTCGGAGAAGAAAGAAGAAGGGCGGACTTTGCACCCAGGACCCTGGGCCTCGGGTTTCCCCGCCGATCTCGGAGCAGCCGCCTGGCTTCCTTCCCCTTCCCGGCTGCAGAGCGGCGCGTGTTGGCGGGACGTCCCGAGAAGGATCGGCGGCTTGTGGCCACGGCCCGGCCCGACTCCGGCGCGCCGAGGAGCAGAACCGGGGGCCGGCGTTCGCTCCTGCTCTCTCCCGGGCGCGCCGGAGTCTGGGCGGCTGCTCCTGCTGCAGCCTCGGGGACGCCGCCTCCCTCCGCCGAAGCTGTCCGGCGTCTCCCGGCCACTTCGCGCCGCTCCGGACGCTGGGAGCGAGCTCGCCCATCAGGTAAGGAAGGCTGCGGGATTCCTTAGGCTCCGGCTCGGGCGGGCGTGTTTCTGAAAGTTGATTTGAAATGCATCCAAGAGTGAGCCGGGCCAGTCGCGGCTCCTCCCCAAGGCGACTCCTTTGCTCCTGCAGACGTTCCGGGCACTGGCCGACCGGCGGGAGGACCTCCCCGCGCGCCCCGCACGCCTACTCCCGAGCGCCCCCCCACCCCCAAGCAGAGCGCAGCGCCAGGAGTACGGAAGCAGGCGGGACAGTCTCCGAGTCCCTTACTCTGCCTCTCTCCAACCCAAGACAGGTGAGAGTCGAAAGTGAGTGGCGGTGCCACGGGATATCGGACCTGGTTGGTCCCCTGTATGCTTGGCCCTGGCTCTGAGAGCAGGCGCACCCCCACCCCATCACACGCCGCCGTACCGTAGTTCTTGTAGAGGGATCCCTAGGGGCCACATTAGTATAGGATGGGGCGGAGTCGGTCTTGGAATGGGAAACCTGGGGACAGGGGTGGGGGTGGGGGTTAGGAGAACGCAGTTAGGGGGCGGAGGCCTTAGTACATAACGCGTTGACTTCAAGTGGAATCAGAGCCCTCCGAGCAGTTCACGGTGGCTCTTCTCTCTCCTCCCACCTCACGTTTCCCTTGGCTGGACTCTACCCTCTAGGCTCATTCTTGTCGCCCTGGACACTCCTTCTGTCCTTCCCCAGGAGAGTGGCCACTGAGGACTAGACTCAACCATTTCCCTACAGGTTCTCCTGGCTCAACCCGAACATGTTGGACGGTCTGAAGATGGAGGAGAACTTTCAAAGTGCGATTGAGACCTCGGCCTCCTTCTCCTCTTTGCTGGGTAAGTGTTAAACGGCTTGAACACGAGCGCATCCTCTTGCTGCCGGGTTCCAGGATTTCAGCTCTTTGGTACTGGGTTAGGCGATCAGACTAGTACTCTCTGTCTTTCCGTGTCCATCAGTCCTTTCGAGTAGTCCCTACCCAAATACAACGAGCAAGCCTCCTCAGGCTTCACGAGCTCAACATCGAATTCCCCAAAGCCTTGAGGGGCGGGCGAGCATGTTCACAAGGCATTTGAGTGGCAAGTGATTAACAATACTCAGGGCTGGATTTTTAATCATGGAGCTGATGGACGGCTCATAAATGCCACCGGTTTCTCAGAGGCCTGTATCCTAGCATGAGAGGTCCGAGACCCAGAGCGCCCAAGTTCTTCTTTTCCCCCACCAACTGCAGCCCCAATTTTAGTATTGGGCATGGCCGAGAGGCTTTTCCGGGCTGGTGGGCAGCGCTGCGCTGGGATTAGCTTGCGCGGCAGGGCCCTTGCCTGCTCTTTAATTAACTGAAGCCGGATCCTAGTTCCGCAAGCTTGGTATCTCTCTACCCCCAACCCGGCCACTGCGGAGCAGAGAATAGAGAGATCTAGAAGAGTCACACCCGTGGGTCTTTCAGAGTTCAGGCCAACAATTCTTGTTTTGGCAGTGTCTCTTCTACTCTGCCTTTGGAATTTTCAAGTTTGGAGAAAAAAATGTTTTTTGTTTATTTGTTTTGTTTTCTTTCTCTCTTCCTTTTTTCTTTCTTCCCGCTTCTTTCTGAAGGAGAGATTTTTCTCTTATTTAAACCTCTTGCCTCTTTCTCCAACTTTAGAAACCTATAGAGTGGGGCTGAAAAATTTTCGATTATAGGAACCATATCCAGAGAGAAATCGCCCACTCCACCCCAACAGTCCAGAGGAAACGAAATTACAAAACCCGTGTCCCCTTCTTTCAACCTCCCTTTAGAAATTGTCAGACTCTTCTACCCGGAGCAAAAAAGGAAGACACAGGCTAGAGCCCGTGAGCGAACTTAGGCACACCGGGTTTGGTTCCCTGCACCGCGCGACCCACGTCTGCCCCCAACTCTAGGATGATAGCCTGGGATGCTGAGACCAAGACAACAGAAATTTACAATTGAGAACGACCACTTTCCCCCCAAACCGCAGCCCTTCTTGCTAGCTTCCCACCGCACAAAACGACCTGTCCGGCTTACAAGCTGGCAGCAGGTCTCCAAAGCAGAAACTGAGATTAGTGTAGTGGTATGGAGAAGGATCATCCCTTTGGGACATCGGACAAGAGTGTTCTTGTGGGACAAGGGCTTCTTTAAACGGTTGTGAAAAGTGTCAACAAAGGCGACCAAGTATTTCTCCCTTGCGTGTTGGGGGTGGGGGTGGGGTGGGGGAGAAGGCTCTCATTCGAACAAGATCCGAAGGGAAAAAGTCAAAAAGGTCAAAGGGTAGGGCAGAGAAGATTCTCTGACCGGGCGAAGAGATTTGTTGCTCCACGCAGCTCTTCTGAGCGCAGGAGATCTAGAATTCTCTGGCGGGCATGCTTCTCAGGGTCTCTGCGTTTGGCTATTATTTTTCCCCATCTTGACGTTTCCTAATTATAAAAAGCCACCTGCAATTTGCACGCCAAACAAGACATAGGAAGAGATTCACTAGTTTGAACAGTACTGAGCTCGCTTGGGGAGAGATGGTAATTTTTCTGCACCCGCAGGCGGACTTTTATGAAGAAAACAGAAAATGCTAATTTTTCTTTAAAAAATAGAACGCAGTCGCAAGCAAATTATTGTCGATCATTTAAAAGTGGTCAAAGGACACAAATACAGTGATTTAATGATTGATTAATGATTCCTGCACACTTGAGAGTCCTGGGTGCACAAATTTATATGTCATCTAATTTAAAGGCTCAGTGAAAACTCGCAGTGTACCTGGGTCTGTCCAATAATTAAGGCCATTTATTGACTTCAGTCCCCTCCCTCTCTAGATTTTATACCTTGCTACTTAGTCTTTCTTAGTAACGTCATTGCCACTTGGTTTGATTTTTCGAAATATCTGATCATCACGGGAGCTTCCTGAGGGTGCAAGGCCCGGGGGTAAATCTGTGGGTCTAATCCGATCGAGAGCGGGTTTGGCGGGGTGTTAGCTTGCCGGTGTGGCTCACCGGCGACATCTGTTGCTGTTGTAGGCAGAGCGGTGAGCCCCAAGTCTGTCTGCGAGGGCTGTCAGCGGGTCATCTCGGACAGGTTTCTGTTGCGGCTCAACGACAGCTTCTGGCACGAGCAATGCGTGCAGTGCGCCTCCTGCAAAGAGCCCCTGGAGACCACCTGCTTCTACCGGGACAAGAAGCTCTACTGCAAGTACCACTACGAGAAGTAAGTGCCTGCGTCGCCGGAGCGCGCCCACTCACCGGCATGGGTGCGCGCTGGGGACCTTGTCCTCCTGCACCCTCTTCCGAAGAGGCACTCGCAGGAAAGGCCAGTAAATCTCTCGTGTCAGCGTTCGGTACACGCCCCGGGTTGCGGGGAATCCATCCGTATGCACAACTTGGGGCCCGGGAGAGCTGCAATGCGGCTTTTTGTTTTTGTCGCGAACACATTTTCAAATTATTCCAAGTTCCTCAACCAGGGCCCAGTCATTCACAGAGATCCCTTGGCCGGGGAGCTAGTGACTAGCTCCCCCTTTCCATTTCATCTTTCTCAAGTGTTAGCACCGCTCTGGGGTTTGTACCATTAGTAAGGCAGTGTGGATCGGGTGGTTTCTGTTCCCTGGGCACGATTTTCTCTTGGGCTTGATCAAACCAGGTTTGGAGATGGCCTTCTTGTCCCGCATCTTTGTTTTGCGTTTCCAGTAACTCCCTCCTCGGGTTTTCAGGCGTCTCCACAACCCGGTTCTAGACTAGGGAAGTTGTTTGACAGGCGGCATGTTCGAGTCTCAAATCAGCAAACAGAACTGGGAGGCAGGTAATGAAGAGAGCCATTCTTTTCCCAGTCTGGATTTCCGAAATACCTTGGCGATTGTGGTGTGGTAGGATGCTCTTATTGACAAAGGACAGGCCAGGAGGAGCCCTGTGAAGCAAGGAGAGGAAACTGTCTCGCCTTGCCAAATTGACCAGTTCATAGGGACTTTGGATTCATAGGATTATGGAGGGCTAGACAGAGAGAAAAGTGGCTCAGAGCGCGTCTGGTTTTGTGCACAGGGCTGGCATATGTTGATTCTGTGTGCATGCGTGTGTGCACGGAGGAAATGCAGCCCCTTTCACTCCACCATGTGAAGAAAGGCCAAGGAAGGTCAGTGTGCGTGTGAAACGTAGCCACTATAATTTCATTATGATGTAGAACGAAAGGAAATGCAAAGGAGGGTTGCCTATCAAAACAAAAAACACAGGGGAAGGTAGAACAGAGGTTTCTTGTTTCCAAATCAGCCGAGAGGCTGTCAGGCTTACTAAAAAAATGGACCAAGTTAGACACTGCCGCCTCCACTACCATCACCACCACCATCACCACCACCACCACCATCATCACCACCATCATCACCAGAGCATCCTTCACTGCTACTCAGTACTCTCTTGCTCGACATAAAATGAATGCTTAACTTTTACCTCCGTGTGGAGAGACTTTCTGTTGTCTCAGAAATGATTTGCATATTTTTCGGAACCTAAAAAGAAAAAAAAAAACAAACCAAAACAAAACCAACCCCCCCCCAAAATCCCCCAAAAACAAAAACAAAAACAAAAAAACATGCTTGCATTTAAGTGAGTTGAACAATACAGAAATCAGCAAAGAAGCGAAACTCACCCTAATCTTTATGGTAAACAATTTTGAAAGAAAAAAAATGCTGCTGTCTGTGCTGGCCTGTCTGCTTGTAGCCCCTGAGTCTGAGTAAAAACTGTGATTTTTAGGTAATTAAGCGGATTTGGTCTATACAACTTCAAGTAGACAAAGCCTGGTGACTGCTCCCTTCCCCCCCTCCCCTTGTCTCTTGCTTTTCACGGGCCGGTTTTGGTATTGTGTGAGCCCAATCTTTATCTTTCTGCTTATAGATTAGAGAAAGGTCTACATCCTTCAGGCACAACACTAGCGAATTCAAAAGTATTGGAGCTTAGGGAAGGATTTGAGTTGTGATTTTTCTATTCTGTTTGTTAAAAAAGAAAATCATGAATCAAAGAAGGCTCAAGGGTCAACACAGCTGTCTGGCCAGTCAAATCTTCTTTAAGGAAGTCAGGCTGTGTCAAGAGGAGAAGAAACAGTTGCTCTAAAGTACTTAACAGAACAGTATCCCTTCCATTTCAGCCCTCCAGGTTTGGCGAGGTTTGGGCTTATTAGCCAAGAGGGTCAGCTCTCCTCTCACAAAGCTATTTCTGCGAAGAGAAAATTGCAGGGATCAACTTGCCAGCTGTTGGTCAGAGTCAAGATTTTATAGATGGTGTGAGCTGCATTGTTCAAAGACATGTTGGTGTGACACTGAAAGGGTTTTTTTTTTAATTTATTTTAATTTAAAAATATTTATGGACACATGGCTATCCAAAATCGGTTTGCTTGAACTGCTCAGTTCTGAGCACAGTCTCAGAGCAAGCATGCTCAGCCTATTGGTGGAGGCTGTTTTAGATTCATTTATTCCTCCCTTAAATTCCATCTCTCCTCTCTTCCTCCTCTCAATCCCACTCTTCTCTTAGCAAATCAGGAGTTTAATGTCCTTGATACTCTTAAGACACTTGCTGTAGGAGGAAGTGAAAAGATGCTTTCTTCTTACTTACTTTCTTTTCTTTTCTTTTCTTTTCTTTTTTTTATGTTGGGCTCAGGAAAAATTCCTTTATTCAACAGGCTTTTATGGTGCTCCTACATGTAAAACCCTGATTGTGACAAGGGAAGAATAATTGGAAAATTCTTGGAGTCTGATGGCAGGAGGCTTCTAGCGTGGCACATTTCCCATCTATTTTACCCGGACTAACAAGGGTTTCCTGAAAAAGGTTTCTCCATTTACACAGGGCTAGGTATCCGCTAGAAGCTATCTGAAATGGCCACCTGTTTATCCTGGAGGGTACAGCTCAACTTGGGGGCAATAGTTATGAAACTCACAGAAATTGCTTTTCTTCTTATTGCAATGCCCCCCCCCATGTGTTTCTTCAACACTAAGGTCCCAGATAAGGTAGATGGAGAGGAAAAGTAAGATGTGTGTTAGGTGCTGAGAGAGCAACGGTGGGACATTATAGGAACTTGATAGAAAAAGGGTTGGACAGTACTTTGGTCCCTCGAATCTGTAAAGTTTAAGTGCTCTTTCAACATATAGAAGTGAACAGACACATTGCTGACGTTCTCTCTGGTGACTACCCTGAGCAGTTTTAGCAGCAGAGGTTATCACATTTATTTCTGCCATGTGTGTGCATTTCTGGATAATTGGAAAGTCTAGATTTGTATTTGAATTATTACCTGCGTATCCCTGGTGTCAGGTCAGGCCTTCACTTAAATGGAATGGGACTTGTAGGGGGTGGGGTGGGGTGGAAATAGGAGCAGGAGACTGGGAGGGTAGGGGTGACAGTAACCAGAATCACTTCTCTGTGTACGAAATTGTCAAAGTACGACTCCAGCACAAGTTGCTCAAAAAGCCAAAATTCCACTGTGTCAACGAGTTCTTTTCAGTTCCCCAATGCGAAACGTCCACTTCTTTCTCATGAAGGCAATGGATTGATGGTGGCATCTTGGACAAGATTGTTCATTTGAAACCTCAGGATGTTTTACTAAGTATTGGCCCCATCCACTACGGCACCCTTAGGAATACTTTATTTTTCGACTCTCCAAAACAAACAAGCACTCAAGGCCAGAGTGTAGAATGGTGATTTATGAACAGTCAGAAATCAAGAACTGGAGGTCCCTTGCTCTTGGTGTCATCGAAGGAAAAAAAACAACTGGTTCTAAGAAAAGACAACACTGGTGGAATTGATGGAGCTGTGCTGTGAGATAGACCACTTGAGGTAGTATAGGTGTGGATATTTCAGGAATGGGTCCAGTTTGCTTCGGCATTCCTGTAAGTTAGCAGACAACCAAAATATTTTCCAGCCTGGAAGGCTTCTATTTATGTAGCTGTTGTCCTCTCTTTCAGCGAGCCTTCTGTGATCCTGCTAGTTCAGAGTTTTCTGAGTCGCTTCCAAGCAAGTATGACAGAGGGTGGTGGGATCAGGGAAACGTGGCAATTTGATAGATAATTGAGCCTTCTGGACAGCGTCCCACTTTTAAATCAAATTTATATTGCTTCTTTCATATGCCTGGTGGCTTGTGGGTCAGGCAGGGCCTTCTTTCCTCACATATGAAGTTTATCATTATCACTCGGATTGTTTTGGACATCCTGGGAGCAGTGTGGGGTAGGGCTGCTGTCATCAGAGCTGTTCCCACAGCGTGCTAACTCCCCACACGTCAGCGGATCGCAGCTTGGGGAAGCCTTTCCTCTGAAGGCCTGCCCATGTTTTTTTCTCTGCCTTTTGGAGTAGATCAGTTGTCTGTCCAGAGAAAGGGACAGACATGGGGGAAAGTAGATGTCACCCCACTTACAGTATTCTTCGCCTCTTTCTTTTGGCCTGAGGCTTGTAAGCCTCAGGTGAGGAAGACTTAGGTCATGCTCTGTATTACGGTTGGTAATAAAACTGTTCTGCGTTCTCTCAAAGTGGTGCAGGAGGTGTGTGTGAAGGAGTTAGCTTGGGTTATTATTATTATTATTATTATTACTGTGTCATTACTTGGAGATAAAAATTGGGCATGCAGTTCTTCATAAAAGGAACCTGCAGATGAAATCACAGAGGTCATTGTTAGATCATTGTTCCACTTTCCTTTTGCCTAGCCTGGCTCCTGACACAATAACATAGTAAAGAATATAAAAACCAAGCACAGCTAGGTAGTCATTTTTGTTTGCATTCAATTTTAGCTCACAATGAGCATAGTCCACGACCGTGGCTGTGTTTAGGCAACATATACTCGCTCTTTCTCTGTTTTAATTTTAGAGGGTGAAAATATTTCTTGTTTAGAGCTGATATATATATATATATATATATATATATATATATATATATATACACACACACACACACACACACACACACACATATATGTATGTATGTATGTATCGGTCCATGGGTAAGATTTGCTTGGAATCTAGGACTTAAGAACATTGAAATTAGATAGTTGGTTTAGGCATTTATAGTATTCTGGGAGTTGGAGTTGAATATGGCGACGAGGCTCTTTGATCCTTACTTAAATGGAACGCATTATGAAAAGTGATTTATCCAGGGTTTTATATAGTGTAGAGTTCTGAGACCTTTGTCTTCCACATGGAAGTAGCGCTCAGTACCCGGAGTTCAGTGACAAGAGCTTTTCCTATAGCTAATTATTTGTCTTGCATTTTATTTATCATGTTAGCATCAACCAAGACTTATTTATATCAGGGAGGGCTAGCCACGGTTCCCTTTTTAATCTTATGAAGGTTTTTGAACACGATGATCAGATATTTTATTTACTAAGAACAACTCCATTTAGTTAACCATATTCCCCCTTCCCCCGCAAATAAATTACTTGGGCTATAGTATTTAAAAGTAAGAAAATAAAGACCTTAATAGTCTTTTTTTGTATGAACAAAAATTTTAATAATTTCTTAGAGTAAATACATATTACAAAATGTGATTATTGTACATTTACCAAAGTCAAAACCATCAATATTGAATCACGTGAACTGGATTATTAAGTGCAGTTGTACAATCCTGAAAGATAAATTTTGGGAGATTTAAAAACAAACACATCTGTCTAGTTTTGAAAGGATTTTTCTTTTTGTCATATTGGTCCTATGGAATTATAGTTCTGCTTTACCTATTTTTTTAATTAGACAATAAAATCTCTTTGACTTTTTTTTTTAAAACTGATCTTCATGTTTTCAGAGTGGCAGGTTTTTAATAAGTCACTCAGAAGGAGATAAAGAGGGCCTTGAGCCCTGTTGGGTGGAGATCTGAGTAGAGATTTCCCAGCGGGGACCCCTGCTTTCATCCAGCCTGACTGAGAATGCTTCCTGGGAGCATACTGCTTCTTTCCCTGAGAGTCCCTTGGGGCCCTTAGGACAGTGCTGTTGTCTATGGTGGCTTTTCTATACTCAGTCAGGGGGAGGTGGTGATGTTCAGGACATCACACGGCCACCCCTCATGCCCTTTTGAATGGTCTGTCGTCAAGGATAGAGAGAGAATCTCTTCTGGTGCTCTTGAGGACTTACAACAGGTTTTTCCTTAGTCCCTTAGACCAGGACACAGAGCATTTAGTCCACAATTAGAATTCGTCATGTTATCCCCAGCAGGCGTTGCCCACAGCTTTGTGTCTCTTTGTCATATCTTAAGTGAAACCTACCCTACAGTCTTGCAGACACCTTCCAAAATGTCAACTTGTTATTTTAGTAAACCCCAACGAATCTGCCTCTATATTTTTAACCAAGATGAAATGAATAAGATCGCTATGGCCCTGGCATTAATTAGTAGGAGGATTAACGCTGTGTGGGCTGAGATGGAGGTGTAAACACTGTAACCTTGCTACATGTTTGCTTTCACACCACTGAAAATAAATAAAATGAGTCTTAGGGCAGGAATTAAGTTTCTCTTGGCTCTAGATAGCAGAGGCAATTGGAACGCAGCAGAAACACTGAAGTATTGGAGGAGATATTATGTAAAGAATAAAACAAAACCCACATCCGTTCCCTACCCAGTGGGTATACTTTCCGCTGTCACAATAGTCCCATCTGTGTAGTTAAAGAGGGATTTAAAAATTGCACCCCTGTGCTATTTTTCTTGGTGGTGAACAGGACAACCAAGTCTTCTGTAGAGCATAGCACTTGGCTGCCATGAACAGATGAGACAGAACTTAATGAAACCGTGCGAGGTCTCCATCATTGCACCATACTGATCTAACGACTAAAAATACAAAGTAGCCCGTGCTTTTCCTAGTCCTGTAACTTGAGTCACATGGAAGAGTCTGGTCTCTTCCAGATCTTCAGAGCCCTAGTTTGGGGATCCTATTTTTGGATAACGGCAACCACGTCTGGCTTTGCTGACTCTTTGGGCCTCCAGCGTCCCTCCGCACCGTCATATTTGTGGTTTATCATTGGTCTCATATAACGGATGAGCTCCGAGAGATATCTGGCCACTGTGGATTGGACTGTGCTCTCTGACTCGCCCAATAAATCCTGTCCATATAAAAAATATTATAATCTTCCGGTCTTGCTGGGAATGGGCCACATGCTATCTGGAGACTCACATCTGTTTCACTCCATTCCGCCTTCCACTCCCCATATGCCCTGGAGAGCTTTATTAACATGGCTTTTGTAAGCATTAAATATTATTTAAACCCCACCACCAACTGCCTCATTTCCCCTGTCCCCTGCTATCCCATGGATTCTCTATTTTCTTACCTGGGAGAACCCAATTAGCCTCTTATTTCTGTCTGTCTGTCTGTCTGTCTCTCATCTGTCTGTCTGTCTATCTGTCTGTCTGTCTCCCTCTGTGGGTATGGCATATGCATGTATTTGTGTGTGTGCACGTGTCTGTGCAGAGGCCAGAGATGCACAAGTGGCTTGAATGGTCTTTATTTTTCATTTTTGAGACAGGGTCTCTCCCTAAACTGGGAACTCGCTGGTTTGCTAGACTCGAGGGCCAGTGAGTTCCATCAATGCTTCTCTCTCTTCCTTTCCAACACTGGGGTGATGGATCTGAACAGCTGCCCCCTGTCTTTCATATGTTTTCTGGGGAATCTGAACTCAGGTTCTCATGATTGCTTGGCAAGTAGTCTGCCCACTGAACTCTCTCTCCAACCTCCTAATTAGCCTTTTACTGTGCACAATAGTCCTACCACAGAGCAGTTGAGTTATTGAGTAGTCTTCAGCTTGGTATCTTGGCAATGGGCCTTCGTCTCAGGTCTGTGTAGTTCCAGGTCATGACTCCTTGGGTGAGCCCTTGGGAACCTGTGTCCTGCATATCGACGAGTCAGAGATGTGCCTGGATCTGTGCTGTCACCAGTAAAATGGAAGACTTTGTCACTTGCACTTGTCAGGAAGATTGGCCAGCGTTGTGGTAGGACATCTGTGTATCACTCATGGGCAAAGCTGCTATTTCTCTGGGCACTTCTCTCTTCTTGGGGTGCTGAGGCCTGATGCCAGTGCTGTGCCTGTGAGGCCAGCACTTGAGGCCTTTCTGTACTTCTCTCTTGTGGAGGGAGCTCTCCACAGCTCCGCAGCAGCCCAGGTTTGGAAGCAGCGTGAGAAGCTCTTTGGGACAATTCTTTCTCCTCACTCCCTCCTGGCCTTTCAGTTAGAGGCAGCCATTCCAGGACTCACAATCCGGGCTATCAAGCCTCAGGAGCCTTTAAAAGGATTTTTCAAAACAAAACAAAACAAAACACCCCCTCCTGAACTCGAGATTAGCCACTTAAGCTCATTAAAGTTCCTTTAAATACTAAAATGTTGGGCTCCTGGGGGCTGTACCCCCAAACCATATTTTCCTTCTTAACATTGTTGTCATTCACTGTGCAGCAGATTAAGGAAGGCCAGCTCCCCCTGGGCCCAGGAACGTCCCCCCCCTTTCTCAGCAGGAGGGTCCCAATACGTCTTTGTTTGAGCTCGGGGACAGCCTGAGCCTGAGGGGTCATTGGTACTGGCAGCTCAGGGTTTTCATCCTTAGGGTAGAGGAGTTTAACATCTCTCCCCAGAAAGGGGCCCAGAGGGAAAGAAGACACTGGAGAGCTAGGGAGGCAGGAAAGCTTTTGCGGTGTTCAGAAGCTGCAAGTCCTGGGGGTCTGTACCAGCTGCTGGGCATAACTAAGAACAGGAGGGCCCCCAGGTAGCCTGGGTTTCAGGGCCATCCTTATTCTGGTGAAAGACGCTTTACCTGGGACCCAGCAGCTGCACTAGAGCGTTCTGTGCACACCCCAGGCATTTCTGTTCGCACTCATCACAGACCCAATGTCTTTTTTTAAAAAATGGTCCCACCTGTCTCATCTGATACCCAGAGCATCTCTTCAACAGCATCTTTCTCCAGTAGGTTCTCCCAGCTTTCCTGCCCTTGAGCTGGCTCTGGGGGAGCTGGTTTTCTGGTTGTGACAGTGGAACTTTTTTTTTTTTTTTAACACACCATCTAGAATTTCCTCCCATGCTGCTCTTTCCTTCTTTCCCTCTTGGCCCTCTTCTCACTGTGGCAGGGATTCTCTTTGCGGTTCTGCCCTGTTAGTGAGAGCCACTGTCTTCACAGGGATGTGGTTATAGTTGTTAGTGCCAGGACATGGGTTTAAAAAACCCAGAAAGGAAGAACACCTCAAGAAAATCCTATCCTGTCTTCCCAGCTTGGGTTTTTCTGGGTTCCCACACCTCGTCTTCCCCCAGAGCTCTGCTCATTCTAAGTGTCTGGATTCAAGTATAGTGCTGTCCTTTAAAGCGACATTTTGCTTGGCTTCTGCTCTAAACCCATTTTAAGACTTTTTACATTTCCAATTACCCTATGTACAGGCTAGAGACTCCCTTAGTGTCAAATCACAAAAGGTATTGTAATTTCATTCACACTGGGATGTAACTGGACTATTCAGCTGAAGGTGCTTTTTACTGGGAGTGGCATTGAGTCAGTAGAAAGAGCATCCTATGCTGGGATTGTGGACTCTAGAACGGACCAGTAACAGAGGAGATAATTTTGCACAGAATAAACATAGTACTTCACAGGAGGCCTCCCCATTTGTCTGTACATCATGCTGGCTGTACTTATGCACATACTCATCTTTGTGTGGATTTTATTTTGTCTATGTTTAATTATTTGTCTGGCCATTCCATCTCAATAGTCTGCATCCATAGATGAGACCAATAGACAGGAAGGTGTGAATGGTTTGGACACATCATGACTCTCTCCAGAACTGGGAAAGTAATTCTAATTTCTTTCAGTAATGTCTTATTGTTAAGAGATGTTCTGGATACAAGTGACTCATCTGTCTAAAAGCATAATATACCAACAGCAGAGACCATGGATAAATATTGCTTATTGGCTGATTCACCCGCCTTTCTAACTCTCTCTTTTTCTCTCTTCCCCCCTCCTTCTCTCCATCCTCCCTTCCTCTCTCCCTTCCTCCCTTCTTTCCTCCTTCCTTCCCTTTCTTTATTTTTTTAAAAAAATATATTATTTATTTATCTTTATGTGTACTAGTGTTTTTCATGTTGTGTACCACTTATGTGCAGTACCCACAGGAAACCAGAGGAGGGCGCCATACTCTCTGGAACCAGAGTTACAGATGGCTGTTAGCGGCCCTGTGAGTGCTGGGAATTAAATCTAGGTCCTCTGGAAGAGCAGCCAGTTCAGTTAACTGTTGAGTTATCTCTTCAACCCCTCAGCTAGCTTTCTTATGCTGGCTAGACCCATTTGCCTAGGGATTAGCCCCGCTCACAGTGGGATGAGCTCTCTCGTATCAATTAGCAATCATGAAAATGTTCCATAGTCATGAATACAAACCAATCTGATGAAGGCAATTACTCAGTTGAGATTTCCTCTTCACAGTTTGTGTAGTTTGTGTCAAGTTAATAAAAGCTAAATGGCACAGGGTTTTTATAAGAATTTGGACATAAACTCAAAAGGCCTTTGATAAGTCATAGAATACTGTATAGGACTACGAATCATGATTGCTGGTTTTTATATGAACAAAAGCCCAAATATATTCTTTGGAGCTGTATCTATACCCAACATTGTGTGGTTGTCAGGAGCAGAATCTCAGGAGCCTGTGTGTCTGGGACCACATCCTTACTGTTTTCTTGGCAAGGGGTTCACTTGCTCTGCGTCTATTTCTTCTTTCTAAAATGTGACGATAATAAACCCTGCCCCCCGTGCGTCATTTGGTTTCATCTTCCCAAAGCGCGTAGATTGATGCTTGGCTCATACAAAATGCCATAAAGAAGTCTGGTGGTTAAAATTTTATTCTCTTTCAAATTTCAAAGAGCATTCACATGTATTAGGGATTGGTCCTTTACAACAATGTTTAAAAGTGGCCAAGGAGAAAATTTTGATTCACCCCTGCATTTATGTATGAGGAAACTGAATTTGCTCAAGTCTTGCTCTGGGTAGAGAGAAAAGCTAGGGTGCTGTCCCCAGCTGGTGACCCTGGTTCGATGGCCTTTCCACTAAAATCAGGACATCTGCTGCTTGGGTTCTGGTGCTCACACCCTGATGAGGTCACAATTCTTAGTTCTTTTTTTTTTTTTTTACAAGCTCTTGGAAAACAAGTCTCCACCTGCTGAATTCTCGTGCTTTTAGGCAGTCTTCTTACGGCAGCTGTTGCACTACTTGGTGTTTTTCAAGGAATTTTTTTTTTTTAAAATTTGGCTATTGCCTAAATGTGTGGGGTGTGTGTGTGTGTGTGTGTGTGTGTGTGTGTGAGCTTCTGGAATATGCTTGTCACTCTTGCTTATCAAACTAACCCACAAACATACAAACATAAAGCCACCTCTGCCATCCTTTTCCTGGGCCTTGCTGTATTAATCTCTAACGTCATCTTGCATAGTTGCTCCTCCCCCTGGAAGAAGGAGGAAGAAGAACAGGAGGTGATCCACATCTATCTCTCTTCTCCACGTCCTCAGGGTTGGCAATGGTGACTTTTGTTCTGAGAGCCTGTCTGCACATTTGGCAGCAGGACTGTTAAATATCAGATCCAGAGGCTTCCAGACATGGTTTCCATTGGGACCAACCAGCAGCGGTCCATCTGTCCTTAGGATAACCCCTTTCCAAGTTTTCTTCTGGATGGCGTTGCGTTTCTCAAACAAAGCTCAGTCCCAGCTAGAAAAGATCCCACGGTGTCCCACTGAGGCCCATTTCTAGAAGCAGTGTCATCTGTCTTGTTTGGGGGATGCCACTTGGCTGGGCTGATCTAAACGTGAACATGGAATGTTGGTTGTCTCAGAAACCACGCATTCCTGTGCTGTGTTCTCTCTCCATGGCCAAGACTTTTTGTTCCTCTTAAAACTAGTTCCAGTCGGTTTTAGAGAAATTAAGTGTGTACATGAACTCAGTCTTTGTAAACTGGTGTTTAATAAAATGATATTGCAGGCGGTACATGAACAGTTGGAATTCACCTCATTTAGTTGTAGGCAGATTTCTCACTTTTAAGGTTAAGTGGACTCAAACAGTTGACTCATTAATAAAATCATTCATTTAATCAATAGGTAGGTATGTAAAAATAAATAAAACAAAACACAGATGCATTGATAGTCCACTAAAGGCTCTTGAGAAATCAAATTAAACTGGCCAAAGAGAAAACCCAGGTTATCTAAGCCCCTGTGTTCTGTGTTATTATGGGAGATTCATAATCTTTAGTGCTTGCCACAATTTCAAATACCTACAGATATCTACATATAGTCTCACTCTATCTCAAGACTTATGAGGGAAAGGAACTTGTTTTAACCCTTTGTCTCTAGCATCTTGTACAATACTCAAGACATGTTGGTTACCAAGACAGGTACATTTATCAGTAAGAGACTTGCTTAGAGGTACAAAGAAGGCTACATGGAGAGTTGAGATTGACTTAGAGAAAGGATGGGAATGTATGTGATGGGAGTGTGGAGGGTTCCAGGCAGAGGGAGAGTCATGTGCAGGAAGAGGGGATCCCGAGAAGGAAGAGTGTGGATTCCAATGCTCACCAGTCGTGGGAATTGCTGGTGATCACACTGTCAGATACAGTGGAGGTTGGGCTGGTCATGGACTGCGAAAACTATAACAAGCAGTGAGGAGAATGATGTAACATGTGAAGGATTTCAAACTTAGTCCTGTAGCTAGCAAGCAGCCAGCAGAGATTTCTCTCTACAGTAAACAGATGTGGCCCTCATTTTCCAGAAAGGTAATTCTGGTAGGAGCTTTGGAGGAGATTCTATCAGTGGTTAGAAGAGGATGTTTAAGGGATGTTGCATAGACCGAGGAGAGGGCAAAAGATGTGCTTTGGCGAGCAGCTTATTCAATCAGTCCTGGTCCTGGAAGAATAGGACAACATTCAGAGAAAAGAATATCAAGAGGGAAGGGTTCTATAAACAGGGCATTGTGGGGAATTGGCAGTTCGCCATTGATAACCTGGAAAAGAGTAGTTTTGTCACTATTTTGTAGTCCTGTCCATTCCTTCCTGTGGTAGTCAGTCTGCTGTTGCTATACCAAAACACCCAGGACTAGGAGCTTTGTAAGGAGAAGGGGCTTATCTAGCTCACAGTTTTGAAGGCTGAAATCTAAGATCAGGTGGTCTCATCTGTTTGGCCTCAGGGCAGATGGCATCACAATGGCAGAAGTGAGTGTGTGCAGAAGAGATCGAATAGTGAGGCGGGAGGTCAAAGAGAGTTGAGTTGGCATGTCCTACTTTTGACAACTTGCTCTCATGAGAACGGACCAGGGTCTTTGAGAACCACATTCATCCCAAACATGGGCATATCCAGAGACTTAGCTACTTCCCAAAAAGTCTCTTAAAGGTTCTTCCATCTCTCATCATCATCATCATCGTTATCATCATCATCATCTTCATCACCATCATGTGGAGATTGCAACCTCTAGTACAAGCATCTTTGAGGAGTCACTCAAACCACATGCAAAGCCTAAAATTCACCCACATGCTTCCATCTCCAGACTGGAGGCTAGAGTGACTGAGTAGAACATAGTAGATTTTCAGGATTGGTGAGCTGTAAGTCTGTCTTTGTCTTTGCTTTGGTTGGTTGGACAAATCATTTAACTTCACTAGATGATCCCATTACCCATTTATTTTACCTTCGACCTCTGAGAGGTGTGAAGTACAGCCACAAGGTGTGTGATCTGTGTAGTGTTCAATACTCACTGTTTAGACAGCGGCTAGAAAAGCTGTGTACAGTTGGATGGGAATTCCTCTTAAGACGAAGAGCTGCCTAAGCCTTATGACCTGGGAAAGAAAGAGACAAAGGTCTGGTAAGGGACAAAGATGTCTGGTAAGGGACCAGACGTCTTACCTTAGGAGGGACTGGAACTGAACCTGGTGTTTCAAGTGCTTTCTAGTGGTTCTACCTCTGTGGCCATTAAATTCACTGGGAAATAAATTAGTGATGGCTATTTGATATCACAGACATCTAGCTGAATCATGGAACCAAGTTTTCTTCTTGTCAACTGGTTCTTAGGGCTTAGTTTAAACCCAGCTCAAGCTAGAAGGGAGATGTGGACAGAGATCTATCTATAACACAAACTGCAATACTTAATGATGTATTATTTTTCAATTTCCCTGTTGACAGTTAAAGAGCAAGGGCCAAATGGAATGTACTCTTTTAAATGGCAACATGGACGCAGTGGGACTGTTGGAAAGCCATTAGTAGCCAACCCTAGTTAATATCAGCTCAGGTAAATGCTGCCCATCACAGGCCCCTTTCCCCAGCTCAATCACTGAAGGATTAAAGGACTTCCCCTAACACACTCTTTTAAAAATTTAATGATGTTGGGTATTTCAGAGGTTATGCATTGTACCGTTAAGGTGAAGTGATTTCAGCTTCTCCTTGACATTGCTGGCTAATCAGAGAGGAAAGAAGGTTTCAGAGCTCGTGTTACCTGTAATATAGTAAGACTCACCATCAATAAAGTTGCCTGCTGCAGCATCCAGGGAGCTCACATAGCTGACTTTGCCAGATTGTGTTAACTTCTGAGGACAATATGCAGCTGGCTTTCCAATGGGTGTGATATCCATCTGGGTATGACCTGTTCTTCTGAGAGATGAAGTGTGTTTTTAGAAGACACTGATGGGAATTGGTATGCCAAGGCCTCAGTTGGATATTGTCATTGTATGAAAAGTCACTTGCAGGCCCTTGTGGTTTCCTTCACAGGGAAGCGTGAACTCCAAGTTGCCCTTTCTTTCAGTGTTTGGGCACATGCCTAGGCACACTTTGATCCCTTGTATGGCCAAGGATTTTCAAACATGCGACTGATGGATAGAAAGTCTGAGAGTTGTGTGTTTCTAGGAAACTGAATCAACAACCCTTGGGCACCAAGCCATGTCCTGAGACTCACCAACACCAAGGGATGAGTCAGTCTTAAGGAAGCTTCAAATCTACAGACATCGACACACAGTGTGTATTCTGGAAATCCAGGCCTGTACTGGGGCGATCAGAAGAGCATACCAGAGAATGCTGGGACACCTGACTGGAGCTTCCTAGATAGGTGTCATCCATCTTACCGAGTGCACATGATGCGAGGCGTGGCACTGACAGCATTTTGCTGAATCGTCCTGCATTTGGAAATCCTAGCTTCTAAGGATCGTTTCTAGTCAATGTCCAATTTGCAACAGGATCTGCTGTTTACTTGTTGATTCCTTATTTGATTATTCTGAAGTTAATTATTCTGAGTTCAGATGAATATATATAAAATTTCCCTCTCTAAAACAAGAAACTATCTTCAGTCCTTTCTTTGCTCTTTCTCCTAAAATCAGCATTAAGTTAAAGATACTTTGAGATTTAAAGTAAGAGTTAGAATTATAGCCTTAAGCCTTGGTTTTGACCAGCTTGGAAGATAACCCCATTTATTTTTTAATTACCTAAAATTCATTGATCACTTGGTGTGTGCTAGGCATTGTTGTGGATACCTGGACTAGGGCAGTGAACAAAGAATCCCCAATCTCATGGAGTTTATACTCAAGAGAGGAGGAAAGACAATAAACAAAGAAAAGCTCCCTCCATCCACTCACCGCTCCTAGTCACACGTTTACTCAAATGTCTGTCTCTCCCTGCTCTCCCCTCTGTTGTTGCAACTACTTCTACATTCTGTCTCCCAGTAACCTCTCCATACTTCCTCTTTCCCCTGACCACCACCTAGCATAGGCTGTGCTTGCTACTTTGCTTTGACACTGTATTGTCTGCTCAGGGTCATTGCCTTGTTCTCTGCTGAGATGCCCGGGACATGGAAGACCTGTGGTGACTGCTGTGAGGCCTAGAGTAACTCAGCAAGGGAGAGAGTGCAAGTGAGGCTGGAAGGGTGAGTCTAGAATATTCTACCTGAGGGTGAGGACAGTAGGAATGCAGTCAGGGAGTAGATGGCAGCAAGGCTTGCTTTGTTTGTTTATTTTGAGGGAGAGGGGTCGTGGGTAAGGGATTCTGCTTATTATCAGCACTTTTTGTTCTTTGTAAAAGGAATCACACAAGTGGAAAACCCAGCGGTACTGATATTCAGATGCCCTTTGGAAAGGTTTCAAAACTGAATTTTGCTTTAGGATATCAGAGAATCCTTCAAGTTACTTTCTAGAAGGTGTGTGTGTGTGTGTGTGTGTGTGTGTGTGTGTGTAGGGCCCACACATTTTTGTCAGGTCCAGAAGAAGTCACCTGTGATCCCTAAATGCTTAAAAGTAGTGATCTGGGAGTTGGAGAGAGGGCTCCATGGTTAAGACAGTTCTCTTGGGTGCTCTTGTAGAGGACCCAAGTTCCTCTGTTCCCAGCACCCAGGTCAGGGGGCCACTATCACCTGTAACTCCAGCCCCAGGGGAAATGATGCCATAGTCTGACTTCCTGAGGTACACACACACACACACACACACACACACACACACACACACACACACACATCCCTGCATACACACCTCACGCACATACACAACACACACATATGCACATATGAACACACAATACACATACAAAAATAAATATTAAAAAAGAGCTAGCGATTTGCGTTCATGTTTACTGCAGCAGTGTTCTTAGTAGCTAAGATCCACAAGAAGCCTTTTCCATCCACAGGAGAATGGATGAAGAAAATGTGTGATGTACACACAGAGGGCTTTGTTTACCACTTAAAAAGAGTGAAACTGGTTGAGTGTGCTGTCTCATGCCTGCAACCCAAGAATTGGAGAGGTTGAAACACAAAAGTTATTGTGAAGTTGAGGCTAACCTGGGCTATGCAGTAGGTTCCAGGTCGGTCTGGCTACATTGTGAGAGACTGTGTTTCAACAAAGAAAGAAGATTACAGTGTTTTTAGGAGAATGGATGAAAGTGCTCATAAAACATCCTGTTAGATGAAATAAGACAATCGTTACATTTTCTCTTCTATGTGAAATCTAGATTATGTGTATGTGAGTGTGTATGTGTGTGTGTATGTGCATGCATGAGCGTGCGTTGTGTGTGTGTCTGTGTGCATGATATGAAAATAGAGAGAAGAAGGGGTACTGTTGAGGGAAGAAAAAGGCTTCTAAAGGGAGGGGGCTGACTTTATGGGAAGCAAGGGGACAAGTGGAGGGGGAGGGATAAGGAAGATAGTTTGCTATATGCCAAGTACAATGATATATTAAAAATGTCATAATGAAACCATGTATTGGCACATCAGCTAAGAACTAATTTTAAAGAGTATTAGCAATCTGGAAGAAATATCAAGTTCTAGGTACATTCTCCTGTGGGAATTAGACTATTGTGAGAATGGAGGACTGCAAGGTGCAGTGTCATACCTCGTGCCACAACGTGGGTTCCAGTTCCACCTGTGATAACATGTAAGGAGCGTCTCCTATTACAAAACCCAGACACATCCCTTTTTATGTTGTAGAAATTAAAAATTATCTATGTCTACCAAGCACCAGTAAATAATCTAAACAAATGGGATTAAATTATGCCGATAATTTACTTGCTAATGTTTCCAACGGCAGTTGTAGACTATGCCAGTGTGCACTAAGCTATTTGCCTACCAGAGGGTCAGTTTCTGGCATTGCCTTTAAACTTTTGCATCGCTTTCTTAAGAATTCTTTGTGGATATAGAAGCTAGACTGATAGTTGAAGTGTAGAGCGAGTGATGTTTGGCTTGAGAACCAGGAACTTTGTAAGTCAGATGAGATCTCAGCACCGTGGTTGTTAGGAGTAGACTTGTAAACTTCAGTGTCTGTCCCTTGCACTAATTCAAAAGTGAGCGCTCACCAGCACCTTGTAAGCACACACTTCTTTGCTAATTGTGATCATTTGTTGTTAAAGACGGCACAACTGGTTCGATGGTTTGAATCAGTAGGAAATGATGCACTTGGATTTCACAAATGTGAAAATTTTGGGTGTTGGGTCAATGGTAACCTCTCTCTGAAGATGCATATAATGAGGATACTAAGTTGTCACACCACAATTTGGTAGTAATACTTTAGTAAACAGATGTGCAGTCAGTGTTTAGATGCATCTGTGACACTTATCAATTAAAAAACCCATTTGACTTATGGAAGAGAATGTCTCATGGGTTCATTTGTTGGCTATTTGGCTCATAGTGTGTGGGCTAGCCTTTGTCAACCTAAAACTAACCTAGGTATACTTGGGAAGAGGAAATCTCAATTTTTCAAGGTAAAAAATTTAAAATTTAGATGAAAATCTGGCCTGGGGAGATAACTCAGTGGGCAACGTGCTTGCCCCAGACATTTTCCTGGCTAGGCTTAATCCGGCCTTGCGGATGATAGGAATCCAAATTCATGTACTTAGTAGCAATAGGGCATGCTGGTCAGCTAGTTTAGAGGTATCTGTATGCTCCAGGTTCAGTCTGAGATGCTTTCTCAAAAAATTAGATGTAGAGCAATTGAGAAGGATAACAGATGTTGACCTGTGGCCTCTATGTGCACATTCACATAAGCTCATACATATTTGCACACACGGACATACATGAGAACATGCACACACACAAATAAGCAAAACTAAAATAGATTTACCTGAAACCATTCACCATGAGAAAGGTAGAATTCAGTAGAGACTTAAGAGTGAAGACCTCACTTGGAGCAGAGAAGGGGCCGTCCAGGCAGGATGGGTCTGCAGAAACAAGCCTGGAACAATGGAATCATCACTCACTGGAGATGGGAAGTTGAGTCTGGAAGAGCTGAGGTGAGTGTGGCAATGTCCCGTGGATTTTAAATGGCGGATATTAGCTCGGCTTTTTCATAGTAAGCCCGGCTCTCTGTGTGTTCCATCGCAACTGATTTGTCTACAGGCAAAGCCTGGGGATACTGTCTCACTCATTAGGGTATGCAGAAAGAGCATGCCCACCTCTTCCATGAAGATTTAAGTTCGATCAGTTCTGATGCTCATCATAGAGGTTTCAATCCCATTCAAGAGTAAGTGCAGCAAGGCTCCATCTATTTGACAGAACGGATGTTAACTGAGAAACAAAGCGAGAAGCAAAGAGCATGCTCACTGGAAAAAGTCTATTGACTCTAGGTTTAGGCACACACAAGTCTGGCAATTAGTTGTAAATGTATCCTGAGTATAAAAGCCTTTATATAGTATATGCATATTCATTTATATACATGTGGAATCACTGAACTACAGAAATGTACAAGATTGCCTGATTTTTTCATCTGTGTTTCTTAAAGTGAATCTTGTGTAGGTAGTCCATAGTTGAGTCTTGCTTTTTAAAGAAGTCAACTCTGATAGTCTCTTTCTTTTAATTCAAATACCTAGTCCATTAACATTTAATGTAATGATTGATAGAGCTGAACTTAGACCTACCATTTTGCTGATTGTTACTTAAAATATTTGAGGAGGGATGATTTAATGTAATTTCAAAAAATTATAAAGTTATTATTAAAAAGTCTTCTATTACAGAAAACATGATAATCAAGGATAATCTAAAATTCAAAATATTTTTCTTTTTCTCCTCTGTGTTTATTTTGCATAACAAATTTATCTTAGAATTTCATTTTCATTTACTTACTTTTTTTTACTGTATCCCTTTATACTAGTTTTAAATTGCTCCTAGGATTAAAATATGCATTCTAACCTATGTACAATATATTTGGTGTTAATATTTTACCACTGCACATAGCATGTCGGATTTTGTAAATAAAAAAATGTTTATTTTTTTCTTTCTGCTTTTTTTTTGTTATGGTTATCAGTGTTTTTCCTCTCTCTGTTCTTTGAATGAATGAGTCATATTGTTCTATTACACACATTCTTTTCCATCTCCAGTCTATTGTTAATTTGATGATTTTTTTATTGCTGATGTTGTACCTTTTAGTTGCAAAGCTGCACTGCTTAATATAAGAGCCGTTATCAATACATGGCTATTTAAGTAGACAGTAATTGAAGTTGAAGAAGATGAAAGATTTCTAAGTTGTGGGAGCCATCATTTAAGTAATGAATGATCAATGAACACAAGTGTTTAGTGCCCCCTGGTTGAATAACAATGATATAAAACACTTTCTTTACTGTGGAACATTATATTGGGGTTGGGCATATCTCAGTGGTAGAGCACCTCCTTAGGATAAGGGAGGTTAAGGGTTCAGTCCCCATCACTCAGAAACAGAAGAAACAATTACAAAATTCCCACTTGATTGTTTTACAGTTTGCATTTTTTCAAGGATGATATTTCCTATTTTTTCATGCTTTTTGAATGTGCTTTCATTTACATCCTTGGGGATGGTTATACTACATGTTTTAAAAATCATTGTCAGCTAATTACAATATGTAGGTCATTTTGTGGTTGACCTCTTTTATCAGCGATCTTTGCTTTCGACTATAGACAATGTTGGTGGTTGTAGGTTGTATCCTAGATGACCTGATTTGGGAGGTTTTGAAAACGGTTTCTCCATGGTGGGCTACTACTGGGCTTTCAACTTAGTTTTTTGATTGCCTATTGGGTTGCTCAGAGTCTACCCAGGTTGTGATTGCTTTATCAGCTGGATATCTGGACAAAGCTTATAGACACAACTCAGGATTTCCCTTCTTTGATTTTAGTCCAAACCCCTCATGTTCTAGAGGTATTATTGCTCCAAATCTGCCCCAGGTTCTTGCAGTCAGTAAGACTGGTTTTCTGTTTGCTTGTTTGTTTTTTTATTTTTTAAATCTTAGTTTCTTAGCCCTTCTGTGTGTCTAAGGTGGAAAGACAGTGATGCCACCAAGTTTTAGTCCCTTCTCCATGTGTTAACTGCATATCAATGTCTTCCTTCCTTTGGGCCACTGTTCCCTATGTTCACACAGATGTTTTCTTTATTTTGTCCTGAGACTACTGCTTCCTGGGAGTCACTCAGATGTTCCTGAAGGAGGAGCCTCGTCTCATACCTGATAGAGCTACTTATTGTGTGACTTTGTTACTCACCTCGTGTACTTCAGCTTGCTTGTCTGAAAAATGGGACTAATACTTACCTTATGAGATGACTGGGAAGGTGAAAGAGTGACTACACTAAGAGCTTAGATTTGCTTCTGGTGTAGAATAATAGCCCCATCCTAGGTCTGGTTGATATTTACTGTGAGTCCAGTCTTCTCATTTTGTATATATGGGAGTGATTGGAACTCGGCTTCCCACAGGGACCAAAAGACAGTCCATCGAAACATCCATTGCTACATTAATAACATTAAAATGTAATGTGCCATAGTTAATAAGGTACGTTATATTTCCATGACTTTTGGTTTCTTGAAATGTGGATGAGAAAGCTTTGCGGCAGATTCTATTAAAACCAGCCCCACAACGTTGTGGTTGTTGTTTGTGTCTTTCTTTACCCTTTAGTCACTTTGCTTTTTGTAAGGCTTTTTAAACTTTTGAAGGTCTTGTGGTTTTGTTCTGTTTCCCCCCCCGCCCCCCATGGGACACTTGCACTTGAACCACATTGTTGTGTTTTCTTTTACCCTTGGAAGGGTAATGTTCAGTGCCAGGCCTTGATCGCATTCATGACACCACCCTCTCATGCTAGCACCTGATGGGATCCCGTTTGGGGTTGCCAACAGGTCTGGGTATGGAGGCCCTGTCTTGCTTACAGATGGCTGTATTCCAATTGCCATCATTATGACAAACTTCCTAGAGAAGCTAGTGATTGTGGATGCCATGGATCTGCTGGACTCTAAGGAAGGCCTCGTGGCAGAGGGCATCATGATGTCAGGAGTGGGCGCTGGAGGGAGAGATCACAGATCAGATAGGAAGCCAGAGTATTTGGAGGCAGAGGGATTGCTCTTCTTCCTCCTCTTCCTATTTCTTCCTCCTCTTTTTCCTCCTCTTCCTCTTTTTTCTCCTCCTCTTTTTCCTCCTCTTCTTCCTCCTCCCCCTCCTCCTCTTCCTCCTCATAATCCATTCTTTTGAGAACTACTAGCCCAGGTTCCGGGAGAGCTACACCTGAGCCATCCTGAGAGTAACACCCTGCTACCATAGTTACGGTCCTTGAAACCTTCCCTCTGAATGATCACCTTTTCATCCCCATATGGAGAGTTAAGCTTCTAACACACAGATTCTTAGAAAATCCATACCCAAGCTCACAGAAGTCAGGCTAAGCATTTCGGGGTTTTGCACAGCTCCTCTGAGTGGGGAGAATGAGGCCCATAGCCCTCAGTTTTCTGTTCTCTCACTGTCAGGCTGCCTGATCCACTCTTCATAATCTTCAGCATCACTTTGTGTCTGGAGATGCTTACTCCATGGAGACAAGTTGCTTCTCTTTTTCCTCATAATTGCTTTAGGGGTGCTACTGGCTCTGAAAGCCATGGTCTTTGCATGTAGAATAAACTCCTGTAATCAGAGACCCCAAACCGTGAAGGAACAGGGTATGCATCTCCCCTATTTCTGTTCAAGAAGAAATCTATAGATGATTGGAAAGTTGAAATCATGTTGTATACTAGCTAGGCTCCGAGACTGTTTTAGCAAGGGCCAGATCTTGTCACTGCGTTTTCCTGAGTCTCATTTTGTCAAGAATTTCCTGCTGTCTCCTTTCACTTCTGTCTCCAGTCCCTCCTTCGCTCAGTCTCACCCCTAGAGGCACAATAATTGCAATTTCAGGGTTTCCATGCCCCACTCTGCAAGAGCTGATGGCTACGGCAGCTTTGGCCTCTCCTCACCTCTGAGACGTCCATAGGAGAGCCTCACTGAGAGACCATGCTGCACCACAGCTTTACATTTGGCTCCAGAAGGAGCCACCTACTTTGTTGAAAGGTATTTGGTGTGAGCATGTGGAAGGGAGGCTCTCTCTACTTGCCTGGGTGGTATATCCTGGTCCTGTGTGTCACCTGTAGTCCATCTCAGGAAGGGTAGAACTCATTCCTGAGCACGGAACATTCAAAGTGGCAGAGGAATGTACCATTTGTGGCTGGTCTTTTTAAGGTGACTTCTTGGTTAGGAAAGGGTGTATGGGGGGTCAGCTCTAGGGCTTCATAGCAACTTAGCCCTAGATTCCTGGTGTTTTCACCCATCAAAGGACTGACATAATGACATAGAAGTGCCTCCCCTACTCTGTCTGTGTGTCTGTGTCTCTGTCTGTCTGTCTGTCTCTCTGTCTCTGTCTCTCTGTCTCTCTGTGTGTGCACACTCGGGGCTTAATTTGACTGCTCTGTCTTCTCTTGAAAACACAGCATGGGTCCATCCATGGGTTGGCTCTGAATTATGTGTTGAGGAAGTTGTTCCCTGGTTGGTTAGACTGGGATTTCTTCTGCTCTGAGTGCTGTTTCCTCTTCCCAACCCTGCTCTATCGTCCTTCCCCACAGTTCTTTTAACCTTTCCTTTGCTCACACATTTTTTTTTCCAGTCAAGGAGCTCCTCTATCCCCTGAGTTTCAGCTGCCATCTCCAGGAAAGTGACATTTTGATGCTATACCTACTCAGTTTACCCCTACCCCAGCCTTCCAACCAAGGTTCTCAGCGATCTTTTGGGGGGAGTTTGGTGACTGAGTCGGTGAGCCAGTTTGGGTATCATAGGGAATCCTCTGTGTCAGCATCATTACCACCTTGGGGTACATGACTCTATATAGGTGCTGCTCTAAGTAGTGTTTAATATTGAATGTTATCTCTGCTGTGAGCACTTAGCAATCCCTGGCACTGCCAGATCCCCCCGTGATGGGCATCGTCTTGTCTTTCTAGTTCAGAGCTACTGGGGATCATAACAACCCCACTGTAGTAACTACGTGGATACTGAGCAGGCCTCGGGGCGGGGGGAGATAGGTGAGTTTGGTCCTACAGGTTTGTAACCAGAGGTGCTGACAGGATGAGGGGGAAGCCAGGGAAGAAAAAGATGGGGCCACTGACACAAAGGAACTCTGGGGAGTAAGGGTCAAGGCTCCAGTTCAGGGGTTCCTGTAACCGCGCTAGTCTAGTCATTTGGCCTCACTGGTCTTTAGTTTGTCCATGCATTAAGCAAGCATTTGATCTTAATGAGACATAAAGGCCTCCTGCTGTGAGATTCTCCCTTCTTCATTTCCTAACACTGCCCAATTTTAAAAAGGCCACCATCCCCACTGATGGAGTGAGTTCTTCAAAGGGTAAGAAAGCCTGTGAGAGAGGGGCATGTTCACCGGGCATCCAGAAAACAGCTATGCTTCTTACTATTCTGATTTGCTGATCTCCCAGCTGCTCCTTGGAGAACCACACCTTGCCTAGAGGTGCAGAGAAATACCAAGCCTCAGACGCTGTCCTATGGAAATCAGGCTCTCTGACAGCTCAGGCATGTCCAAACCCCAGATATCCTCCCCTCATCTCTTCCATCTGCTCCCCCTCCTCCTTCCCCTTGGCTGCTTTAATCACCATTTCCACCCACCCTCCTCCAGCCTATTGGAAAGAGCTAGAAGGCCAGTGATGGATTTGACTGAACAGTATGTAATATAAAAGGGCAAAGCTGAGCCTGAAGGGACCAGGGGCTGCATGAGCTCCAATATTGCTTCCTACAACAGGGCAGTGCTGGGGAGTCCCTGTGGGATTGCTCACGTATTATTACTGCCACTGGTGAGGGTGGGAGAGGAGGGGGAGGCAGGCGGCCGTGGGGGAGGGTCTTGGGATAGCTGCAGATGAGGCCGAGAATAACAACAACAATAATAATGACAACCTTTTAATAATAGTAAAAATAGCAATAATTGTGTTTTCCAGGTTTATTAACTTTGGGAAGTCTGGTTTATTAACTCTCCTGGCTTATTAACTTTGAGAAGTCTTTGCTCGTCACAGCAGATGCCCGAGGCTTGCTGGCGTGTTTGAGTTCATCAGTCTCAGGCTCTCAAAGAGAAAGAGGGGCACAGAGAAAGGGGAGGGGGGAGGGAGGCACAGTGATATTTGAAGTAATTAGAGAGACTTTATTGAAATCAAACGCACAGGCAAGAAATGCTAATTAACTCAGGATGCTTCCTTCTTTCTCATCCAAGGACCACTGGGTTGTCACAGATAATCCTCATCTTGGGGGCCCTGGGTAGCTTGTGCACAGGCTGTGTTGGAAGGAATGTATGGATATTCTAAATAGATCTCTAACGTGTAGGGAAGATAGGACGCACACCTATCCATGTCAGGTTATCAATTGCTACAAAATACAAAAAGGGAACAGATAGAAAAAAAAAGTAGAATGGATTAGTTACAAATTTCGTTCCTGTCCCTCACTATTATGTAATCAAGATTGGTTAAGGGACAGAGAGTCCCTCATAATGCTGATCTGAAGGTCCCATAGGGTTTTGTTTGCTTGTTTGTTTTAAAAAAAAATAGAGGATTATGATCAAGAATAGGATCTTGGGGTAAATGCTATTTTTGAAAGAGATATCATTGGGATTAGGAACGTGGCGGGTTGTGCGTCCTCTGGTTCATTTTGGGCTGCACAGTGGCCTTAGAGGGTTTTAGAGATGAAGACTTGTTGGTTTCCTGTGGCTAGGCAGTGGGTAAGGGTTTCTGGGAAGACTCCATGACACCACCTTTCAGCTTGGGGTAAGACTTGTGACACCAGAAGAGAAGGCATCAAGAATCCCTCTTATATATAGTAAATATCTGCCTTCTGTCCACTACACTTCAGTGCAAGGAAAAATGTTGGTACAACTTACACGGAGATCAGAAAGGCCTCTGGGTTTGGCATCAGAAAAACAGGAGTTGAGACATCCTTTGAAATTCAGTTTCTTGTAGGAAAATGGCACATTATGTCTCTTACGGGCTTGGCAGGAGGTTGGTAAGGAACGAGGAAGCCTGGTTAATGGTTTGTGGACTCTAAAGAGGTATGTACCTTTAGGGCTAAAAGCAATTGTTGGTATTTACTGTTATTTTATGAGTCCAAGGCTCCACTCTTCTGCAACCGCAGCACCCCTTTCTCCACACATTTCTGGTGTTTTTGCTTTTCACCTGCCCTCCCGGAGCTGAATGGTACAGAGCCACTGTGTCAACATTGACATACGGATTGCTCTGTGTCTGAATATGTCCAATCAGTAATTTCACTTGCAGTGTTTTTTGTCATTGCCTTGAGACTCATGGCTAAGATGTGCTGTGGATGCACAAAGACTCTCCGGTCTCATAGGGATTTACTTCTAATTAGGAATTGAGTCGAGGGCTGGGCCCCTTCTTCTCAGGGTAGAGGACTGTTCGTGGGTTTGTGGTGTGAGAACTTGACTAGAGCCTCGGGTTCACATGTGTGGTCTAGGCCTTCATAAAGTTCTTATGATCAGTCCCTGGTGGGCGTTAGTCTCACGGTGAGCAGTCTCTGCTCATCAGTTTCTGCAGGTGGTGTATCTAAGCATGCAGGGCCTACTAAATAATCATTACCCTTATTCAATACCCATTTCATAAAATCTACCACATGCCTTAAGGGCACCAGATTAACGTCATCTCCTCATGCCACCAGATGTCCTTGCCACTTACTGGAGCTTGTTTAGCTATCATGATCACAAACACTTAGGAGATAACATGGGTGGATTTTTTTCTCCTTTGTTAGGAATAGGAAACAAAAAGATGCCCATAACCACGTGACAGACACTTTCCATTGCATCCGAGTTTTGCCCATTCAGCAAATGTTTTTGCATTGTGGTTGGACTTACGCAGAGAATAAAAAAACAAGGTGAGATGTCCTATGCTCTGACCATGGGAGCTCGAAATGCAGATGTGAAAGCATGGAGGACAGTGCCACCAACATGAGTTGAAGTGACAGGTTGGGGCTGCGACAGAAGGGAAACCTGCCAGGACTGGTTGCACAGGATCCAAAGGAGCCTCTGCAGCAGGCTGGAAAGCAGAGGAGGAGAGGTTCCGGAGCAGATTAGCTGCATTGGGACACTGGGAAGCAGGAGGCAAAGCCTGATGTCCCCTGTGTGCTTAACAACAGCATGGAAGTCCCTAACAGCATCTAGGCGTCCAGTTAATATTGTAACTGCACTGCCCTTTATTTTGATCATGCATGAACATGTTAGAAGACAAACCCGTCGATATCAAGCTGATTTTTTACAGGTTCTCATGTAAAATATTTCTGTTTAAGTGACATAAGAGAGTTAGTAGCAAATAGTAGGTTACATTACACACATGAGAGGCACATGACACATACTAGATCTGCTGTGAGAAAATTCTGTAAGCTAGGTAACACCAGGATAGATGGTATCATCATTTTATGTAGGTCTGGTGCTTCAGAAGCAAACCTAGCACCTCACACATACAAGGCAATTGCTACACCACCGAGCTATAACTCCAGATGCACATACTTTGTATTTTATTATCAGAACTATTCAAAAATGTATACTTTACAGCATTACCAGTCTAGAACTAGAGCTAGAACTTTAATAAGACATTTATTAATTAAATCTGATTGCCCATTTCAGTGAAGTTTATAGAAGACATGCAAATAGTCAACAGTAGCCTGGCCTGGCATTCCAGTCAAACTTTGTGATCCCAATATATTCCAAGATAGAGGAGAAAGGGAGGTATCTATTTCTAGGCAACAAGAAAGGCATTTGGAAAAATGGACTGTAGAATTAGCAGATTGGGTTTGGACACAATTAGAAGAACAAGAGCACACTGGATTGGAACACAATCAAAAATGAATTAAAAATCAGATGATGAAGGTGGAAGCAAGACCATCCTAAGACTAAATGAAGAACCATGGTGGGTTTTTTCTGGTTTGAGTATTAAGGTAAAATGCATATGACATGACCCTGAAGATGGTGGTATACATATACAGTCTTAGCACTCAGGAGACAGAGGTAGGAGGATTGCTGCAATGTCAAAGCCATCCTGGTCTGTATAGTGTGTTCCAAACCAGCCAGGGATACATAGAAAGACCCCATGTTTTACCATCTTGGTTATTTAAAAAATGTAAAACTCATTGGTATTGAACATACTCATAATTTTATGTAACCATCACAGTGTTTGAATTCCAGAACATTCCATTATCCTTGAAGGCAAACTTGTACTCATTAAGCAATCCCTTTGATTTTCCCTCCCATCTTAGCCTCAGACAAACTCTTCTTCTGCTTCTGTTTCTGCAGATTTGTCTCTTGTAGGTAGTTTATGTCAACTGAATCTTACAGTGGTGGCCTGCAAGTGTGGCTTCTTTGTTTTGGCAGGGTGTCTTGAAGATTCCTCCATGTTGTAGTGAGTATGGCTATACATTTATAATTGAATAATAGCCTCCTCTCTCTGTGCAACATTTTATCACCCATCCCTTGATAGACATTTTTGTATTATTTTCATTGGTTTACTGTTATGTGCAATGTGGCTATGAACAACTATGTAGGAGTTTTGTTTGGACACTCCTTTTCAGTCCTAGTAGACACAGTGGGCTTTGTTGGTATCCTGTTGGGTAGAGTGGGGCTGTTTTGTGGTTGATGATTCATTGCTTAGCTTCTGATGACAATCACAGTAGCATCCTCACTGCCTTTGTCCTTCTACCAGCATCATACAAGACTTCCTCCACATCACACCAGCACATGCACAAACACATATATATCACATGCACACATATCACATGTATGCACATATCACATGCATGCACATATCACATACATTCACACATCATATGCACAGACACACATATCACACAGTAGTCCCTGCCTTTGTCCTTTTACCAGCAGCATACAAAGTTTCCTCCACATCTCCACCAGTTTGGATTATTACCATCCTCCTATGTATGAAGTGGTCCCCATACAAATTAGTCATTTGTGTGTCACCAGCAAAGCCATATCTATTAAATTCTCTGCTTATCTTTTGAATAGAGCTTATACTTTGCATTTTGGCATTTGAATTGCAAGACTTATTTATATTTCTGAATACTAGACCCTCATTAGTTCTATGATTTATAAACATTTTATCTCATTCTGTAGGTTATTTTTCATGTTCTTGATTTTATATGTTTATTCTGAGGACACCATCTTTCTTTCTCTCTTCCTTTCCTTTTTCTTTTTCCTTCCCTTCTTCCCTCTGTGTTCATCCTGTGCATTTTTTTCCTTTCTTTCGTCCCATCTCCAATAGTTAATTTCCAAAGACACGAAGACTCATATTTTTTTGGTGCTAATTTCTTATTTCAGGTCTTTGTTCATTTGAGCCAGTCATTTAGGATGGGAGGTAAAGACATAGGGGACACTTGATGATCAGACTGATAGAGGTATTAGAAGGTTTATTCTGGAAGTTAGCTTTGGCATGAAATAGAAAATCTGGGAGGAAATAAACACACTACTATGCACAGAGAGGAGCAGAGCACAGGTTATTTTAAAAAGCTTTATTAAGATATAACGCATATGCCCCAAGAGTCATCCTTTATTGAATTATACAGACAGCTCAGTGGATTTTGAGCATATTCAGAGCTGAGTGACTATCACTTTGATTTTCATTTTTAGAATGTGATTGTCACAACCTAAAAGGCACCCTTACCCATTAGCAGTCTCTACCTAGCTTAAAAGGCTCCATGTATACACACAGTCTATCTTTATCCTGGCTCTCCATTTTCAGAGAAAATAAAAGGTTACAGTACCTATATTGACCTTGTACTCTGTGTTAGAGCTAAAAATGACACTAGTCTGTGCTTAAGACCTTAAGTATATCAAAGATATCACTTGATTACAGTAGGTTAGATAGACAATTCTCTAAGATTATTTGAGCCGTGTAGTTTAGGCTCTGAGTTCTTTATTACTGCCTTGTGTATGCATGTGTGGGGGTTGCACATGTATGCCTGAGCATGTGTGAAGGTCAGGGGTCAAGGTTGGATGTCTTCCTCAATTTCTTTCTACTTTGTTTTTATGATACATGGTCTCTCACTGAACCCTGCAGTTCACCAATTCTGCTAGAATGTCTGGGCATTAGATCCCAAGGATTCTCTCCCAGCCTCCAAACTGGCATTGCAGATGTGTGACATCATGCCATGCCCTGCTTTTTACATGGGAGCTGGGGATCCAAACCAGGTCATCAGACTCATATGGCAGACATTTTACTGACCTAGCCATCTCATCAGAACCCGATTACTTCCCTTTAGAACGCATCGTAAATGTGTCTCTGTGCATATGTGTGTGTATATGTGATATATGTGTGTGCATGTGATATATGTATGTGCATGTGATATGTGAGCATGTATGTGATATGTGTGCATACCATGCATGTGTGTATAGGTCAGAGGACAACTTTTGGGAATTGGTTTTCTCTTCCTAATACATGCTCTGGACATCAGACTCATGTTGTCAGACTTACATTTTGTTCATTTGAGTAGCCGTGTGTGAAAGGATGCTATTCCCACATTTTAATGTAATGCTAACATGGAAAAATTTCTTTATATTTCAGAAAGTTTAAGTCTGTTACAGAGAGAAAACAATTCTTGTTATCCACAAAAAAATAAAGTAATCCAAGTGGAGGCCAGAGACAGAAGTCCAGTAGAGGCTGTTAACACAGACCTGTAGCCCTGATAAAGTGTGTGTGTGTGTGGGGGGGGGGGGTCATGCGGTTAAATTTCTTAATGTTTAGTGGGGCTGAGTTGGAAGACAGTAAAACACAAAGACAGTGAATGTCATCTCTGATGCTGTTATTCAAAGATCAGCTGCTAGTAAGTATTCCCATCTTTCTTCCCCACTTACTCTTTTATAGTTTTGTATCTTTTTACTTGTCTGCTTTTTGTATGTTTATTGGTGTTGTCTATACAGTCTCACAAACATCTGTTTTAATTTACATTATGTTGTGAACATGTCACCAGTCTTCAAAAGTTAACTTGAGTGGTCATGAAACTTAGTCATAGCACAATTTAACCACTTACATTATTAAACAACACTTATAGAGCCTTCAGGGTGGCCTATAAACACTGTGTTTTGTGTAAACCCATTTTCAGCTCTTTGGATAAATACCTAAGAACATGATTGCTGGATTGTGTGAAAAGAATATGTTTAGTTTTATGAGAAACTGCCAAACTCTCTTCTCAAGGGACTATGTCCTTTTTCAAGGTTGTATAATATTATATATACTTAAAACACGAATTTTGTTATAGCTTGGATTATTTCTATACATTATTAGAGGGAGACATGCTACACACATCCATGGTTTAAGAATTTCTTCATATCTGTTTCTAAGTTAGCTTCCAGGATTTCTACCAGCTTATAATCCTGTCAGCAGCACGTGAAGGCAAGAAGCTCATTCAATCTTTCCTTCACTAACCCCAACTGTGTATAGTCTTTCAGCTCACAATCACCATGCATTGATGGTGTAGAGATTTTTCGTGTCCCTGCATTTATGTGTGTGTGTGTGTGTGTGTGTGTGTGTGTGTGTATGCATATATATGTATATATATATGCATATATATACCTGGCTTCTCCCACTACCACCATTTCCCTCCAAGCTATCACATGCTAACCTGAACACATGAACTTACCTGAACATGTCCCTGTCCCAGGGTCCATGCTTTATACTAAGGCTGGCTCTTGGTGTCTATAGTCTATGCTGTGGTACAATGACATGTACCCACAGTCATGATGTCATACCAAGTTGCTTCACTGTCCTAAAATCCTCTGTGCTGTATTTCTGCTCTACACCCCTCCTGCAACCCCTGGAAATATAGGAAACCACCCACAGGTGGGCAGGAGTGTGGGGAGAGCAGAGCAGAAGGGAACCCTTCAATTGTCCCCAAAGATTGCCATTTCCAGAACGTTGGGCAGTGGAATTATGGTATATGGCCTCTTAGACTGACCTCTTCAGTTAGTAAAACGAAGCTTCTTCCATGCCTTTCATAGCTTGACAGCTCGTTTGTTTTTGTTGATTTTTACCCCTGCCCAAACACACAATTTGATCCATTCCCAGAGGGCAATTTGGTTGCTTCCAGGTTTTGCCACTTGTGAATAAGTTGTAAACTTGTAGTTTTTTGAGGTGATACAGATCTTGGTTCCTGTGTGTGGGTACCTAGGGCTCCACACAGCTTCTGGGTCCTATAGAAAGACTGGTTTAGTTTTGTAAGGGTCTGTCTTTCTGAGAAGAGAGGCTGTGCCCCTCTGATTCCTTCCAGCAAGGCCTACTACCCTCTTAGCTTGTGGTGTTATCAAGGTTGCTGGTGGTGGCTACCCTAACAGGTATGGCTGTGGTACTTTCCCTCACTTGCTGGTTCGACAGTGTTAAATTCCACTTTTTACATTGCATATGAATTTGAATCATTTTTCAGAAGTCTGTTGGCCAAGTGGTCTTGACTGCTTTGTGTTCTGCTTTCTCTTACAGACCAGTGTTTATTCTCCTCCATTTGTATATGTATTATTGCAAAGATTGGATTATTGTGTAGATTAGATTATTATTGTATATTCTAGATTTTTAAAACCAGTTTTTCATTTACTTTGTAAGTTTTTATCCTAAGTATGCATTTTATTTTATAATTAGAAACCTCTTTCTTTTCTTCCACAAATGATGGGTCAGTTTTTAGGAGAGAAATATGTGTTGCACTGTGTGTGAAGGTCACACAATAGTCAGAAAGGAGGCCATCAGAGGGAATAAAGACCTTAAGGGAGGGTGGCAGAGAGAGGGTGATGGAGAACACATGACAGAAAGCAGAAGCAGGGATTGTCTGAGGGAAAGAAGGGAACCAACCAAAGCGGGGCATGGTGCAGGGCGGTGGAGGAGAGCCACCAGTGTGAGTGATGTGTAATGACACACACAGGTGACAACACTGAGAGGAGCCCCTCCCTTGTTAGCTAACCTAAAGTTAAAAAAAAATCAGGAATAGACTCTGAATATCTTGTTTGTGCTAAGCGTTGGAGGATAATAGTGAGAGAAAGACAGACGTGCCGGAGGTTTTCTACTTGCTAGACTCTTGGCTTCCTGTAGTTGTTTGTGAATGTGTGTGTGTGTGTGTGTGTGTGTGTGTCCTTGTATATGTGCACACCTGTGTGTGTATGCTGGTCCTCACCTGTGCAGGAGTGTGTGTAGGCCCGAAGCTGACATCCGGATGTTTTTTCCTCAACTGTTTTTTTACCTTGTGTTTTTGAGATAGTGTCTCTCCTTGATGCTGAAACATGCCGTTTGGGCTGGACCGGCTAGTGAGCCTCCATGCTCATCTTGTCTCTGCTCTAACACTGAGGTTACAGGAACATTCCCCAGTGCCCAGCTGTTCCTGGGAATCCAAATGCAAGACTTCATGTTTTTGTGGCAAGCGCTTTACCCGCTGAGCCGGCTCCCAAGCCCCTGACCTGCTCTAGTTTATTTTTATTTCTGAAGCTTTGCTTTTTTTCATTTGATTGTTCCACATATGTAGAATTATAACTGCATAGATTCAAGTGAGGAATTACCTTGTTATCACTCAAAATGTAATTTCTTGCCATCTCTTGTCTCTTAACCTATCTCTATTGCTTTTCTTATCGAATGTTGAACTCTTTTATTCTCAGGGGAATTCCAGGGCCACTTAACTTGTTCCAATGATGGGTCTGTAGATTCTAGTGTTGACAGATCCACACTATTTGAGCTTTTGTCTCTTTATAATTTATATTTCACTACCTGGACAGAGTAAGGGCTCATCAGCATAGGTTTTGGGTTTGTTTTTCTTCTCAATTCATTCATACTGCATCTTTTATTCGGTTTGTCAAGTTAGAGAAGTAATATATTGGAATTCTGACTGGAATTATCTTGAGCTTCGAGAGAGGCTTGCCTCAGTAAGCTAATCTCCCCAGAAACATAGCTCTCCATTTATTTCAATCTATTTTTAGATCTCCTTTTTTTTTCTAATGATAGTCCCACATATAACTTTTTTAGGGTATCCCCACATATTTGTTGCCCGTGTAAGCAGACTCTCCTCTTTATATGACAGAATTTATCATTAATATGTATATGTAGTCCATATTACCATTCTTCTCTGCATCTATTCATTTTAAAGCCTTTCATTCCTTCAGTTTTATTCATCTTCAGATTTTCATTGTTGTATCTCATTCTTTCCCATGAGCACATGTGTTTAATCAATATTGGAAAGATGGATTTTTCTTAAGTATTTATGTAGTAAAACTTAGAAACCACTCTAGGCTTTAAGGAAAAATGGATGCCTTTTGAATTTTTAATGAGGTTCAAGGCTGACATTCTTTTTCATTTTTTATTTATTTTTCTGCATGATATTTGCATGTGAATGTACATTCAGAAGGCAGAGGTCAATATCAAGTGTTGCCTTGCTCAGTTATTCTCTCTCTCTCTCTCTCTCTCTCTCTCTCTCTCTCTCTCTCTCACACACACACACACACACACACACAGACACACACACACATCCCGATCCCTCTCTCCCCACCCTTCTCCTTCTCCTTCTCTCTTCATCTCTCCAAGGTATCTCATTGAATCCAGAACTCTTTGTCTTGTCTATCTGGATTGCCCTATACTGGCCGGCCCTGGGTTCCTCCTATGTCTGCCTCCCAGCACTGACTGTTGTTACAGATTTGTATCACTACACCTGGCTTTTATGTGGGTACTAGGGATCTGAGCTCAGTTCCTCTTGCTGACACAGCAAGCACTTTACTGACCATCTCCCCAGCCCGGGATGAGGGTATTCTTTATCATATTGGTTTGCCGGTATTTCCTGCTCTGCGTTTAGTGGATGTTGGGCTGTATATATAATATACAGAACAAGGGAGAGAAGGAAGGGTGGATGGGGAGAAAAGAATGCAGAGATAAGAATCTCTAGTAAAATACTTTTAGCTCCCAGATAACAGAAAACCCAATTCATGCAGGTTTAACCAGACGGGAAGTTTGTTTTCCCACACCATATGAAATCTGGAGACATGCTGTACAGAGATGCTCAGAGACCCACCAAGGCCGCCAGCATCTCTGCTCTTTATTTCTTTTCAACCCTCACCCGTAAGCTTGCCTCCTCATGGCTTCAACATCAGTCCAGCGGGAAAGTAAATGTAGGGTCAGAAGTTAGAGAGTGATAGCCCAAGCAGGACTTATCACAGCCCCATTCGAATGTCTTCGAAAACCCGGAGAAGCAATCTTTTCAAAATTCCCCCTAACCCAGAGTCAGCTGACTGTATCCTGGGCTCTCTGCCTATGGGTGAAAGTTCTTGGCTACCTGATGGTGAGCTCACCAGTAAAAAAAAAAATGAAATCGTTCTCCTTTTAACCTTCAGTTAGATAATTTGCTTTTGGTTAATGAATAAACTACTCTTTGCTCTTGATTTTTATGGTGCTATTATTTTATTATTATTTTTGCCTGAACAGACCTCGAAGGTGTACAGGATATCAAAAAGGGTAGCATGGATCACTGTCAGTGTAACTGATGACTCCTTTGAAACAGTCCCCACTGTGGTGCTAAGAGAAAAAGACAGAAAGCAACCTCTGCTTCTCTCCAGCCAGCAGAAGGAAGGCAGAGTCTAGCAGAGAGATTTAGTGCCCTCCAAAGCGTTTTGCTTCCTTCTCCTTGGGGGAAGAGAAGCGCCTGGCTTCAAAGTTTTATTGGGAAAAACACCCTGAATCACGTCGCTTTTGTGGCAACTATTAATTGCTTCCTGAATTTATACAGCATAAATAAAATAGGTTGCCAGAGAGTGAATTACCCAGTGGATAAATGGTGGGTCATTAATGTAGCCTTGACCCCGAACCCAGAGGATGACGTGAGATCCGAGAGAGCTCTCAAGAAATTTACCAGAACCCATTTCAGCTGGAGGTGATGTGTTTTAAATCCCCCTGCAGCACAAGGAGAGGAATCAAATTAGATAATAGTTTGCAGAAATCTTCTGCGCCCACAGCCTTACTCAGAAGGATTTTATCCTCTTACATTATCGCCTTTGTGTTTCAGGTTGTGATACAGTGGAACCCAGTGGAACCCAGAGTGGCTTTAGCTTTTTCTCCCAAGGTCAAATCTCGAGGTCATTGATACGAAATGCTCTGACGAGTGGACATGCTCATCACTCTTAGTGTTTTGTGTTAATAAGTAGATTCAATGTCATCTTATTTTGAAGTTGAAGATCCTGATTTTGTATGTAAGTAAAGGCACATTCAGAGTGAGAGCTGTCCACCCTGGCACCTCCTGAGCCATTTGATCTTCTAAAGACACTCAGGGTGTCATTGCCCATCACCGGTCACAGCTGCAGTAACACAAGCGTTCATTGTTTGTGTGGACCATTGTATTGATCTGGGGTTTAAAGAAAACAGAAACAAAACCAAATGAAAACAGAATTGGGGACTAGGAAAATAATATCAGTGGCCAACATGACCCCCCCCCACTTCCATCTCCCATTCAAGGATTGGAATGCAGACACTTTGAACCCACATAAATACTGGGTGGTTGTGGCAGCCACATGCAATCCCAGGACTTGGAAGGTGGAGACAGAGATCCCCAGAGCCAGCTGAGTAACCAGTTGTCTGTAGGTTCATCTGAGAGGCCCTGCCTTAAAGAATGAGGAGGAGAGCAAACAAGGAAGATTGGCAGCTTCGGCCTTGGGCTTCCACAGGCTCGTGTGTGTTCATTCCTCCACATATGCATGTTCCTCTCCTCACCTAAACATATAGACATACATGCATGCATACCACACATACAAACAAAAGGAGAAACAACCTCAAATTGGGCCCTGGGTGGGGGGGAGATGGCTCAGTTGATAAAGTGCTTGCCTTGAAAACATACATCACCTGAGATCAGTCTTCAGAACCTTGAAAACAAACAAACAAACAAGAAGAAAAAAGCTGAGCATGGTGACGCATAACTATGATTCAAGGGTGTGGGAGGCAGAGACAGTGAATCCTTGTTGGTCACTGGCTGGCCAGCCTTGTCTACTTGGTGAGTTCCAGACCATTCTGAGATTTTGTCATAAAGAGAGCTCCCAAGGAACAACACTCAAAGTTGGCCTCTTGTTTCCATATCACATATGCACTTGTACATATACATATGTACACACAGGTACCTGCATATGGGTGAACTTGCATATACTTATATACACAAAATATAGAAGTGAAAGTCTGGGAGCTTTTTGCTTTTGCACTCTTATTCTGGCAGGGTCCCGCCAAATCAGAGCAGCCTTCATTGGACAACCCACAAGGTCAAGGGCTCTGTCCCAGGCGTTATATGATCACATTTCCAAACACAAGAAGGCACACTTACTGCCTTCTTTTTTTTCCTGTTTCTATTCTTTTTTTTTCTATATTTTTTAAATTTACATTCCAAATGATTTCCCCTTTCCCATTTCCTTCCTCCCCGAAAGTTCCATAAGCCCCCTTCCCTCCCCCTGTTCCCCATTCAACCCCCTCTCACTTCTCTGTCCTGGTATTCCCCTACATCCAGTCTTTCCAGGACCAGGGGTCTCTCCTTCCATCTTCTTGGAAATCTATTGATACGTGAATTGTATCTTGGGTATTCCAAGATTCTGGGTTAATATCCCTTTATCAGTGACTGCATACCATGTATGTTCTTTTGTGATTGGGTTACCTCACTAAGGATGGGCTGGAGAGATGGCTCAGCAGTTAAGAACACTGAACTTACTGCCTTCTTAAGCAACCTGCTGCCATAAGTAGGATTATTCGTACTCTTTGTCCAGTTTTATTCTTTTTTAGTTTTACTAAACTCACCTTCACTCCTGAGTAGTACAGTACACACGCTGGAAGACAAACCACAGTCCCATATTGAACAGAGACTACTCAGGCTCTGTGCTCACTGGAACCCAGGTGGGGAGTGGCTGCTGAGAATGACAGGGACTGGGTTTCCTTCTGACACTCCATTGTCTGTCTTCCATGCTCTCCTATATTGTGAAAGTCTAGGCACATCTGGTGCCACAGCTCTTCCCTGTGTGTGACTCCGAGAACTCCAGGAGCCCACCTGGGATGTCTGTATAAACAAGTATAGAGGAACTGTCAAGTCTCTACCTCTAGGTCAGAGGCTTTGGTATGAGCCTCAGCCTGACAGCCCCCGTCTGTGAGTAGACTCCCTCGCTTCTCTCCTTTGCCTAGCACCTCCCTCTATTGATCTCTGCTAATGAAGAAACTGAAGGATCCGAAGGTCCTCTAGCCAAGTATGCACACTGTGAGGCCACTACCAAAAAAACAAAAAACAAAAAACAAGAGGTTGTTTGATGTCGGGACCCCGGGACTGCACATCTCCAAGATGAAACATTGACGAGCAGTCATGAAGCTGTGTTCTGGGCTCTGTTCCTGTGCTCTGTGGTAGCAATGCGGAGCTCTCAGCCTCTCTGTTGTTTCTCCATCCATTTTCCCATCATCAGCTGATAGCAAGAGTCCAGGGCTGGGAAGTGGGCAGAGTATGCGTGTAGCTCCTCCATAGCTCAGTGTCTGTCTGCCTCTTTCAGTGCTATGGGCGTTCCCTTCTACTTGCATGCATGTGTACATACACAAGACACCACCATGTATGCCACTCACTCTGTATTCTTCCTAGCAATAACGAAGGATCCCCTCTACTCCATGTTACATAAAGCGTGGGCAACAAGGGTGACTCCACCAAGATCTACCTTGACCTCAGCACACTATAAGAGACCCATAGGAGGACAGCATCCCTGTCTCTCTTGTCAGTATCCCAAACCTTAGTGTAGCAGAGTTTAGCACCTTGATTTAAAACCAGTGCTGCTGAGAAGGGTGCTTTCTATCACTTCTGTGGGTGACACCCTGGTGAGGGTTAACTACCAACTGCTGGCATCAAACTTCTAGAAGAAGTCAGAGGGATTTTGGGGGCTCATCTGGGTCAGGAGTGGATACAGCTTTTCAAAGGCTCCCTGCGTCACTATAATAGTTTTTTGGTGTCTCCTACTGGCTATAGGGAGCAAGTCCTTAAGATTGTCCAGTGAAATGCAGGATTGTGGAACCCTGTGCTGAGCTACAGACCTACAAGGAGTCAGGGTGACAAGGATTTACTTTTCAAGTATCGGATTAAGGGCCAAATACAACCCGACTTGGGTAATTTTCACGTTGTTGGCTCCTTAGCCACAAGCAATTTTTTCTAACCTTCCATAATGCCAATTACCTCTGTTAGCACATACTTCAAAGCCAGCAGTCAAAGTACAAAGCTATGCTCAGGATTTCTGAAGTTCCTGTGCTGCTATCCCCAGGGCTTTGCACCAAGGCTAGAGTGGGTGGAGATGAAAGGAAACACTTTGTCTAGAGCACCCTTGGTTAGCAGAGATGCTGGGAGAGGGGAATTTAGGGGAGGTGGGTGGGGCCAGCCCAGAGGAGCGTGTAGGGGAATGTTGTATGGTCTCTTATATCTCTAGTGTGGTTCTCAGTAGGTAGGGGGAGGTGGAGCTTAGAATAGCAAGGAAAAACATAAGGATCAGATGGGGTGGGCAGAATTAATTTATCAGTCATAACTATCAGGACATGTCAAACGGGACAAAGGTAGAGCTCCTGGCTGTCCTTTCTTGGACAGGGCATCTGAGTGTCACCTAAACTTGGAGATAGGTGACAGAGAAAGGGACATTAGCTGGGCTACCAGCAGCTAGGGTGTTGATAGTCATAGCTTCTGCCTTCACTGAGGAGGGGCTATCTATGGTTGTTGTGTTTCTAAAGTACAGGGTGATGTCATGGGTCTTGCTCTGTTAGCTGTACCCTTATTTTGTTGTTTTAATAACTACTGAGTGCCTTTTTTCAATGTGCAAAGGCATGTTTATGCAGAACTGAGAGAATGTGAATATTGCTGAAAGGGCAAAGACGCTGAGCCACAGAAGACTTGAGGGTCTAGAACCTCGAGTTTCTCTGGAAAGAGAATGACTCTTCCAAATGAGAGAGAAAAGAGAGGGAAGGATATTGGCAGATATTTTTTAAGTAGACGAAACATGAAGAAAGAAAGCACAGGAGAAGAGAAGCTCAGGTAAAAGGAAGAACCTGGTCAGTGAGGCAGAGGGCTTGGTGGAGGGGTGGTGAGTCTGTTAAGGGGCTCCCCGATTCTGTGAGGCCTTTAAGAAAGGGTGCCTTAGAAGAATGCATCTCAGACCTGGATGTAACCTCCACCCATGACAAAAAGTACAAAAGCGTGTAGATTGAGTTGTTGCAAAACATTCTGGGAAGTCTGGTACATAGAAGCAGATCTCTGAAAGGTTCTCCTGTTTCCCTTTTGCTAGGCTCACTGCTCTGCCCTGAAGATGTCTCAGCCACACCCCCTGTGATGACTGTGGTGATAGTGTTCCCTGCCCCCCATCCCCCACCCCACTCCCCAGCAAAGGCATCTCCCACACCTATGGCCAGGATGGTAGTTATTTCTCAAGGAGGTGTCATTTTGTAGAGATGTTTGCTCTGGAAATGACTTGCCATTCTCTTTATGTTTGCTGCTAACTAACATTCCTCTCCATTCTTCCCTCCTCCATCCTCTCAGCGCCAGACCTCAGCCCTGACTTCCAGGGACAGCGTGGAGATGGGCAGCTGAGGGTGATGCTGTGTGTTTATCTTCAGAGACTCATGGAAGGATGCAGATTTCAAAGGGATGCTCCCTTCAGAGAAAGCACCTTCCTGATGTGTGTGCCTGTGAGACTACCTGGCAGGCCCTGTCCCAGTGCCCCTCTGTTCCCTGGCTTCCCTTCATCAGGAGAATGAGGATAGATATTTATTCATGTGGTCTCTGCCCTGTGTGGTGCCTCCGCTTTGATTCCGTCCTGTCTGTACCTGCTGTCCTGTATCTGTTGTCACACTCTATACTCTCTTTGGGTCCTGGTGTCTGTTGCCAGCCCTTATCCCTTCAGGGTCAAGAGTAGCAATGGTTTCCTGAATCTTCCAGTTCTGGGGTACCAAACTATCCTTTATTTCATTCCTTAAACTCTTTCAATGTCCTTTTCCAATAATAACCACAAGAGGAGAAAAACCAAAACGGAAGGAGAGAGGTTACACACTACTGATCAGCTCTGAAGTTGGTTGTTCACTGATGAGCGTGGCTCTCCGTGAGACTGGCATGTTCTAAATGAAGTTGCCAGACGGACTGAAGTGAGAGGCAGAGGAAAGGAGTCTATATCGTTGAAGCTATGTATCTCAACTGTGTGTTAGAAGGTCACAAAGTGAAAATACATGGCAGGCTTTTTGGTTCTACTTTCCCCAGTCCTCTCTTGAAATTCTTACTAATGTATGAATGTAAAAGGCTTACTTTTAAGGTTTGACCAGTGGGACTCTTCATTTTCACTTTGTCAGTGGGTTCCACGGTTATACTCTTGTGCAGGATAAATTGGCGGGTGGGTTATGCGCTGTCTCCACATAAGCCTTGTGTGCTACAGCAGACTTGAAGTCAGAGCTGTGTGACACCCCACCAAAATCCACCCTCCCTCTACCTGGCTTGACCAAAAGCAAGTCGGGGAGGAAAGGTTGATTTGGCTTGCATGTCTCTGTAAGTTTGTTTGTCCCAAGTTTTTTTTTAGAGATTTATTTATTATTATATGTAAACATACTGTATCTGTCTTTAGACACAATAGAAGAGGGTGTCAGATCTCATTACGGATGGTTCTGAGCCACCATGTGGTTGCTGGGATTTGAACTTGGGACCTTCGGAAGCGCAGTCAGTGTTCTTAACTGCCGAGCCATCTCACCAGCCCCCTTGCCCAAAGTTTTTTAAGAGAGAGATTTCGTCACACTATCAGCTCCTTTTCCCCATGTAAATTGGGTATACATACTCCGACAGAGGAAAGATCATCTGGTCATAAGTCATTGGCATAGGCTGGGCATGACTGACGTTCAGCCAGTTACTAGGAACTCCCCATTTTTCCTGTATACTTCCCCCCCCGCTTCTGTCTGTGAACTAGGGTTGTGATTGAAAACAACATTTTTTTTCTGTATTTAATGAGCTCTTTTCCTATAATATTCCAAAACTCAGTTTGAATTCCTGTTAGTTACTGTAACATAGAAAGCCAACCTAGAAATGTAAACTGAGCACAGCTATGGATTTCGTTAATAAACTCGCAGTTTGAGCAAGGCTTAGCGAGGATGACTTGTCCACGGCTCCATGGAGAATGGAGCCTCTCTTTCCAAGATGCATGTGGTTGTTAAGGTGGCCCTGGTTCTTGTCTGGGAACTCGGGCAGGGCTGCTGCCTTAATGCAGTTGAGGAACATACATGCTTCATTTCCTTGTGTGCCTTTGTGCACGAAGAGTTTCTTGGGCTTTCCATGACATGGAGGCTGGGTTCAAAACAGGAATGAGCTAATAGATAGGAAGTAGAAGCTGCTTGTCATTTTAAACCTGGTTTGGGAAACTATAGACTGTCACTCTCATCGAGTAGAGCCCAGATGCTCAATAAAGGGACATAGCCCCAGCCATTCATTGGAAGATTTGAATGACTTATAACCAGATGATCGTTTATTTGTCAGAGTAGGCATACCTGATTTATATGTGAAGAAAAAAAAATGAGACGATAATGCAAAGAAATCTCTCCCTGAGCAATATCAAACAAGGAACAGTGATCAGGATGTGTAAGCCAAATCAACCCTTTCCTGCCCGTGTTGCTTTTGGTTATGGTGTTTAGCACAGCAATAGAAAACAAGTCAGGGGAGAAGGAGAGTGGGTTTTAATGAGGTGTCACACAGCTCTGACTTCAAGGTTACGGGTAGCAGACAAACCTTCAGGAAGCTTAAGACTCTGAAGAAGCCAGCAACAGCCTCTTGTAATACGATTTGGATTCGAGTTGTACTTGCTGTTTATTGCACTAGGATGCTGGCGATATGCCCTGTTTATGAGGTGCTGGGCCATCTGCCAACGGGAAGAATGTTTGTGCCATGAGATGGTTGTGAACACTGAATGCAGAAACTTTCAGGAACTGACTGTCTAGGGCAAATGGACAGTTATCTTTTCAGTTTCTGGGTTTATTGTTTGTTTGTTTGTTTATTTATTTATTTATTTATTTTACAGAGAGCAGGATGGGGCAAGCCTTCTTCCTGGTACCTTACAAAGCAGTATCTTTTTTCCCCCTTGGGCAGGGAGCATAATACTGTAATCTGGCTTGTCAAGCTATGCCTACCTAACTCTAGACATGGGAGCCGATGGTTTTCTTGGATTGCTGGTCTTCCTTGCTTGTCCAAAACTGCCAGGGTCCTGGTGGCTTTTGCATTCCTGTCTGTAGAAGCTGTGTAGAGCCATGTGGGTAGTTGAGGCTTCCCCAGGCACCTGGAATATAAAACAGGAGTTCAACTCTTAGGAGTGGTTTTGTTGGAATGCATCTAGGGGTGAGGGGGCTTCTGTAAGGACAAGGAAAGAAAGCACACAAACAGTGGGGCTGTTGCTGAACATGAGGCAGAAGACCTGGGGAAGGTCACAGGGTACCCTTACATCTTGCATCTCCAGTGGGATATAACAAAGGATCTGACAGTCTGCCCTGAAGCCCCCACCCGAGGTCTTGCTCAGTTTTGCCACTGGGAGTTCTTGCTGGGCAGAGGTGCCTTCCTTGCCAGGTTTTTGTTATTAAAGTTGATCCTATGTATCAGAAAGTGGGAAGCAAGCCTTGGAACTCAGCATCCTAGTGGGATTCCAGGCTAGCTCGCTAGCAGTGTGTGCCAAGGGCTGGGGGTGGGGAGTGTGCTGTGAGCTCTTCTCTCAGCATTCAGGAGCGAGCCCTCCGCATCACTCACTCTGTCAGGACATCTCGGTGGTAATCACTTCCAAATGGTGGTGGGTGGGGAGGGGGATCCCCTGCAATCACCCAAGGAATGTTGACTCCAGGCAGAAAGGGAGGGTTTCCATAAGCATCTCCCCCTTCCAAGGGGATGGACAATAGAATCTGAGATGTCTCGTGAGCCTCTCTTAGCATCATCTATAATAATATTCATGTCAACAAAATGGAGAGGGAGGGAGTAGCGATTCAGAGTGACACTGAGTCTTATCACTGACCCTGGAGGTGCTTTCAGGACTAACTGCTCACCTCTCAAAAATGGTATGTTCCCTCCCCAACATCCTCTGGAATGGAAACCATGAAAATGTTTATCCAGGATCATATTCTGTCTTTAAATGTAAAGGTTGGCATAGTAAAAAGCACCATGTTCCAGAGTTGGAGGCTAGCCTGGGTTATATCACAAATCCTGTCCTAGTCTGGGCTATATCACAAATCCTGTCCGCAAAACAAAAATCACCACCCCTCTCCCCCCAAAATTAACTTTTAGACATTGTGCATGTCCAAAACTCACAAGTCTAGCCTCATATTGCCTCTTACAAGCCATATGGTTTCAATGAAGTCATTTAATATTTCCAGGCCTCAACTATCTTATCTGTAAAATAGGTGTGGATACCTATTTGATAGACTAGTTATACATCTCAATGATATAACTTTGTCTGAAACTGAGTCACCATATAGGTGCTGAATACAGTTTAAATGACTGTCTCAAAGGGGTTGTGCCCTTCTTATTATCTTTTCTTGGTGGTCATGATTTCTTTAGCTCTTCCTAACAGGCTTGCAGACTCACATGTCAACACTGTATTTAGAACTCATGCAGAGCTCTGCTGGATTCAGAATGATTTTGTTTGTAGTAACTCTGACTGCTTCCACTTGTGGCTACTAAACTTGCTGCAATAGGCACACTTGGCCACATGGCTTCTATGTTGGGGGTTCAACTCCCACCAGGGTATTTTGATTTCCTTCCAGCATCTGGCTTTCCAAGGATTGACTCAAGATTCTTCAGAGCCCAGTAGCATTCAAAGGTAGGCCAAAGACCAGCTTCCCATACTATAAGTACTGTGACTATGACGATATCAATTTATCAATATCAGACTTGAATTAATAGTTTCTTACAGAAACTGTCTTCTCCATGTATGATTCCTTTCTTTTCTTTTTTGTATCCTACCTCAGTGAGCAAACTCTATAATCTCTTCTCCGGATGTTTGACCTGCCCAGGTGCCTCTGCTAGCCAGTTTTTGTGGTACCGCAGAGGAAGAAGAGAGGGTAGTATTGTCAGTGGTCTTCACAGTTACAGGTTAGCTTTCAAATCATGTTGCTCTTCAGAGATTGTTTTCATTGACACCCAAACTCCAAGTTCCAGTTCAGACACAGAATTTTGAATGAGGTTTGTGCTAATTCATAGTACATTTCTGTCCTTCCACCTGGGAGCTAGGCGTCTATGAATGGGAATTCCCCGGAGCTCTGTGTGAAATGCCTGGACCATCTGACCTAGGTCAGTGTAGCTGCTTAGCTGGAAATTCAGTTCTGTTACAAAGATATTTGGGTCTGCAGGTTAAAGATGAATCGGTTGAGATCTCAAGACTATCTACCTGTACCACCCAGAATTTCTTTTGCATATAGAATGATCTTGGGGAGAGGATCCTGATACCTTTGCTCATTGTCACTGATGTAAAGGCCTATTAGATGCTAATAATTCAAGTTCTTCCATGGCCAAGGGCTTGTTCAAACTAACCATCCCCTCCCTTCTAATTTCTCAATTTGGCACCTCAGCTGTCCAAATTCTTGTTGGGTGTCATTCAACACCTTTAGATATCCAAGACTTAAGCCTTTTTTGAATCGGATTTGGTGATGTTTTTGATGGACAGTTAAGAAGGCCAATGAAGACATCTGGATTGCTTTTCACCTGAAAGTTAGGATTCTGCCTCACTCTTTGCCTCTCGCTCTCTGCTGTCTTTCCCCTCATTTTCTCCCCGCATCTAGAGAGGCGCCCCTGGCAATCATATCTCTTGTGCTGGTCAGCAGAATGAATTTTGTGCCATTTGTTCCACTGTCAGTGACGAAACAAGAGGGAGAGTTTGGCCCGTTTCTCTGGTGCTGCCTGTTGGCTTGCGTGAAGCCGCAGGGCTCTCTTATTACCACCATCCGTATGCACAGACACAGCATCTGTCTTCTGCTCATGAGGACACAGGGTGTAGCTGCCAGCGACTCACGGCTGAGCCTTCTCTCCTGCTGGCCACCTCATGCTGCATGCTGCTTGGGCATAGAGAGGAGAAGGAGGAAGCTGGTGGCTCTTCCACTGTCCAGTGAGACCCAGAGTGGCAAGACTGCTGCTACTGGGAAGTCAGACAAAAGCAGCCAGATCACATCAGGCTCTGTAACACAGATGCATGTGAGTGTGAGAGCCACAGATAAGCCTTTGGGGAGATTGAGAGACTCAGCTGCACTACTGTGTTTGGGAGGGATTCATCACTATGTGATACAGATAAACCAAGAAAGAAAAAAAAGGGCACTGACAACTGGTTCATCTTTTTTTTTTTAATCAACGGTGTATTGGTTAGCTTTGCCAAGGAAAATTAGGAGCTTAGAGAGAGAGAGAGAGCATTTGTTTTTCTCCTCATGGCTCTGTAGGCCTAAAACAAGGTCACTTGGACTCAGTTTTGGCTCCAGGCCTTGAATGGATTCATGGGTAGTCTCTACTTGCTAGATCAGCAGCTTCTTAGACATGTTGGCACTGAGGATGACAGAAAAAGCCACACACTCATGTTTTCTTACATTCAGGTGTCTGAACAAGTTGTACAGGGAAGCGCAGTATCAGTGGAGGAGGGGTGTCTGTATCAAAGGGACCTGCGGGAGGGGAGTGGGTGTGATACGATAAAGTATCCCATCGAGGTAAATACCTGTAGATTCCACTAAGTCCAATATGAAGATGGAATGAGCTGGTGAGGGCTGAAGGATGACTGATGAGTGAAGTGAATTTAGTTGAGGTTGGTGGGATCTAGGTGTCAGCAGGGGTTGGCCAGAAAGAGGCGAACTTTCTCCTTCGTGTACTTCTTGTTCCAAGTGCCATCTTGGTTTTGGTTTTCTTTTGCTATGGTTCTCGGTGGTTATCCTTACCCAGCTGTATCTTTTCCTCAGGATCTGGCTCTGTAATTTCTTTTCAATGTGTGTGTGTGTGGGGGTGGGGTGGGGGGTGGAGTAGGTGCATTCATGTGAGTTGCATGTGGACAGTGTATCTCACTGGCCTTGGGTTGGGTCAAGTTGCTTTTCCTCTAAAGTAGTCCAGACCCACTTCTTCTTCTCAGAGCACCCATACTAAGAAGGTCTCAAGAGGCAAGGATTGGCAGTGGAGATGGGTGTAATGGGAAGTGGCCTATAAAGCGATCAAGCAATGAGCAGGTGATCAACACAACATGAAGTCAATTGTGGCAGGTAGGGTGAGGAGAATACCGGCGACATTCAGAAGATGTAGTGCCAGAGAAGAACTGGTAGATAAGTAGAGAAGGCACCCCAGGCTTCTGGAACACTGTGAGTAAAGGCATCAAGAGGAAAGGACCAGTTGGGCACTGCTGGATGGCACAGGTAGAGATAGGTGATGAGGCAACAGAGGTCAGGTGAGCCAGGCCGTGTAAATTCTTGGGTCTCATGTAAAGATCTTGGACTGAGGAGCCTTTGAAAGAGATGAAACAGGGGCATGACATGCAAGAATTGTACTCTACTCATGGAAGAGCATGGACCATGTTGAGTTAATTCTTAATTGTCTGAGTTGAAAGGGTTGAAGTAAGGCATAGACCCAATAATAACTTCTAAATACTGCTGATCAAGATTAGAGGGGACATATGTGAAGTACTATGGTCTCCAAACAGAAGGTGTACATTTTTTAAGATTAATTAAGAGGTGGTTGAACTAATTTTTATGGTTATTGTGTTCTTTATGAAGTTGGAGAATAATCTTGGAGGATAAGACATTTCGGGGAGGGAAAGGATAAGACTTATATAATACTTTGAGTCCAACACCTCTCAAGAACATCCTGATTTCATAAGGTTGGCTTTATCATTGTTCCTGCTTTATAGATGAGGAAACTGAGGTTCACGAAGAGGTTAAATTGAGAGGTTTCTCAGAGTGGTCCTGAGAACCTGGATTCTCCAACTCTATTGTCATTTCCCCCAGACTCAGCATCCACTTAGTGTATGAAGTGGTGCTCTCTTGTCATGTTTTTCTCCCTCTAGGCCTGGACTCTGCTCTTTGGGTGGAGGGTATGTTGTATTTTGTGTTGTAAGAAAGTAACCTGCAAGTTGGGATAAGTTTACTCATATATCAGTCATAGCATCCCATGTAGAGGATTATGGAAGCTTTATGCTCTGTTGCTACTGCCTTGAAATCCATCCTAGGTCCCACAGCTAGAAGCGAGGTCGTTTCAAATGATTTTTTTTTGTTTTTGTGGTCAGAGGGGGGTCTTAAAATCCCACAAAGGACTGAGCATGTGTGAAGTGGCTTCATTCCTGGTGTCACTTTGACCCCTTATGTTTCTCTTTAGTATCCACCCACTTCCCATCATGCTCTACCTCCTGGGGACCCAGAGGGCTCGTGGTCTGAGTGAAGAATGGCTGCCTCTAGGCTCAGGCAATGTCTAGAGGAAGAAGTCATCGGGCTGCTGAGGCCAAGTCCGTGACGAGCATGATCCCAGGAGGGCCAGCAGTTTGTGGTTTCTTGGCCACTCTTCCAGCTGAGGAATGCATTTTCACTTTTCATCTGTCTTACACTTTTGTAAAATTTGACAAGGGTCCATGAACAACCCAAAGCACCAGAGTGGGCACAAGGTCAGCCAGCCACAGAACAGCCCCAGCCCCAGCGCGTTAGGAATAAGTAGGATGCCACCGTGAGCCTGAGGCCGAGGGAAGGGCAGGGACTGGGAGTCTGTCCCACGTTCACCTTCACACTTGGGAGCATCTTGGAATTCTCTGTTTTGTATTGTAATTTTGGCATGAAAAAGATATTTTCCCTAGCTCAACATTCCTGGTTTGGGATCAAGATGTGTGGAAATTGTGCATTATTATTGTCTTTTTGTTCAAGGCTAAAGAAGCCTTGAGGGGGTTCATTATGATTATTTATATTATAGCATTTCAAAGAAGATTGGAGGCTATTTATAAGAAAAAAATACAATAAAATGATGGAAAGAGAATAAAGTGATGTGATGTGGAACAAGAAGCACCCATCCCCCTCAAAATACAGCTAACCAGAGTCATTTTAGTGGAGCAGATAAAACCCAATTCAGTTTCTTGGAAGCCAAGGGAAAAGCAACCATGATGATTTATAGGCAACTGATACCTGCTTCTTATATGGGGAAAGAGAAACCATCTCTTTGTGCTTCTCTTCAGGAAGGATTCCCCCAGCATCAGTCCACATCTGTCTCCAGAGAGTGACAGTGTAACAACATTGACTGTAATTATTCAATGATGCCGCCATGACATCAACAATCAGGAATCACAGGGAAGGTGGAAAACGATTAGACACAGACACTAGGAAACTGAGGATACAGGCATGGAGCCTCACTGGTAAGGGCAGGCCATTGGTTAGGAGGACAGGGCTGAAGAGTGGGGGTGTCAGCATCACCGATAACACTGTGGAACATTCTCTTCTTTCACAGTACATGGGATATGGGGGACAGAAAGGCAGAAGCAGGAGACCCCGATTGGTGCGTTCCATACTGATCAAGTGTTTGTTTGCACGACCCTGGGAAGGTCACTGAACTATGTTATAGTCAAATGTGCACAGTTTCCCCTGTAATGAGTGAGGCAGGGAGGTGCCTTGCAGTCTCCTGGTTCTACAGTGGTCCATGAGATGGACCACTGAGATGTAAGTCATCTCAGAAAGAGTTCATCCTGAGAAAGTCAGTGCTTTCCGAGGAGGAAATAGCTCGGTGGTAGTTGAAAACAAAGAAAACCAAAAAAGCAGAGATATATGTGTTCGTTTAGTGGCTGTCCCTTCTGCATCGTCTTCTCCTGCTCTATTCTGACTTGCTTTTCTTCTTTCAGTTCGAGCCTGGCTGCCATTTTTAACACTGCAGGAATATATTTAGCAAGATGTTCTCACTTTTTTTTTAAAGGCCATATTCTCTTAGGTTGGAAGCCGTTTGTCTTTGTAAACAGGGAGGGGGGCACTTCTTAGATGACAAACAGTGGCTTCCAGCCCCTCCTTGTTTTCTGTAAGCATGTGTTTATGTAGGTTTTCAGAGGAGCCCCATCTGGAGCCCATCGGATGCACAGAGCCCAGGATCACTATGAATGCAGCCAAATATGGAGTTACAAACTCACTTAAACCTTTATGAAATTTGCTTCTTAATTTAAAAAAACAAAAAAGAAGACAATTTGCATGGTCTTCAGGCATGAATTCTGTAGATGGCAATGTCGTGCCACACTGTCATAAGGTAGCCATACCTGGCAGAAGTGTGTGTGTGTGTGTGTGTGTGTGTGTGTGTGTGTGTGTGTGTGTGTGTTAGGGAAGGGTGTTAATTTGGACTAGATTTGGGATGAACCAATGCTATGTTGGGTGGAGACTTCGTTGCTTGGCCACTCATGTGCCAGGTGGGAGGGCTGGCAGGTGGGAGTGATGCCCAGTGGAACCAAAGCTGAGAAACTTCATAGCGTAGAGGGGAAGGGATATTAAAAAGATGCACCAGGGGTTTCCACAGATGGCACAATGCGGCTGCTCCCGTGGCTTCTCACCAGGTTTGGAAGTGTGTTAAGCCGGTCCTGAGAGCTGGTGGGTTTGAGTCAGGACCATGCCTATTTGCACAGTGGGCAAGGAGGAAAATTTTGCTCTGATGGAAGGGAAAGCAGGCATCTGGGCTCCATTTTGTTAGACACTGAACACACTCATCAGACTGCCTCTCAGATTCTTTGGTCCTCAAGGACCACAAAGAGTCTCTTCACTTGAGCTCTGCTGGGTACTAACTCCTTCTGTAACGTCCCTGGGTCCCTGGTCATCCTGAGATTCATAGCTGAAAAGAAGCAGGTGGGATGGGGAGGGGGAGAGAGTTCTGGGTATTTCTACAATATTATATGCAAGTGCTCTGTAAATAAAATGCAAATTAAACCCGAGTGCTCCAGCATTGAGCAAAGGTGATGCAAATTTGCTTTTAATTTCTCTTCTGTGCAGTTGTAAGCACTGCCAAGGCACCTAGGGCACAGAACAGCGGGGAGCCTAGGGAGGGGCCGAGGCTGCTTTGCACTTGGTTATGAACTTGACCCTTGGGTCTTCTTCTGCGCTTTACCCATCAAGTGCTAAGCCTCAGGGGAGAGCTTACCAGAAGATTCACTTTCACACCGCACTTCTCTATGCACTTAGGAGACAAGAGCGACCTTGAAGAAGGAGAGAGCGCCTAACCTGGGTCAGCTCATGGCTTGGATAGAGAGGAAGGACGAGTTTGAAACTGTCTTGTGGGTTGGTTTTGAGGATGACCTTGGAAGCTGTCCAAGGTGAACATTAGAGATGAGAAAGCCCTTTGCAGAAGGTCAAGAGGAGAGTGAAGAGGACAGGCCACACATCAGACTGGAGATTGTGAGCAAGGTCTTAGTTGGTGGCAGGATCTAGCAGTTCTTAGCTTAAAATGATTTGGTGGGAACTCAGGATGTCACCCCTCGGGGTGGGGGTGCTGTATGGATGCCAGGCACTGTAAAGTAAGGGCACTGGTCTGGGACAAACCATATCAGTGCTATGTGGCTCTTTCCACAAGGTATGAGGGAGGAGGCTCCTGATGAAGAGTCTTCAATAAGCTGACCTATGTGTGAACCAGTGACCTGACGGAGGAGTCAGCTTAGAATTCTCCTGCCCAGGGAGTGGGGGAGGAGGTCAGAGGGAAGAGGAAGGGATTCTGTAGATGAAATCAGAGGTCAGGAAGAGTCAATTGCCACGTCCTACACATCACAACTGGTAGAGTTGGTAAAATAATCCTTTCCCTGAGCGTTTCTTGGTTGCCACGTTATCAGCTTTACATGTAAGCGCTCCAGGAAAGAAATGTTTTTACCATCCTGAAACTGAATTATTAAATGGGGATTAACGTGGTGTTGACTTTTCTTCATGGCTGATTTGCAGTATAAACTGGGTTTAAAGCATCTTTTGCTAAACCTTCTGGATTTTAGAAGGCAGCCCTGGATGAGCCATTCATTAAAGAGTTCATGCTGATGTTATTTGTTTAGGCTTTGATGCCCTTTTTTTTTCTGCTTTCCCTCCCCTTTTATTCAATAATGATATCTTCTAGGCAGAGAATACCTTCCGACCTGGGGCATTAAGGGCTTTCTGTGATAGAGAGCATGGCCTGGTGTCCAGCTTCTTGGCTGGAAATCAGAAAACTGTGTTCCCCCGTGTCTAGCACCAGATCTCTGGGACCAGCAGCTATAGCTGAGTACAGTGGACTTTGCATTCTCTGTTTGGCACATGATTCCCCAGGCTGCTTGATGAGACTTCAGATCCACGAACCAGTGGATTCTCTGTTTCGTTTTGATCCTACACATCCAGAGGGACGCCGTAGCTTAAATTCATACAGATGTATACATGTCCACCAGCACGTCAGCAGACAGATACTGAAGCAGGAGGAGGGGTGGGGTTCTTGGGGTTGAGGTAAGCTAGAAGGACTATGGCTATGAGTCCGAGTATCCTACTCTTGGACAAATTATCTCACCTCTTTGCATCCTAGGTTTTTATTTTTTTTTCATACAAAAGAGGAAAAAGTAAAAAATACTCAGCACCATTACAGTAATTACCCCTGTAAGGAGCTCAGAATCTAGTAGATGTTCAGTATATTTTCACCTCTCATGTACAGGCTAAGGTCATAAAGTTGGAATCCTAGTGTTGACTCCAAGCACTTTAATGCATTGGCCTTCCTTGATTCTGCAGTCTCCGCTTTAATCGTTGTTATTAGTCTCCTGATTTTATTATGATAATTTACTAAATAAATAATGGTTGATTATTTTGGTTGTTCCCCAAAGCAGCCCTTTCTGTGGGCCTAGGGGGTCAGGGTAATCTAGACCTTGTGTGGATTCATAGCAGAGAGTGCTGCTTTGATTTCTTCTAGAAGGATCTGAGATGTTCTGGCAGTATTTTTCATGGGCCAGTACCCACATTCCAATACGGCACATATGGTGTTAATACCAGTCCTTGGGTCCTGTCAATCATGCATGCCTGCACCTCTTTCTCCTGGATGAGTGTCAGAATCCCTGTCTGCTGCTCAGTAGATACCTTGCTCTTCGTAGAGGATGCTTGGTCTCCTGCCTCAGACTCACAGCAGCTCCCTTAGTTTCAGAGTGTGCCTCTTCTCTCACCGGTCCACAAACCTCTCAGCTGAGATTTGCCTTTGGCCCCTCAGAGTTGGTTGAGTCTTCAGGTGACAGAGGTCCCTACTGGCAGAGGCTCAGCTTACGTCTCTCCCTACCAATCTTGCTATAGAAAAAAACCCACTCCTGTCTGGAGGCACAGATGTGTGGGATACAGATAGACCACTCTCAAAAGGCTGGGAAGATGCTGGATTGGGTACCAGGATCCAAGAAGAGCCTTTTAGGAAACATTTCGAGCTCTACTCTTGTCTGGTACCCTGCTCTGCTTCAGGGAGCACTTTGTATTTGCTCTGTTCCATGTATCTGCTTTCCTGGCTTAGGAAATCAGCACCATCTTGGAATGGGACAGATGCTGGGTGAACATTGTCTCGCTTGGTGCAGTGGGCTGGGCTTTTTCCTTTTTCCAGACAAGGAAGCCAGATTCCTTGTCTTTATTTTGATGGCATGGCTTGGAGGTAGCTGAGCAGGGTGAGGCTTCTCCCTGGCTCCATGGGGTACCCTGGTGATCGTCTGGGATGGAGCTCAGAAAGACTCATTTAAAGTATATCAGAATAAGAGCCTTATGGGCCAGGGAACCTCTGGAAAACTCCCTTTGGATTTTGCCCACCCTGTATCTGGCCTGTCTAGTCTCTACTATTACTATTAGAGTGTCTATGAACCTGCGAGAGTTCGACTGCCTTCTTGATACTGAGCATTTAGTATTCTGCTCTGTAAGTGAAGTGGGGACATGCAGGTATCTTATCTAAGTTCTTTCCCTCAATGGGAGGCTAGACTAATAAAGCTGCTTGCAGCTTCGAATTTTCCTGTTGAGAGGAAGGATGCATTTCCTCTTTGGGAAGCTTTACAGATGGCCGGGTTCTATCCAGACCAAGTATATCAGAATCTCTAGGAACGTGACCAGAGCACCTAAGTTTTAAAACACTACCCTAGCAGCTGGAAAGCCTTGAATTTAGTCTTTGAAATAGAGATTTCTAGCACTTATAGGGACAAACAGGCAGAAGTGGGGAAGGTCAGAGTGAGCAGAGGTAGAAACACAGTCTTACACATTCTCCTCTCACTTGGGACCTGGTGTGTTCCAATACTATGCTGTTTTTGGTTTTGTTTTTGTGCGAGTGGCTCAGAGGAAATAGTCTTATTAGTCAGTTCCGAACAACCATCTCTGTTTGGCACACTGGAGTCCTTAACAATAATGCTGGTACTTCTTTAGGATGGCAAACTCAAGCATACCCTGAAAGGGACCTCCCAGTCTCCTTCCCTGCCATCTCTGTGACTTTTTCAGGCCAGGATAGTGCCTGTGACACTCATCTGCCTGTGCTACACCCCCTCATTGGATTAATTCTTTTCCCGCAACGGAAACCCAGGCTAGACCTCTTCTCTTGCTCTAGCTGAACTTTGCATCTTGAGAAGCATCTCACATACATTTCATATTCATTGTTTCAACATGTCTTTCTAAGGGAATAGTATGTAAAGGTGGACATTCGGTAAGTGGAGGAAGAGGAAGAAGGAGAACTTATCTAAGTTCCATTCATCACGGTCCAGATAAAGTTGACATTCTACTGATTTCCTAAACATGACAACTTTTCCCACCAAACCTCTTCAGGGTGAAGCAGTATTTAGCATGAAGGAAAAATAAACATGAACATCTTCCCCACTGTTCAACATGGTGCGCCAAATCTGTCTCACAGATTCTAAATCCATCTGTTCAATTGGCTCTTAACAGCTCCATGAACCTTCTATTGATCCCTCCTCTCCTGGCTGCCACTGGGGAGGTGGTTTTCTCCTGGGCCCTAGCAGAGATCTGACACTTTAGGAAAATTCACAGCGGGGACATGTGTCCCTTTGAGTTCTGGTGAAAGCTCTTTTGCATTATCTCCTGCTGTGTAAGTGACTCTACTGTTACGTATAAGTGTGGAGAATTCACCAGTGTGTACTTTTTGGTTTGGTGGTTTTGATGCAGATAACTTTCTCCTTGGGAAAGCTTGGGAACTGGGAAGAAAAATGAAATGTTAAGCTTGACAAGATGCTGTAATTAGGTTGTTTCTCTTTAAAAATACTTATATCTGATTATTAAAGGACTACTCATTTATCATAACAAATTTGCAACATACAAAAAGACATAAAAAATTAATCTGTCGTCTTTCTATCCAGAAATAATTAGTGTGACCGTTCTGGTACCTACCCTCTCATGTTTTCTTTCCTTTTATGTGCTGGCCATATATTTTTATGGGAATTGTATTGTGCCTCATATTTTATAATCCTCTTCTATATTTAACAATCAGTCAAGACCACTTTCCCATGTCACTGAAAGTTCTTTCATGGTTTCCAACATCAATTTAAATGACTTCATAATATTAATTAAAACTGATATATTGCTTTCGCTGGTGATTGGACGTCAATGTTCTTTCATTCTTAGGGGATTCACTGCTGAAGTTCATGGATGAGTTTTAGATCCTCCATCCTCTCTAATTGCACATAAATGTTCATGTGCCTCAGACTTCTATGAAGAGGCAGACCACAGTTTCTATCAGACACACAAAGGTTTAATGACTGACCAGCCAACATAAATAAAGCATTTGCTAAGTTTGAATTCATAGAAAAGATATGTTGGGGTTTAAATGATCTGTACATATTTGTGTGTGTGTGGGGGAATTGATGCTATTTCCAGGTAGCCTTCTCAGGGCCCTGAAGTGTTTATATTACTACCAGAAGCAGCAAAGGTGACTTGATTCTCTGTTTTGTGGCCAACTTTGTTCAACCATGACCAATTCTTCCTTTGAAATTTATCATAAAGCGATTCCTGGCTATAACATGTCTTTGCTTATAACCCTTCCCCCTCCAGCATGGTGGAATAAGTGCTACTGTATGAATCATACTCAGGAAGATGCTGTAAAGGATTCTGAGGTTCAGCTTTAGAGCATGTTCGGTGCTAGAAACACACATTGGTTCCTGTGGCCACTTCCCTTGCTGTGCTTCCACTGTCGTCTCTCCTCACTGGCTGTGTTACTTTGCACAAACTTCCTCAGTTTCTTCATCTGCAGAATAGGGATCTCATAATAATAATGCCCATGTGTTCACTGAGAACCAGTGAGCAAGTCCATGCTTGCCCAGAGTACTGAATGCTATGGCTGGCGTGTTACTTGTTGACATTCCGACTCCACTGTGATTGTGTTGGGAGGGTGTGAGGTCACGAGAGCTCTGTTCTTCTGAGGAGGAATGATGTTAATCATTTCTGTACCATCTATATCACTCATCAAACAGAAAACTCAAATGAAAATGGGCGAAATCAGAATCCTTTGTTAATTGGATAATTTTGTCTTTTGTTTCCTTTGAAGTCACCTTTTATATTATTTTAGCTCGGTAAGGTCTTTTGTTAGTTTATATTTTTGTATGCATGAATGCATCCGTATGTGTAATCTGTGAGACTGCATGTTTGTGTATATGCATGTATGAATGTTGGTGAGTATGCACTTGGGTGTGCAGGTGGCAGCCAGAGGTCAGCATTGGGTATTCTCTTGGATTACCTGATTTTTGAGACAGCATCTGTTCCTGATGCTAGAACTTACTGACTGACAGACTGTCTGGCCAGCAAGCTCCAGGGATCCTCCTGTCCCTCCTATTCTCAGTATAGGGTTACAGATGCAAGCCCTCATGTCCAGCTTTTACATGGTGGTCAGAGGTCAGAGTCCACATTCTCAACTTTACACTTTACTGACTGAGCCATCTCCCTGGTTCCTTTTTTTTCTTGTTGAGTTTGTCCATTTATAATTTCACTGTGTACATAATGCACTCTGATTATACTCCCCTACTCTCATTTAACTTTGTCTTTTCCCTGCAATATCCCCTTCTAATTCTTATCTGTATTGTTTCGTGGCCCATTAGGTGTGAGCTGGAGTTATGCATGGGAGCTTGGTGGGATCTGCAGTGGGTACCACTGGCAACAATGACAATCCTCTTATCAGAATCTCTTGGTACCCAGTAGTTCAGCAGTAGGGGGCAGGACTCATGAACCTTCCCCTAACCCGTGATTATTATTGACAGGGCCAGCTAGTACACAAAACCCCAGTGACTGTGAGTTCATGAGTGCATTGGTTGTGTTGTGTGTAAAGATGGCTTGCAGCCTTTCCTATCTTCCATCTCTTACCTTCTTTCTACCTCTTCTTCTGCAGGGTTCTCTGAGCCTTCGAGTGGGTGCTGTAATTGTTTTGCTTAGCATTACCCTGTCACTTATTCTCAGAATCCTGGGCATTCACTACCACAGACTTAGAGAGGCTTCTTTGATGAAGGTTAAAGTAGCAGTTATTGGGTCTGTGTTGAGCTACGGCAGCCACACAGAGCAGTTGAGTACCTGTTTTATTTTCTTCTCAGTGTATATATATATATATGACAGTATGTATGTGTGTACGCGGAGGTGCACGTGTGTGCATACATGTGAGTGCAGGCTGCAGCTGAACATTGATGTTCGGAGCCTTCATTAGTCATTTTCAACCTTATTCTTTGAAGTTGGGTCTTTTCAGTTGAACCCAGAACTCAATGATATAACTAGTCTAGTTTGCCAGCTCGCTGTGGGGATTGTAGAGATTCTCTGGTCTCAGCCTTCCTAGTGGTAGTGATACAGATAGATCACCACACCCACCTGGCATTTATTTGGATTCTGGGGATCAGACTTCCAGCCCCCAGGATTTCACAGCAAGCCCCTTATCTTCCAAGCTCTCTCCCAAGTCGCCTTGTGGTTTTTTTTGTTGTTGTTGTTTGTTTGTTTGTTTTGAGACACAGTACCTTGTATCCCAGGATGACCGTAAAACTACTATATGCAAATAGTTAGTGACCCTGAGCTTCTTACTTTCTTGCCTCAGTCTCCCAAGTGCTGGGTTGTAGGTGTACACAGTCATCTCTGACCCAGTAAAGTTTTTGATGATAACAATGAGTGGTGCTAACTAGGTTATTCCCAAGACACCCAATCTGGGCAAAGAATCATCTTTGCCCTTGGGTTGTGTTTGTTTGTCTGTCCTAGTTTCCTGGGACTTGTTCCTGTCTGGACCCCCGCTGCTGTGTGTACATCTTCACACAATGAGCAAATGAGTGGTAACTACCTAAAGGAAATAAAGGGGGTGATTGGCACTGTCGGGCACTGCCAAGTGCGAGCCTTTCCAGTCTTGCAGCTGGCAAGCAGGTGGGAAGGTTGAAGCCGAAGCCTCAGTATGCCTGTTGTCCAGGTGACACCGGTGAGAGCATTCTACTCTTGCAGACATCCTCCCCAGCACTGCCTTCCCTGTCTCTCACCTATTTCCTTCCCCTCTCTCCACTGCTTCTTAGAGCATTGACTTCTAGTTCTCATTCACTTTCCAGATCTCCGAACTCTTGTCTGTGTGGTTCTCAGGACTTTAGTAATGAAAATGTATGTGTCCAAGGGAGGCTAACCATGAACCCCGAGAGCCAACGCCAAACCAGTGGTAGCCAATAGCCACACTTATTCTGATCCACTTATTAAAAAAGAAAGCAAAGCACTTAGCACCTTGTAAGATACATGATACTTGATTCTGCTTTTGATAGTTCTTTTGTGTTGGCCACCATTCAAAGTCCAGGTAGATGGCTGCATCCCAAGCATCCCTCCCCAGCACAGACCATGGTTGACGCAGAAACTCTGATTTAAAGTACAGGTCCAAAACTCAGCTTTACTACTTAACTAGCTGAAAGATCATGAGAAGGTTATTTGAGAATTCCTTTTGCCCCAGTTTCTCCTCTATAAAATGGAGATGAGAACAGACCTCATGGGGTGGAAGTTAGGAGTACACCCATCAGGGTTTTTAAAATGTTATGTGCCACTATCATTCAGCCTTAGGCATCACCACCGTCTTGAATTCTGGTGACACTTCTCAGAGCAGTGGCTTTCGGTGTGGTCCCTGGACTATCATCAATGCCTGACCTTATGCTAGGAAAATCCATTTGGTCATAAAGGATTGGATTTCCCAGATCTATTTCTTCATTCTCTACATGAAGGAGCTGAGGTGCAGAGAGGGGAAGGGCCTAATTTAGTGGCAATAGGAACCAGGTAGAATGAAGCAGTCCGGAGCTTTGATGAGGCTCTTCATGCCCAAGCCAGTGCCCAGCATATGCTGTGGCTTTGAGGCAATGTTGTTCATGACATCAGATAGGATACAAGTGATAAAGCAAAGTGGAAAAACCATGCAATGATATCTCAAGACTTCAAAGGTGCTTCCTGCGTCCTTCTTCATTCTGTCCATCTAGTTCTTGTAGCTATTAGTTGTGTGTCAGACCTGTTTTCACCCCTTCTAGGACACCCTATAGAAGCACAGATCATAAGCAGGCCCTTATCATTAGCATCTCAGTTGTTCATGCTTATCTATCAGATGGGTACCATTGCCGAGGAGGGTGGCTAGTGATGCCTTCTGTTTGTGGGATAACTGGTTATATCATTTCTTGGGTCTTATGTTGGTAACATTAAGCCTTTGCTTGCTGTTTCATGGACAGGGGGTAGGAGAGTATATAATGTGGTGGTTTTTAAGCAGAAGCTCAACATTGACTTAGCATATGTACTAGGGGCAGAACTAGAACAAAGGAGCCCTGTGGTCTCTAGTGAAGTAGTTCTTAAGCATTTGCATGCATTAAAATTGTCTGGAAGGCTTGTTAAGACATAGATGGCTGGGATATGAGATGCAGTGGGTAAGAATGCCTTTTCTGACATTTTCCTAGGCCGTGTGGATGATCCAGGGACCACACTCGATTCTCTAATTTATTTCCAAAACCTGTGGAGCTGTTATTCTTCTTTCTTGTCTTCTTTTTGGCAAGGTCTTCCTATATGTAGCTCAGGCTGACCTGAATCTTGCTACATATCTCAGGCTGTCCTTGAATTTACAATCCTCTGCTATCAGGTGTATATTACCATACTTGGGTATGATTTCTTAATGTTTGTTGATAGTACAATAAGATCTTGTTACAAGGTATTTTCCCAGGGTCTGATCAATAGGAGGCCGAAAATGTCCCTTGTTACCTGTGTTCCTTTATTTGGGAAAAGTGTCTATGCAGTTGTGATTTGAATAATGGGTCTGGACATGAGACATAATCCTGGAATATGTGGGTGGGCCCTAATGTCCTCACAAGTGGCTTTCTGAGAAAGGGACATGAAGACAATGTGAAGGCAGAGGCAGAGATTGGAGTGATATGGCCACCGGCCAAGGAATGTTGGCATTGGCGGTGACAGCAGCCCGGCTCTGCTGGTTCTTTTCATTTTGGCCTCGGGAAATTGATCTGTCTTCCAGAATGCAAGAACAGATTTCTGTAACTTTAAGCTGTGGCCTTTGTCAGGGGACATGGAAGCAGGTGCCATGATGCTCACTCGCCTGATGCATAAACAAAGGCCTGGATGTATACGGCCCAAGTGTTCCCTATGAGCTCATTGGTAAATTGGGGTTACCAATTCTGGGGTCGGTGCTTTGTTGAATTATAGTTTGTCAGTCAGGGTAAACCGCCATTGGTAGGATGGTCACAGCCATCAGGGAGAGTGTGCATGGGAGAAGACCCAGAGTTTGCCAAGCTCTGCTGGTGACCTTGGCTGTCCTGTGGCCCTCAGAGACAGGGGTGGGTGTGGGTGGAACAGCCTCCTTTTCTAGATGAGTAAGTCTGAGGAGATGTAGGTGATTGCAGCATCTTAGACTCAACCCTTTCTGACTGTGTACCCCGGGGAATCCCAAGAATCAGGCTCAGTCTCACCATTGACAGCTGTTGGGACTGTGCACTCAGTGGGTATCACAATGGCTTCACTGTTAGTTCTGAGATTTTGGAACTGGGATCAGGAATATGTTATGACCCAAATTTCTTCAGATTTGTGATGGAAGAAGAGGCGGTAAAATGACGTCTGCCCCTATCCACAGGTCTTCAGAGTCCTGCATTCCCAAACATTTGCCTTTGGGTCAGGCTTGAATGACAAATGGCCCTAAGCATGCTAGAGTGCTGATGTCTGACGTCAGACCTTAAAGGACCCTTCTTAGGGGAGGACTAACTTAGTAGGGGCACTTTGCCTGTGTAACTATTAAGAAAGATGGCTCTTATTCACTCTCTCTTTGTCTCTGTCTGTCTGTCTCTATCTCTCTGTCTCTCTGTCTCTGTCTCTCTGTCTCTCTCTCTCTCTCTCTCTGTGTGTGTGTGTGTGTGTGTGTGTGTGTGTGTGTTGCAGAGGACAACCTTGGGTGGTGCTCTTCAAGAAACATCCATATTTCTTTTGAGACGGCATCTCTCTCCCTGACTTGGGACTCATCAGCTGGCCATCGAGCCTCTAAGCTCCATCTGTCTTGCCATTGCTGGAGTTATAGGAACATCAGCAGGCCTTCATTTTTAGAATATGGCTTCTGGAAGTTGAACCCAGGTGCCAGGGCAAGTGCTTGATCAAATGAGTTATCTCCCTCGGTAACCGCCAGCCTTCGTTCCTCACCAGCAGTCAGTGTAGAGCAGTTAAGTAGATGGTTCAGTGGCTTGGGTCAATTGCACCTTCTCTCTCAACTCCATATGGACACAAAACTGTAATCTCATAAATGTGACTACAAAAGATTAGATGAAGCCACAGGTCAAAGAACCTCAAGTCTCTTGCTGTGGGTGTTTTATAAGACACCCCATAAATGCCCTGGGGCCGAGGACTGTTTGCTCTGACTGCAGTATGCAGCTGCCAGCCAGAGCAACTCCTTCTGCCAATTGGATATCACCTAGTGATTTTTATGGAGCTGATTGGAAAGGAAATTTGTGGAAGAGATCACTTCCTCTGTTTTAATTAGAGTCTCGAAACTGCCTCAGATTCAACTCTGCCTCTGAAAATCTATAGCAGACTGACTCACCAGAATAGCAACAAGGTACTGCGAATTTTAAATATCTGGAGAAGGTTTATGGAGAGAGCTGGGTCTGAGGTGCTACTTACCTGAGTGGTGAGCCAGCCCCCTAACCCCGAAGGTGTACCTCACACAGATGTTTGGCCAGTCTCAGGGGAATACACATTTTGTATTGTAATAAAGGAAAACACAGTCTTCAGTTGTAACCCGTGAGACACAGGATCCCAGCAGAATTGCTGTCTTTAACCACATCTTGACTGCTCACACGATTGACCCAGGAGGAGTTTCCTAGCTCTGGCTTGGCGGCTTCGCGTTGTATTGTCGTTCCCAGTGGCAGCCTCCTCAGAGGAGACAGCTGCCTGCTGTTCGCTCACACATAAATCCCCGGGGAGAAATAAGAGCTAAGTGGTTGTTACTAAGGGGCGATGGGTTTGACTCCCACGGCCAGTCACAGCAGCAAGGCTGGCTCCCGCCAGACTTCCCCAACCTCAGATGCCTTCCTGCCCCCATCTGTATAGGTTTTGGAATCACAGGGATGTGAGTAGACTCAGAGGGCTCCCCGCACGTCCCCCAACACATGTCAATTCTTCATCCCCATGACCCCCAGGATGGATATAAATATTGTTATCTTCATTCAATAAGGTGATGCTATAGCAAGGGAGAAGCTTGTTTGTTCTAGGGGAAATGACAACGGTTTTAAGCCTGGTGACTCGGAGGTGATTTAAACCCCTTCATCTGGATTCGTTTAACACACTTCGGTTTTATTATTCGGTTTTCATACAGGAAGTTAATGAATAACTCAATCTGGCTCTTCAGCTCTCCAACTGAACAAGGGACCCTGGCTGGAAGGCTCAGTCTCTGGACGAGGGTACCCCCACTTACACAATAGTGACATTCCTGAGAACTTGTCTATTAATCAGTTTGTTTTTCTTTTTAAATAAAGGAGTCTTTATTTAAGAGAATAGCAGCCAGTAGTTTTTTGTTGTTGCTGTTGTTAGTTTTTGGTTTTGGGTTTTTTTGTTGTTGTTGTTTTTTTTTGTTTTTTTTGTTTATTTTTTCAGATGAAGCCAAGGTGCTCTTAGAATATGGGTGAGCCCCTGACTCACCATTTAGAGAGTGTTGAGTCTTTCGCATGAGGCGACTGTTTTAAACCCAGAAATGGCTCTGGTGCGTGTGCACTTTCAGGAAGTATTGCTAGGTGTTGGATGGAGAAACAAGCCAGATCCTAGAATGGCTCGTATGGGGGCTGGGCAGAGGGCGCACACCCCTGTCCTTTCCAGGTAAGCAGCTGGACCATGCCGGGGTAGCACAGAGGACAAAAAACGTTCACGGTTGTGCTTTATCTCCAGCACGCAGGTCCAACCAAGACTTGTCACTGCCTTTTTCCTTTTGGCAAATTGCTTTGTGAATCTCAGCCTCCTCCTTGGAGGAGACGCACACTCCAAATCTCACCCGTAGTACGGTAGAGTTAAATCCTCCGAGTCCCTCAGAGGAAAAGAACCATCATCTATCAGTTATGAAGAGGATTTCTCCAGTCACTGACAGTATCCTGCCCCTAGAACCCACCTTTAAGGTTTGAAGAATGGAAGGAAGCTCTCCCTGCTGGAGACGGCTTGGCTGGCAAGTTGCAGGGAGGATGCTTAGAGAAGGGGTGTCTTATAGGGCTCCTGGGTTTCCTATTATCAAGACAAATGTGTGCAGACTGCCCTGAGCATTCTTTCTCAACATATTTCAGTGTTATTTTCCATTGTACTTACCCCCTGGGTTTGAATTCAGGAGAGTGATGAGGGAGAACAAAGGAATTTAAGTCAGGCTCACCTTGAATCCTGTGGTACTTACGATTCATCTCATCGACTCTCTTCCAGCTTTAGACACCCTCTATAATATGATACTCTCACTGACTGCCCAGGCAAAGTCCTGCTCAGGATATCCCTGTGAGGTGTTGAAGGATTACAAAGGGTCTTCTCTTCAAAGCTGAACAGCCTTGGTTTGGAACTGGGCCCTCAGGTAACTTGTCTAAAGGAACCTCAGTTTCTCCTTTTGTGTATAAACCCCCTGTGACACATGGATCAAGTAAGAAAAAGTGGAAGCATCACACTTAGGGTAGGGCCACGATGGCAATACCCCGTTTTGTGTTGGGTATTCTTGCCGCAAATGGAAGTACAAGGAACTAAAGTAACTTGTCATGAAGTCCACTGTGAAATCTCCCTCCTTTCATTGACCAGGCTTGCAGAGTTGGGGCATCTTAAGCTAGCGGATGGACCATATGAAGTCAGCTAAAGGAACTGGCATGCCAGACCTGTCCTGGCTTGTCCCTGGTTCCTTTCTTCCAGGTGACAGTTCTGCAGTCCATTGGGTACCTCCTACATAGTCCCAGGGCTAGCAGGAACATAAGGAAACTGACACATGTCTTTGTCCACACAGCTGGTACATTTAATGTACATGAGCTCATCTGCTGTGAGAAGCTTCCAAAGTGTGTTCTTGAGTCTGTTTTAGAATAAGGAAACAAAAGCTCAGGGGGCTCAACTGGTGTGTCCACACAGGGGCTGTGTCCACACAGGGGCTGTGTCCACACAGGGGCTGTGTCCACACAGGGGCTGTGGAAGCAGTAGGTGGAGAAGTCAGTCTGTTCCTGGGCTCTGGGCATGAGCTTTGCACCCGTTTTCCTTCTGCCTTCATAGTGACTGCACAGGCGTCTTGCTCTCCTCTGGGTCTCAGTGCCTGAGTTTGGGTATTTTGGCACTTTATTTCTTTGGTCAAGGAAATGGGCTGCAGTCTTCCTCATAAGCTGTCAGCACTCTGATGAGTTTAAGGAAACATATCATGTGGTTTTGTGTAGGAAGATGGTGTGTTTTTGTGGCCCCTGACCTTCCTGTCCACTTTGTATGTTCAACAACCAGAGTTACCTTAGTAGGCAAGTATCCATCAGACAGATAAAAGGCATTTGGGAAAGAAGTGTACATACTTCTCTTAGTAAGCTGGTGATGCAAAACCACCTGTCCTGGCTGGGAATGACTCCCTGTCTATCCAGCCAAAGCCCTGATATATTGGCAGAGTTTATTCTTTTCTTTTGACCCTGGTAGAGGTGACCAATAGCTGGTCCTCATGGGTTCTATAATAGTCCTTCCTGAGAAAGCCATATATGCAAGTTAACCTTGGAGATGGAATCCTTCTCTTGGGCTCTGCCTCAGGGTACCCTGAGTCACAGACAATGTCGGCAGCACCTCTGAGATAACCCTGCTTTCTTTGTAGAATGATCCCTGATTTTATGGGTGTCAAGGGACAGGGAAGGAAGAATAATGGAATCATAGTTTTTAAAACTGGATGTGTTGAGGCTCAGCCAGCAAGGCAGGTAGGTCTGGTCTAGACTTCTCGGGGATTTCCTTTTAGGCTGTAACCGAATCAATTATGAGAATTTCCTTCTCCTCACTGGAGTTTTGTATCTAGGCTGTGAGTTCCTTATTAGTGTGACAAGTTAATATTTAAATCATGTTTACATTTTCAGTCTCTTCTTAGGAACAGTTTAGAGGATGTCTGACTGAACTACAAATGCCATTCCTCCATTATCATCAGACCCTGATGAGGTCAGCCTGTTTCTCAGGTGCAGAGACGGAGGCACCCTGGGCTCTTCTAAAAGCAATAGACCTCTTCTAAAAGCAATAGACCGCACAGTTTCCCACTGGCCGTGGCTCTTGGCTCTGGTCCTTTTACAGACTGGACAGAGGTCTGAAAACCTCCCGCCATCTCTCATATGGGAAGAACACCGTATGGAGGCCGTCTTTCTTCTGGGAGGGAAGCTCAGGAGGGTACTAGGTGGCCAGTGTTTGCAAACGGAAGGACTCCCATGTTGGAATCTCTGCTTGAGTGTAGCAGACATATCCATAAATCTTGCTGAAAACAAAAGCTTTAACTAGAGGAGGACAGTTTAAAAGGCCCTGTGGGCATATTCTAATCACACCTCACTAATATCAGCCAGCTTGGAGTTAGAATACCGGCTGGGCTGTTCCCAGTGGAGCAGGTCTGGGTAGGCACTATGTAAATGGCTGTTGGCTGTAATTAACTCTGACCTCTGCAGCCTGTCTGCTCACCGGCTCTTAATATTAGCTCTCACTCCCCCAAATGAGCCTTTACTGTTTTTTTTTTGTTAGAATGCATTCTTCAAAATTCATCTCCAGTAGCCCGCTTCAGTTCCTGGTCCTATCCGGAACACACATGCCATGGCAAGGTAATCTGACCCTGTCAAGTGAAGAAGACTATCGGGTGGGTGTTTTGCAGTCATCGAGAAACTCCAATTATTTCAAGAATATGTTAGTCACACTCACAGCTCACTCTGTATTGGGCAAGTGTGTAAGGTGCTTTACACTTGTTTGTTTCTCCTCCCTACCCTGTCCACTTGGCAGGGCTGGTACTCTCTTCATCTAACAGATGAGACAAAGAACAAAGATCAGATGCATATTTGGCATCTTGGGATGTTGTCCGGCTGAAACCCACATTTTAACTTAGGTCTTTTGACCTTAGCACTATCTCTGATTGGACCTTCCAGAGCTATTGTAACTGTGAAGGTTGAGGTGAGAGGGAGGGCTTTGTAAAATCTCATCCTGCAGATTTTGAGGCAATAATTATCCAGCGGCTTCTTTTTTTGTTCTGCCTCCTGGCTACAAAGATGCGTTAGGTATAACAGTGACAGCATGTGGTGCGCAGCGTAGTGCAGACACGGGATGCTGTGGCTAATCCCACCGTGTGAAGAAAACGTTTTACTGCTGACTATAAGCCTCTGTATTGTATTGATTTGATGAGTCACACATTTGAAAAGCATTCTACAAGTCTGTCAGGTGCCAGCTCTCTTCTGTTTCCTCGGGAGGGTTCTCTGTTCATGGAGTTACAGGACAACAAGCTTGCATATGAGAGCAACAGTGTTGGGCTGGGTGTGAGGAAAAGCACCTGGATGGCTGTTAAGGTTGAGGGACCAGAGATACCTAGGTGAGCTAAAAGCCAAGTACCAGAGGCCTTGGTGGGGGTGGGGGGAATTGGGGGGTGTGGGGGAAGGGAGAGGGGACGGATGGACAAAGAAAAAGAATGTTTGAGGCAGGATGGAAAAAGCCCTTGGAAACAAACTTGCCGTATTTGAAGCACTTAAATAAATCAATGTGCAGGAGTTGAAGGCAGAGAGCAGAGGAGCAGGTTTGTTTGGTTTGTTTTCTTGTTTTGTAAATCAGTGTGGTGGGGGAGGGGTCTGGCTTTTCTTCCTCCCAAGGTTCTCAATAAATAGTACAAGCTGGCTGGCCTAAAGTTATGATCCTCCTGCCTCAGCCACCAAGGGCTCAGATGACAGACACGAGCTGCTGGTAGAAAGTCTTGGCTTTTATTTTGAAAGCAGTGCGAAACCACTAGAAAGATTTTCTCAGGAGAGAGATAGTTGATTTGTCTTTAAGAAAAAAAAAGTCGTTGAGGGGTTGGCAGAAGCCATGAGGTGGCTGTCAATCCCAGGGACCTGATTCCTACAACCCACATGATGGGGAGAGAGAATGACTCTGTCTGATTCCTGTAAGCTGTCCCCCTGTAACTTCCCCACCTCCTCTCTCTGGCTCTCTCTGTCTCTGTCTCTGTCTCTGTCTCTGTCTCTCTCTCTCTCTCTCTCTCTCTCTCTCACACACACACACACACACACACACACTCATGCAGACAAATTTAAGTGTAAAAAACTCTCCCTGAGAGTTGGGGAGTTGGCTTAGTGAGTAAAGTGCTTGCTGCCTGTGGCACATCTGGGACCCCAGGGCTGACTGTGGGGTGACAGGAGACAGGTGGCTACCTAGAGCCCAGTGACCAGCCAGTCTAGCCAAGTGATGAGCTCCAGCTTCACTTCGAGACCCCCATTGACGGGGAGCGAAAGAGCACACTTGACATTGACCCTTGCTTGGCCAACAGAGATGCATGCCCCCAAACACTCACATGCACAGACACCTGCATGCACACATTTGTGCACATGCTGGCGTATCCCTGGCTCGAGAAAAGCATGTACATGTGGCTGAGTAGATAGTTCACAGCAAACAGTTTGTGTTTACACACAAACGCTCTCATCGATTCTCCACATACAATTACAGTAATACGTGGTGTGTAGCCTGCTCTCCTCTCGAAGCCAGTGGCCAGCCTGAAACCCTTTCCTTAATGTCAGCCCCCTGGCTTTCACCCCCTATGATCCAGGAATCTTTTCTGTCTCCTGGGGACAGAACTGGAAAGTATGGTCAAGCTGTGTTTGACCTGTTTCCTAGTCCCAGTGTTTGCAGTGGCCATCACTTAAATCTGCCAGCCTTGAGTTGGGAACCATTTAGGTCAGAAGTCCAGGCAGACTTCAGCTGCTGATCTTACTGGCAGCTCTGGGCTGTGCTTTGTAGACGGCTGGGCCTTTTTCAGGTGATATTTTTACTACAGTGAAAATGGCAGAGACCATGATCCAGCACAGCCACACGCAGAAGTCCTTGGGATCTAGAGGGTTGCAGGGTTTTCCAGAAGGCTTATTATGATGTATTTCCATGTCTTCCTTCTCATAGGCACTAGTGGTATGTTTCATTCCTTTCTCGGCCACTTAAGAATGGGAGTTCAGTCAGGGGTAGGAGTTGTTTCGTGTTTGTTTGGTTTTGTTTTACGAGTAAGATGGCCCCTAGTGGAGATTTTCCTTGGGGTTTTAGAGTTAGGGAGGAGTGGGATGCTAGGCCACCGAGCTAGTGTTCTGCACTTTGCTATGGATTGATGCTGGCTTCTGAGGGAAAAATAACCATCTCATTAGGTTACAGATGGAGTCAGGTACCCCCCGCCATAAGTGATGCAAAGAGTCTACTGGGTACACAGATGCTGCAGATTTGGGGGCATCTAGGGATCAACCACAGGGAGTAAAGAAAGGGCAAGAAGATGCATACCGTAATAACACAGTTCAGAATGTTTGTGTTGGACCCAGATGTGTGAGACGGGGCACATTCCCTACATCATCTCTACCTAGCCCTAAAAGTTCTGCAACAGGAAATCAGACAGAGCCACAAAAGCCTGCTTCCAGGTTATGGAGCTGGTATATGAATATTAATTATGCTAATGATAGCCTCTTTAAGAATGGCAGAGACAGCAGTAAAGCCCACTAGATAGCAACCAGTTGAACTTTCAGTGTCATGGTACTAAACAGCCCAACACAGCATCACCTAAATACAAGACCTAGAGGTAAGTCCCTGAGTGGCAGCTTATCCTTCATCTCTAAGAAGTCAACCCTCAACCCACTGGAAAGGGCTGGCTTCAGAGTGTGGCTCACACGGTGGGTGAGTGAATTGGAGTGGGGGGCAGTTGTTTTTAAGGGTGAGGATCAAATTTAAAAGCACTACCGTTTACCTTGGTTGCTAAGCCTCCCTGAGCGCGAGGTGAGGAATTCTGATTGGCAGAATCTGTAGGAATTCAGACAAGGAGAGCAGCATGGAGAAACGGGAAAGCTTAGACTGGGGACCCTGGCCTCAGAGCAAACGGCACTTCAATACGCTCGAATCTGCTGAGAGTACATTTTGCGAACATGCAGCTAAGTTGGCCGCCTTTGTTCGGGGGTTTGTTCAGCATTATCTAAAGAATGCCATGGTTCAGCCTGCTCGGTGTGAAGCCTAATTCTTCCCCTTTCTGGAGCCACAGCCTGGTGTGTTCAATTTTTCTCTCTCTGTAGGGCTGCGGGCTCTCTGGTACTCCAGCCAAAAAAACACTCATATTTTAGCAAGCTTAGTCCCAGTCTGGTTGCCAGGCAGTAAAACGAGCACTTGCCTGCCCCAGGGAGAGGGGGACAGAGAGATGGAAAGGGTCATGCAAATGACTTACTGGAGCCCTCCCTCTAAATCTCCACTTAGGATCTTTGGAGCAGTTGATATGTTTATTGATGTGGAGAGACACTGCTCCTGAGGCCCAAACTGTGGACTTGGGTCAGAACTAATACCGCAAACTACCTTTCTTCTTACAGAGATTTTGTAGTAGGCTAAGTTTGCCCCAGCTATTCTGAACTCACTTGAAGAATATTTTTCTGCACAGGCAGCACTGACCCCTTTAGCTGAAAGGGAAACCAAGGAACAAGTGGTTCTTGCAGTGAGTAAGCAGATGAACTGAGCAGAGGCATTAATTTCTTCCTCGAGGGGAGCTGTGACACAGATGCGGCTGTCACCAGCTTTCGGCTCCGTTCTTTACTCACTGGATGGTAGGGAAAAAAAAGCCTGGAGGAGGAAAGTGCCAATCTGTCCTGGAAATGGTTAACTGGGGACTGTTATTATGATCTGAACTGGGCACTGGGGGCTTCCTCCAAGGTGCAGCTGGAGCAGGGAGCTAGCTCAAGCTGGCTGGCAGTAGTTTCAGGGGACTCTGCCTCCTCTCTGCCCACTTACTGCTCACAAACTGCAGAGTCCCTGTCAGAGGATAACAGATTTCAGTCTTTGTCCATTGGACAGGACCGGAGAGATTGTAACCCAAAGCTGAACGACTCCTCGTTCTGTTCTGGAACTCGTTGACAAATGAAAACATACCAAATGCCCACAGGATGTACAGCTGGGGGTGGACAAAATTCCAGAAACGATCTGCATAGAGAGAAGCCTGTCTTCTTTAAAGCTGAGTGACTCTTACCTGATGCCGCTTGTCTGGTTGACGTTTTCTCACTGTAGTGAGGAATAGTAACAGATCTCACCACTCTACCCACTCCTCCTCCTCCTGTCCCCCTGAGACCTCAGCTCTAGGTAGGGGGTGAACACTTTCCTGCCGTGCTCATGGACTCTTGGACTCTGAGCAGATGCCCCCGCAGATGGGTCTCTCTGGATGAGAACTAGTTTGTGTCATGTCCTGCTTCAGGCCTCGCTCCCCTCTGCCAAAGCAGAGAAGGCAATGAGACACCGCACACTCACACACACACACACACACACACACACACACACACACACACACACGTAGACCCAGACACATAGACCACGGCAGGCACACACACATGTAGACTTAGACACATAGACCTCACACACACACACACACACACACACACACACACACACACACACACGATCATTCTAAATATACATTCTTGGGGTACAGCAGCTGCTAACACACCTCCTGTATGCCAGACTCTTCTCTCAGTTTATTCGATGCACAGGTCAGAACCATGGGTTCAATGTTAATGGCAAGATGTTTTCAAACAGTTTAAGTCAATAAGGATAAAGACCAGTCCAAGAACACCACATGAATTGTGACATCAAGGTAAACTCGGGAGTAGGGACTCTGAAGTCCAGTGGTCTGTGTTTGAACACCAATTCTTCTACTTACTAGTTCTATGGCCTGGGATGTTATTTAAGTTGTGCGTGATCATGTCCTCATATTTGTGTGGAGGTTAATAACAGTTTCTATCTCTGAGGCAAGTATTAAATTAGCTGATATGCATTCAGCTCTTAGGGTAGTGGCAGCCACATGGAACTAGATATTATTGCCTATTGTGATTATTCTCACCTTGCTGTCTCTGTTCTTCTGGTAGGAAACATCATAGATGTTGTGGTATGCTGTGGAGTTTGGATGAGATGCACTCAACATAAGTATTAGACCTGATTGTAGCACAGTGATTGTATAGAAACCAGTATATCCAGCCTGTGGTCTAAGTGCTGCAGGATAGCCACATATAGCATGTAACTCAGAATTATAAGCTTCCCTCAAACACAATGAGACTCTTTGTGATTTCTTTTTCTATGACTCTATAGTGTGCCTTTCCAGTATGAACTTTATAGATGATAATGTCCTGTTGCAATGTCAAAAGTTTGGGTAGATTCCAGGAGCTGGACATATAGAAGAACTGGACTGCATAGGAAGAACTGGGAGTTTCTGGTAGCTGGGTGTCTTGTGGGTTTCACGTAGAACAGTGGCAACCTGGTAAATCATTCTGACGCTAACTGCATGCATGTGAGAAGGAAGGATAGAAGTGGGAAGACCCAAACTCTGACCTGGTCACCCTTCATGACCCACAACAGTCTCCCAGATATTCGCCTAGTCCCGGAATGTCCCTTTTCTCAGGAGGACTTGGCAGAGATGCTGTCTCAAACCTGGTGCTCCTGGAGCTCTGGTGGATGGGGGAGTTGGGGCAGATGCCAGAATGTCATTGAGTGGGCACTCCACCCATAGAGCCTTTGACTTACACCTCCTATTACCATTTCCATACTTTGACTTACCCTGCATTTGTAATTCCTCCAACTACAACAACCTTGCCAGACCCTCCTCCACTTACGCACTCAACCTACCCGAACCCTTCCTTGGGTCCACACTATACTAAATAGTCTGAAGTACCCAGATACTTGTGCCCATGTACAATTGGTAGTCGCCAGAACACTGCTGTGATATGTCTTCTGTCTGCTGATTACAGATCTTAGAGCCCAAGTCTTTGGCTCAATTGAGTCTGTCCTTTTGTCCTTTCTCTTGTTTCTTAAAAGCTCATTGGGGTTTTTTATCAATAGCAATAACCATATCAGATCACATTGATAGCTCCCATGCACTTTATAAAGCAACTTCATGTTCTTTCTCCTCCAGAATGATGCAAGCAGCTGGATCTCTACAAGATCTCCACCTTCTCATTTCTAGTCAGAAGCTTCTTAAGTGTTATGGGAGGAGTATGTCCCTCTTGTTTAATTACTTAGGATAGGGTCTCACAATGTAGCCTTTAACTTCCAATCCTCCATCCTCAGCCCCTTGAATGCTGAGAGTACATGTTTATGCCATCACACCCGACTTTATTCTCCATAATGTCATGGATGTTCACCTGTCTTCTCACCATCTTTTAAGAGCTGATGGATTTATTTGAACCCAGGAACATTCCCATCAGTCATCACTTCAGGCATCAGAGTCAGCGGTTAGTCCTCATTACTGAGAATAGGGAATTGTTACAACTTTGGGTCAGACAGGCTGATCCTTCTTAAGACCACAGTTGCACACTTATCTGTGGGCTTTGGGTAGAAGGGTGACCATCTCTTGGGTGGGGCCACTGAACTCTAACTTTTTTATGTATAAAACCCCTTTGCCCCAAGAGTCAGTTTTAAAAGTTCAAATAGGTTCTCAGTCTCAAAAAGGGAGATGCTTCTCACAGCATTTAAGACTTGTCTGTCAACTGGTTGATCTGGGTGCAATGAGCAGAAAAAGGCCGAGGACTTTCCCAAAGATACTGGGACCTAGGATGTTAAGTTTGGCCAGAGAATCGGGGGTGCTGTCAGAGATACCTACTCTGAAGGTGTAGCTTCTTGATTTGGTCTTTCTTTTGCATGGAGTCTCTTAAGCCCTCTACTCTTCCTTCCTGTTTTACCCTCAGTTCTGTGTGTATGCTACCACTCAAGATCTGACTTCCTTCCTGAAAAGTCATCAAGGGTCCCCAAATCTTTGTCTGTCCCTATTCTGAGAACTGTTTGGAGTCCAGGCCTCCATTTCGCTGTCTTTCTGTCTTTTTCTGTCACTTGGTCTCTGTCTGCCTCTCTCTCTCTCTCTCTCTCTCTCTCTCTCTCTCTCTCTCTCTCTCTCACACACACACACACACACACACACACGTAGACCACCTTAAATATTCCAATACTAGGGTTGTGACAGCAGTGATGTCTTCACCAACTCCCGTGCTTTCCCTATCTACACTTTCCTCTCCCTTCCCTTACGTTGCCTCTGCACTGCCCTTCCATCCTCAGAGCATCCGTTTTGTTGTCCACATAGTAGCCCATCTGTTCCTTGAAGATGATTTGATGTTTGAGATCTAGATTTGTTGCATAAAGGAAAGATTTATAGGAGAGCAGGATATGATGGGTTGGAGGTGACCCAGGGTAAGATGGAGTGGACCTAGTAGGCACTGGCAGAAGAAGGTCTTGTGAGACAGGGAGAATTTACCTGGAACTGAAGAAATTTGCTGAGATTGTCAGGTTTAGGGGAATATACTTTGGCATTTTTATTGGGGTGTTACACATGCGAGGAAGCTCTGGGCTCTCTTGCAAAGTCCAGAGGACTGCTTATTGGGGGTATTATTCACACTTGCTAATAATTAACTACCAGCAGTGTATTAACTAACAAAGTTAAACCAGTGCACAAGGGGACCCAAAAGCGAATTTCTTGCCCAGACCCTGGGAAGCAGGGGAAGACTGAGTTCTGTGGATTTTTAATAGCAATTTTAGATAGAAATCTAATCATGCTTGATCAGTTTGCAACCTCACATTTTGTATACATAGAACTCCTTCCATTGTCAACTCAAGAGGGTCTACTAATCCAGTATTTGTGTTAAAAATCAATACAAGACTCCCTCTTTGGCAATATGCAATCATGCCAGACCCTGTATTTTTCCTACACAGGTAAGAAAGTTGGAATTGCTTTGGATTATTAAACACCTACTGTGTTTGCTCACTATTTGTCTGTCTGTCTGTCTGTCTGTCTGTCTGTCTGTCTGTCTGTCTGTCTATCTATCTATCTATCTATCTATCTATATCTATTTATCTATCTATCTATCTATCTATCATCTATCTATCATTAATTTTATTTGATCTTTCCATCTGCCATTTAATGAGATAATTATCTCCATTTTACAGAAGGGGAAACTGAGGCTCAGGGAGGTAAAATAACCCTTTGTTGCTTGTGAATGAGGTTCTGCCAGCGTTTTACTTCCAGGGGAATTTCATTTTTTTTTTTTGCCTCCATGGTGCATTACATCCGTGACCGCCATGGTAACGATGCCGTAAAGTTCCAAGGGACCATCAGCCCTGAGGCTGTGGCAGGAGACACATCCCACGGTTCTTTATGAGGGTGGTGGCCATCCATCAGTCCCACTGCCACTTCTGATTTCTGCAGTAAATGCTCACTGCTGGAGGCCAGTGTGGAGAAGGTGGCTTAGTTAAGGGCACTTTGCTCATTCCTCAGTTCCTCAAGAACCTGCAAGAAGCCCTAGCTCCTCTGCTCACCGTCCTTCGCTACAGATTAGTTCAGCTCAATCTATTTGTCCACTGTTTATTGGGTTCCTGCTTACGTGAGGTGCTGCACTGTGCTGTAAGGAGAGCAAATGGGTGGTTGTTCTTTTTAGAGACAATGACTGAGGGAGGGAGACGAATACTACCTAGGAGTTGTAAATCCATGGAGTAAACCAGGATAGAAAATGCCCCTAGGGCACAAAGCTGAAGGTGTGAATGCGTCTGTGTGTGTGTGTGTGTGTGTGTGTGTGTGTGTGTGTGTAGCACTCTGAGAGAAGGGATGGAGACAAAGCTAATGGAGGACAAAATTAGACCCAAGAGATAGAAAGAAAAAGTCATTCCAGGACCCCAGGCAGGAACACACTGCCAATAGCCTAGGGCAGACATTTATACTAGACTATGAGGTCGCTATATGGTTGTGTTCGTTTGTGTACCCAACTTCCCTGTCTGTAAAGAGAGGATAATTATATCTGACTCATAGGGTGGTTATGAGGGATGCATGGCTTCATTTAGTGCTTAAAGAAGCATCTTGGACTCAAAACAGCTCAGTAAGCGTGACAACGACAATGGGTGTTCTCTTTTTCTCGTGATCCCTTTTCAAATGTTTTCCTGCTGGCCCCTGATTTACGATTTGTGGTCAACATTCCACTAAGTGTCCTCTGGAATCTCCAACTTGAATCCTTATTTATTCCTTTTTTTTCCTCGTGTGTGTGTGTGTGTGTGTGTGTGTGTGTGTGTGTGTGTGTGTGTGTATGCTCTCGCGCTACAAGATCTTTAACCACTGAGCCACCTCCCTGGCCCCTTTACTAACTCGTATATGGTCACTATGGCTTTTGCATATGTATACTGAGTTCCCAGGTAGATGTTAGATTTCTCTTTGTTGGGGACAGTAGTGTGTTTATGACACCCATAGCATGAGGTGACAAGACAGCAAATGCCCCATCATTAATAGCTCATTATGATGAAGGTAGTGAGCAGGTCCTGGAACCTATATGATAAATGACAATACTCTTAGCAAAAGAGACAAAACAAGAGAGCTCTTCCAAGGGACCCAGTTGAAGGTCCAGCAGACCAAAGAAGAAACTGAGTTCAGATTCACTGGACAGACAACAGCCCCTGACTGTAGATTTGACTTTATTCATTGATATTTTCCCCCATTTGAGTTGAGTGCATATTCTGAATTGGCTGAATAAATGGGCCAGTGAAGACTTACTGTCTCTGGACCTGCCAGTTGGAGGTACCCTTTGGAGGGGGTGGCTTCCTTTGATGCTAGGCAAGCAAGCTCCCATCTACAGACGTTACTCGTGTGATTGACATATCAGGTCAACTGGTGATCATACTGTCTTCACACACCCTTTCCCCAAGAGCTTGCCTTCCTCGGTGACTCCCGTCAGCTACACATACAACACGTATTTGGACTCAGCTAAGTAATAAATATAATTTATCTGGAGACAATCTTAGTGTTCAGCCTTTTTCCGATCTAGGCCCTTTAGTTCTGAGGCTCCTCCCAGCTCATGTCTTCAGGTTGGTTGATGCCCTGGACAGGTGGGCCTGTGGGTGCAGAGAACAGATGTTTCTTTCATGCTGCCTGTTGGGGATCCACATAGGAAGGCTCACAGGAGACAGAAGTCTGACCTTCCTCTCAGGTGTCCATATTCTTTGGAGCGATCCCCCAGCTGTGTTCTAAGCTGAGGGCTTTGACAGCTCCAGGTTTACCCTCATTGCCTCTTCCTAAACCACATCATCAATAATATGTCTCTAGACCCAGTGCGGACTGCTTCCAAAGCAGCCTGACTTCTCTGAGTGCGCCCCGGCTATTGAGTTTCTCTCTACCTCTTCTTCCATCCTTCCCTAGACAATGGAAACCAGCCAGCTGACTCTTGGTGTTATGTACTTGTTTGCACCCAATGGAAGTAGAGACGGACAGGACAGGAGGGGAAGGGAAGGAGCCACGCGTGAGGGTTCCTTCCAGAACCCAGGGGCACCCTCGCCTTGGTTCTGCTGCTTTCAGTGAGCGAGTGAGGGTGGTTGATGCTTCAGCCACCGGGGTAACCAGATCTCTGTGGCTCTTGAAAAATGGAGCTCTCTTCAGCAACAACTGTTTGCAATTAACTTTAACATATGGTGGAATTTGTTTTTGTGTCCGTAAAGCATGATAGGCAGTGAGGGTCTGGCAAGGAATGTACCCTGCCTGTCAGGCCCCAGGCCTAGCTGGTGGGAGAGATCTTTCCATTCCTTTGGGAGCACAGAGACTCTTGGTGAACTGAATAGTCACAGATGACTTCAGCTAGGCCAGAGTCCTCTCTTTGGATTGCCTATGTAGTTCTACCTGAGTGATAGCATGCATGAATAAAGAATGGTTGTCTGCTGTTTCTAATGGAGGCTGATGGCCTCTGGCTTTAGTTAACTCTAGCTTCTAAGTCTTGGCCGCCGCCTGGCTCCTTGCTCTTTATGACATAGTGCTTTTGCTTGAGGATTGCCCTGCCAGACTCACTCACATGGTTTGATAGACCACACCATCAGGAGTCACAGGGTAGCTCTGTGACTACATCTTAGGTGAATGGGATGAGGTAGGAGATACTGGACTGAGAGTAACAGAATTGATGAGCAGGCGCTTAAATATCCAGGGGAATTACTCTTACTGAGCCCGCAATCTGGCGGTTCTCATTAACCACTTTGACTTGGCAGCTTTACAACAGTGTCAAGATTCCTCCCTTTCCGGTTCCCACCTTTTGTCCTCAGGGCATTGATTTCATCATCCAGTTTGTGTCTAGTAGCTCCAGGGTGGCTCCCCATCCTTAGATAGCAGGGGACCAAAGCAAGAAGACAAGGCTGGGATCTGTCTGGTACAGAAGATCGTCTGTCTCAATACTCCTGGAAGACTTTCCCTTATAGCTCTTTGACCTTCACAAGGCCATGTGGCCGCGTTCCCAGTCTGGAGCTAGTCACTGACAAAGGAGAAAACGAGAGGTCTGCTTCTTGCAGGGGAATTGTGATTCATCCCTGGGAGACAGTGCAGAGTTCACACGGAAGAGGAATACAGTCAGGGTTCTGAGGAAAGGGTGGGAAGGGGCTGTTGAGAGGGTAGTCCTGCGGCCCATTGAGGAGGCTGACTGCAGCTGTAGGGAGAAGTTTCACACGTGGGAAGCATGGTGGGTGGGCACGGGGCTACGGTAGCCTGTACGTCTTGAAGCTCTTCTCGGCATCCTTTTTGAACAGTATTGCTTTCTCATTTTATCCCTCTGCTCAAAAATGTGTCAAGATTCCCCATTTCCTATGAAATAGAGTTGGAGACAGCTTAGTAATTCAAGGCCTCCCTCCATCTTACTCAGCACAGCCTCACATCTGGCAGGAAGCACAGATTTCCTGTTTCATCTCCTGGTGCTCCCCTGTATGGAACAGGTATCGGTGAAGTTGCCTTGTCTCCCCACCGCTTAAAACCCCTTGGAGTGCTAAACCTCAGCGTCTGCTCACTCTAGAGCCTTCATTTGGCACATATGAACTGACACCCAGCCTTGTGAGGTGCACTTATTTTTAAGGCCCTCATTTATGGCATCACCTCCCTAAAGAACACTCCCTTTATGGGAAATCCCTACTGGTGAGAGTTTTGTAAGCCCTGGTTATTGGTGTATTAATTGCTTTTCTTGTCACTATGACCAAATACCAGATGAAATAGCTTAAGGGAGGAAGGGATTATTTGGACTTCAGGGGGATATGGTCCATCTTTGCAAAGACTGTATGGCAGCAGAAGTAGGAGGAGGCACTTGGTCACATCACACCAAAGTCAGAAAGCAGAGAGAGAAAGAGAAAACAGGAAGTGAGCTCAGAACATAAACATCACCCCACCACCAGTAGCGATTCACTTCCTCTGGGAAGTTCCACATCCTTTCTAATAGTTGGGGATCAAGTAGTCAACTGCATGGGCCTATCAGGGACGTTCACATTCAAACCACAGCAGTGTGCTCTGTGCCCCATAGATAGCTATGCAGGTTCAGGTGACCATCTAGAGGACATAGGTTGGAGCTGACCTGTGATGGTAAGGGAAGATTAAGATTGGTGCAGAGGGTGAAGGCGTGCAAGCTAACTGGAGAGCATTGAGAATTCACTTCCTGACCTCTGCTTCCCTTCAAACAGCGTGACTCGCAGCTGCCACATTGGATAACACAGACATTTCCATCAGTGTGGAAAATCTAACGGGTTACTAGGGATCTACTAGGAATCCCTAGAGGCTGGAATCCAGGCATTCTTTGGTGCAGTTGTCACAGCTATGAGTGCCTAATTGTGACCTGGTGATGGAGATTGTGGGGATGGAAATACAGACCCTGTGCCATCAGGCTACAGGGAAGCCTCTCCTAAGCAGCATGCTACAGGCAGCCTTGCCCACAGTACTTGGGTGCATAGCGCTCTCGCTCGCTTGAGGCAATCTCCAAGTAGTTCAGATTTTTTGTTTCAAGACCTCTTGTGTCGACCCTCAGGGTACTGTATGAGGTGATGGGAACAGTGATGAAGTAGCCCGTCCATCTCTCGGGAGCCCTTGAGTAGCCTTTGGCAATAGAGCCAAGACTGACATGACCAGTTTAGATTCTCCAAGAGCCCACTTGTCTGGGCTGTTGTAGTTCCTGTCTGTTTTCTTTTGTCCCAGTGTACAAAAAATACAAAAGCATTCCTGGGCATTCTTGTGTCACCTGTCACGGTGTTTGCCATGGTCATTAGAAACTTTCATACAGGTGTGAAGTACATGGAGAAAACTAAAACCTGGTTATCCAGCTAACTGTGAACTGCCTAACCTGCTGCCTTTAGAGTACTGGCTCATTTGCTAATGATGGTCAGTGGTATGGATTCTCAGTAATCCCACTTTAGAAGTGAAGAGATTGTGGCTCATGGAGATTGATTAGTTCAAGCAAAGCCAAAGAGCTTATAAGTGAGAGAAAGGACTTGAACCTAAGACTCCTGGCATTTTCCACTACACCAGTTACCAGTTAGGTGATATACAAAAAGACATGCCAACAAGTTCTCCACATTTCTTCCTATATGTACAGATTGGAGAATTATATGGGGATGCTTTTCACAATCCTACCAAGATGGTAGTAGCATTATTCTGAGGGTTTGATAACTGTGTTGGGTGTGAGAGAAGGCCCTCTTCCTGGCCCATGAGGACACTATAGGCCTTCTGGAGGTGGCTCTGTGATAGCCCCTTGGCCTCTGCTTTGTCAAGAGGGGACAAGCTCCTGCCTTCATTCCTAGGTGCAGATGATCTGTTGGACACCAAGCAATGGCAGTATCCAGTAGTTCTCCTAGAACTTGTCAGGGAGCCTCCGGCCTTTGTTTTGATTTGGAAGAACAGGCCTCTAACTTCCTAGTTGTTTTATGGCTCTAACTCAAAACCCAAAGATCTTCAAAAAGAAAGAATCCGAATCAGCTGTGGATTTCTTGTACTTTATCAGAGTCCTTTCTTGGGTCCTACCCAAGGATTCTACAACTTCACAGAACACATCTCTAAAAGCCTTAAGACTTCCTCTGGTTTTGACACCCAGCTTGATATTATCTAGCCCTATAATGGAGAAAAGTTGTTATAATCTTCCCCACTGTACATGTATTGTAGAACACTATGAAACTACAGTGACCTCAAATCTGTGTATGTGTGTGTGTGTGTGTGTGTGTGTATGTGTGTGCACTTACGCTTGTACTCAAGTCTGCACATGTAATTTGTCACTGTGATTTCAAGCCAGGAGTCCTGTTTCATAGAGATTCCTGTGGTTCTGTGCCCCTCACGCTGTTCCCCCTCTCTAATCCTCTGAATGGAGCTGGTATGGGGAGCAGAGCCATGCGAAAGGCCTCTAAGATGGAAATTACACTGTGGGCTTGTGCACCGTGTTGTGGTTGATGCGACAGGACTGTACTGAATGGCTTCGCATACTTGCCATCATGTGTCTGGCTTTTTCATTTTTGCCCAAACCTCACTTACTTGTTCATCTTAAGTTCCAAGGCTAGTGCTCCTTCTCTGGGCTGGACTCAACCTGATCCATAGAGTGGAGTCTGAACTTTTTTTTTTCTAGCAATCCAGTACAATGTCTGCTTTTATCTCTTTTGGATCACAGATTTCTCTAGGGGTTGATAACTTCTTTTGTTCAGCTCTATCTAGTGCGTGCGTGCGTGCGTGCGTGCGTGTGTGTGTGTGTGTGTGTGTGTGTGTGTGTGTGTGTGTGTGCGCGCGCGTGTGTGCATGTGTGCGTGCGTGCGTGTGTGTGTGTGTGTGTGTGTGTGTGTGTGTTAGGGGGTTGATGATAAAGAGAGGTACATAGAGCTTTCAATTTACAAAATATCATCCCACTATTTGACTCTCTCAATTCTCAGAGCTACACTGGACAGTGCTATGACAGACTGGATTCAAATCCTGGCACTTCTTTGGGTCTCTGTTTCCTCACTGTAAACCGAGAATGAGTTCTAGGTGGATGAGTGACATGATCTGGTTTAGTCCTTAGCGGGATTGTCTGGGTTGGTGTACTGGAGCACCAACTTGGCAGATGGTGAGAGGAAACAGGTGGCGCACTGATGAGGCTGTTGAAGTCACCGAGTGACGATGTGGCGGACTTGCTGCAGTGGCAGCAGTGGCACAAGGAGTGGCAGGTTACAGTCTCACTTTGAAAGTGGGGCAGACACTGCTCATTGGCCCACTGGATGTGACTGTATGGGGGAGAAGAGTCAAGAGTCGGTCTGAGATGCTAGGCCTGGTGTAGGTGACATCTACCAATGGAAGGAGAGACTTTAGTTGGGGCAGAATTGAGCCAGGGTGAGGTAGGAGGAGTTAGAAATAAAAGAATTAGGGGGCTGGGGAGATGGCTCAGTGGTTAATAGTGCTTGCTGGTCTTTCAGAGGACTGGAGATCACATCCCAGTCAGGACCCTGATGGGGAGCCTGAAACTCAGCTGCAGGGTACCTGAAACCCTCTTCTAACATCTTCCCATACCCACACACCCATTCTTTCTCTAGTTCTCTCTCTCTTAAATTAAAATTTATTTTAAAAATCAAGAACTGTGCATTTGCTTTAGTTTGTTATAATAAGATAGCACACAGTGCCTTAGAAACACACACATTAATATTCTTATATATGTTTTTAAGTGTTTAAGGAGTTGGAAACTGCTTACTACTATGATTGAGTAACTGCATGTTATGTATCAAATTATCATATTGCACTTCATGAATAAGTACAGTTAAAGTAAAAATAATTTAAGCAAGAAGTACCAAGTGAAGTTGTTTAGTAGGTAGTTAGGTATACAAGTTAGACTTAGGAGAATGAGATAGGACAGAAGCAGAAATGTTGGGGTTCTTCAATATTCGTGTGCCATTTACAATAATAACCCTGGATAAAATTACTAAGGGGGTGAATCCAAACAGGAAATTGGGGCTGAACATTCCATGGTGGGAGATGTGAGAAATTAGCAGAAGAGACCCAGTGCGAGTGACCAGCAAGGCAGGGTGAAAGCACACCTTTCATCCCAGAGAGAGGGATCTGTAATGAATGAAGTTAAGTTCTGCACGGGTGTAGCATGAGGAGGACCAAGCGATATGTCGGTCATGAGTGACCTTTTCAAGGTGGCTTTGCTAGAAGGATGGTACGAGTATCTAAGGGATGCGCCTTAAAGGAAATGAATGGCAAACAATAGACAGAAGTCCTTTCTAACTTTGTCCTTTCAATGAATCCCATCAACCAAATGAGACAGTGGGCGGTGGAAGGAATGGATCAAAGCGAGCGTGTTGTGTCCAAAATGGGGGAAATAAGGAAATGGTTTAAATGTTTTTGGAAATAGGAGTGTATGATACATGTGAGTAGCTCTGATTTGATAAAATCTATGGCCAAAGTGGAGGAATTAGCTCTAAAGAGATGTGCATGACATACCAGACAGCCACCAGAAAGGAAATGCCCCACAGTGAACCCGCCTGTGAGAGCTGGGAACTGGACTCACGCAGCATCCACTTATAGCCATCCTTACTGCTCCAGGATGGTCAAAGGGAACTGTTAGTTTTTTCTCACTAAAAGGAAATCATGAGGTAGGAAGTTTTTGGTTGGTTCTACTGCTCAATAAAAACGTCTTCATCTCTTCCTCTAGACCTGCAGCAGGTAGCATCCATTATTGGTATGAAGATTGCGGTAGCGGCTCTGGGCATTCCATTTCAGTCCTGGTGGGAGGAAGAGAAACAGCAAAGAGTGAAATGTGTGCATCAGCAGAGTCTGTTTCATGAAAAAATAGTTTTTCCAGAGTACTTCCCTTCCTTAGCTCCACCCAAGAAACCCCACGTAACACTTACATGGACACTCTAAGTTGCAAGAGAGGCTGGGCAGTGAGTTTTTGATACAAACCCCGGATTTTGGTACAGTATTTACAAAGTTAAAACAATCCTAGTAAAATACACAAGTTTATCATCTCTGTCCTTAGCAAGAACATTACTTTAAATTCAGTGCCATTAAATTAATTGGCATTGCTGAATTGCCACTGACTGATTTGTTTAATTAGCGTAATATCCTCGTCGAATTGTAGTGTGTGTCGGAATCTCCTTCCCTTTTGAGATTGGACAACATTCCATTGTATAGTTAGACCGCCTTTTGTTTGTCTGTTCACCTGTTGACGGACACTGATGTTGCTTTCAGATTTTGTTACCAGCAACAATCCTGCTGTCAACATGGCTGTACAAACATCTCTTTCGAGTCTCTGTTTCCAGTTCTTTGGGGGGAATTATGTCCAGAAAGAGACTTCTGGATCATATGGTACTTCTCCTTTGTTTTATTTTTTTTTTTGTTTTTGTTTTGTTTTGTTTTGTTTTTGCAGGAATTTCCAGAATTCATCCGGCAGCGGCTACACCACTTCACACACCCAGCCACAGAGCATAGGGGTTCCAATCTCACATCTTTGTGAACATTTGTCTTTTCTATCTTTTTATTAGTAGCTATCCTAGTGGGCCTGGCATCTTTCGGTTTTGATGCGAGTGGGAGAGCTGAATGAACAGGTGGGAGATAATTGAAGAATTTAATTAATAAAAGAAGGTTTAAAAATAGATGGGTGAAAATAAAAACATCAAGAAACAAGGACCGTGCCACATGTACTGGGTCAGGTTTGCCCTTATGGAGACCTCGAGACTCCCCGAGTCTACCCGGAAAGGGTTGCCTCCAGGAAGGATGCTGTGGGAAGAACAGGGCCTGGCTGGCTCTCTGATGAGAACCACAGATTCAGATATCAAAGCCTGACTTCTTTGCCATTCTCTCAAGCCAAACAGTTTTTGTTCCATTTCATTTCTGTGGTGCAAAAGTTGGAACCCAAGATCCTGCACATGGTGTACAGTTGTTCTACCGCTAAGCAACGTCTTCAGTTGTACATGGAGCTGAGATGTCAGGCGAGATTTCCCCTGCTTTGAGGGCCGAGAACTAAAGGCTTTCTGGAAACTCACATAACTCAGAGCTGTTTTTACTTTCTACCTGAACACGCTCTCAGCAACAGCCTAGGGTTTTCATGTCTTGGTGGGGATTTTCACCCCAACTGCCAAAGGTGCAAGAGGCTTTCCAACACCCTTCTTTGTCTTCAAGGTCGGTTTAGTTCCTTTTACAGTCCTGTTGCTATCTGCTAATTCTATGAGGAACCCTTGAGTTGTGACAATATTATTTTATTCTTTCTTCTTTTTTGATGTACTGCACAAGAGAAATCATGAATGAAAAGTGATGGTGGCCAGGGCAAATAGGACTCATGGAGAGCTAGGTGTCGCCCCCTGCTGGGATCCCAGAATCTTTCCCATCAAAGCATCAATAATAATACCCTGTCCTTCCTAATGCAACACACACACACACACACACACACACACACACACACACACGAGAGAGAGAGAGAGAGAGAGAGAGAGAGAGAGAGAGAGAGAGAGAGAGAGAGAGAGAGAGAACGGACCCAGGAAACATATATTCTTTTTAAGAATATACATTGCACTGGCCTCATGCCATGTTGCTAAGCCAAAACTTGTGGAAGAATGGGAGTCTGTGCCCAGAATATCAGCTAAAAATACCTCTTCCTCCACCCTCTGTTGTTTGGTGGGTGTGCTTAAGAGCAGCCCAAGAGGCTAATGAGGATAAAGAGAAAGGAAAACTGGCGTTTTCAAAGGAATCCAAAACTTCATTCCCCCAAAAGAAAACATATATTTTCCATATGTCTGTTTTATGTTTCTTGCCGTTTTACCATGCCTCTGTGACAATTTGGAAAGTCTACAATGTAAGTCCTGCCACCTTGGCTTGGGTTATTGGAACCCACACTTTCACCACACTTTTTTGCTGTAAAGCCTGGTTTCATAGACAACTTTGGCAAGGAAGAAAAAAGGGAAGAAAGGAAAGAGAGGTCCATTGTCCTACCCTCTGTCTGCTCATTTAGCTTCTCACACACCCTCCATCTTAGGAACCTGAGGGAAACCTTTCTACCTTAGCCAGTCTGTAGCATTGTAGCCACGTTCATTCCTGACAGTTGAGCCACCAGCCCTGGCTAGTCCTTTCAACAATCTTAGATTTCCTTGTGGTCAAGCTCACGGCTCCTCTTGGATCATGGTTTCTTTCCCTTTATGAAGAGGACAACTGATCTCTCAGAGGAGGGGTTAAGAGAGTATGGTGAGGTCATGGGTGTCTTGATACAGGTCCAAACAAAGGCCAATGGTCTAAAAAGAAGCAGTCAACTGACATCGGAAATGACGCAGAGCAGAGGTCTGTTCCAAATATTTGCTAAATAATCTCAGTATTAACCAAATAGCAACTGGTGGCTCTGGTCGGCCAGCCATAGAGCTGATGACTTCCTGAACATATGCTAGCTCATAGGCAATGAATGTGGGTACCACACAACAAGGGCTAGCTACTATCAATATTTGCTGTGGGCTATCACAGCCATAGTTGCCTGGAATGAAATTCACCCTATTTCCTCTCAAGGGCTGGGCCGTTCATATTTGTTTGTCTCTTTTCCAATAACATGAAAGGCTTACTGAAGTTTAATTTAATTTGTTACAACAATGACGAATATAATCTTGAGATAATATAAGAGGCTCTATTTCCAGCTCAATGACCATCTCGAAATATATTACCTTAGACAAATATTTACATGGGTTGATATGCTAAATTGATTTCAATAAAGGGAACCAATAGCTATAGCTTATGGACAGCAGCTAACATGTGTCAGATTCTTCAGATGAGTTATCTCATTAAATCTCCAAAATACGTCACATGACATAACATGATCTTATTTTCTAATGGAAACTGGGAGCCAAGAGATTCTGAAACTTACTCATATTTGTAAAAAGAGAACCAAGTTTTGCATACACGTTTATTAGTCTCAGAGCTGTGATTCCCCCCCCCCATTATGTTTGGCTGACTGGAACACGGTCTTTCTGAGAACAAGAAAGACATGCATGGTCTACAACTCCAAGGTAAATCTACTCATTGCCAACAGTCTTTTGAGATGCAAAGGGCACACCTATTTCTTAGTAAGGCCTCACAGAGCTTCTGGGTTGCAGACATCACCATTAACAGTTCTTTCTCTCATTCACTCATCCCATTGTATGGTCCTCTGCGAAGTTCCCCAGGAGCCACCAGGAGACAGGAACTCTGATTGGCTCTGCCAGCCACTTATTGTTTTCCATTTTTTCACCACTGTGGAGTCTTAAGACGGTCTCCTATAGATGATCTTGCCCCGTCTATTGTCCCCGCAGACTTTCCCACCGCCTCAGGACCACGTGCTCCATTGCTTATTGTGGTGCTGTTGGCTCAGCCTCAAGGACAGAGACCTGGAGCCAGCTGACAAGGTTGCTCGTGTCACGTCTTCTAAGGCCACAAGCCATGCTTTTGGTTCCCAATACTTTTGAATACTCTTCTTCTTCTCACCATCCCTCCTTCAGTTCAGCCACAGGCTCTCCCAGGCTCCTAGCAGCAGATTTCCCAGCAGACAGTTTTGGCTTATGGCCAATCCCTGTCTCTGCCTGGATGACCTCTGTTACCAAGTCAACAAGGTACTTAATGGATGCTGCTATGCTGCCCCCTGGTGGAGAGGGTGGAAACAGAGCTGATTCCTGCCTCATTAAAGAATCACCTTAGACCCTCTTTCCTACTCTGACCTGTCTTCTGCTTCCTAAACCTAAGGATTCAAACGCCTCATCAACTCAGGCCCAGTAGTACTATGGGAAAGGCAATGTGACCTGCTGTAGTCTAGTTTCCAAGGCTTGATTTGTTATTGGTAAAATGGAGAAGGCTCAGAGGGAATTATTGTCTTCTATGTTTATCTAGACCTCCATCCTTCTGTTTGTCTGTGGTCCAAATGCTTTGTGAGTCTGCCTTTAGGACTCTGCACCAAGGTTGATGAAGATCTTGTTCTTTCCAAACATACTTCTGGTTGGGAGTTGTCTGGAGTACTGTCATGGGAGTTCATTTTCTGTTCTCAGGTCTGTAGTAGTTTGTGAGTTTGCACAAGGCTGTCATGCTCTGTGATTCCTACATGTGTTATCAGCATGGAGGGTGTAAATGAGTCCAAGAGGCATTTAGTATGGCTAGTGTAAGATAGGACAGGGATGTGGGACATTGGAGGACACCATAAGGGCTCATGGCTAAACATGCCAGATGAACTAAGAAACCAAATGAACTGGTAGTTTCCCTCACTCCAGTGAGGCTTTAGTCAACTACGCTGGAACCATGAGGAGAACGTGCCACTCAGGTTCCTCCAGAGGAGAAGAAAAAACAAGATAGTTACAAATATACAAGAGGAGATTTATTAGGATTGGATCATGTGATTATAGAGGCAAAGTAGCCACAGGGTATGGCCCTCTAGAGCCAGAAAACCAGAAAACCTCTGTATTGCAACAGTCCAAAGCTGAAGTCCTGAGAACTGGGTGTGGTGGGGGCTGTACAAGTCCCCAAGTCAGAAATCTGAGAACGAATTGGGTGGTACTTCGGCACCTAGATGAGTGTGACTGATTCTCATCCAACCTGTCCATTAAACTCCACTCTCTCCAGATCCATCCCCACAGGGACACTCAGAAGTAATGATTTAGTAGCTACCTGCCCGTCCCTTATCAGGTTTGCATCTAAAATCAACTGTCTCAGTTGGTTAACCCAGGTGAGTCCTGTGTGGTTGGCTGTAGGAAAAGCCTAGCACAGTGGACAAGATCTCAGACCTGGAGGGTTTTCTCCCTTACATGCCTGGCGTGTAAGCTGAAAGTCAGGCCCCACTCCCTCAAATTTTTATTTTATAAAGCCCCTACTTTGTTCAAAGCCTTAGTCTTCAAGTCAAAGCTCCACTCACATTTCTCAAGCTGCTCTCTGCTCATTCTTCCAGCTTGTGTCATTGTGCTTTGTCATCTTCAAAATTAAAAAAAAAAATAAGTCTTGCTTTATATTTCATTTCACCCCTCTTATCAATCATGATCATCATTATCATCGCTGTAAAACATTTTATTAAGGAGTTATCATGTGTCAAGAACTGACTCATTATTTTATTTGCACAACCTCTGTGGGGTGTGAGTACACATGGTGGGGAGAGTCTGTTTATCATTCCCCTTTTGCAGATGAGTAAAGCAAGGACTTCTGTGTTTTGATCAAGGTCCCAGAGCTAGTAAGGGGTATAGCAGAAACTTGGTCTTGGGTTTATCTGATAAATTCTGTTACCTCTTTGAGAACATGTATGTTGGAAGTGGAGAAGAGACCTATGTATTGTGCATTCCCAAGATTCTTGCCCATGGGGCTGAGATAGCATGAGCCAAGTCTAGCTGGAGTATGATGCTCTCTCTATGAATCCATAAAATACCTCATACTTCTACTCGGATGTCATGAAATGACAAACCAAACAAACAGCACAGTTCACAGAGCTGGGTATCTGATAAAGATTCACGTCCCCCCTTCTCAGTCCTCCATAAGCTCCTTGCTTTTACTCATACTGTTTGGGGGACTAATGTAAGTTCTAAGAATGAAGCATCCTGCCCAGGGCAGCAGGTACTTGTACTCACATGTCACCTAACACCTTGGTAGGCCACCACTTTGCTACTGTAATTCTAGTTGTGCTAGAGAGGAAACCATTGCGTCTGAAGTTCTTTGCTTCTTTACGGTTGCTTCCAACTTGTTCCTGAATCGTGCTTCAGCACCGAGCCCTTACAGCTGTGCTTGAACAGTTTTTGTCTCCATCGTTACAAGGCCTCCTAACACAAGACAAAAGTGAGAATGAGTTGGGAGACTATCTGCCTTGGTGGATTTCAAACATGGCTCAGGAGTAAAATATTATCTTCCAGAAGACATCTTTTCTAGACTATATAATATATTCAGTTTTAGCATTCTTTTAAATGAATAGATTGCATAATATGTGTAGTCTAGAAGATACTTATCTAGGGTATGCATTTTTGATTTAACTGCCGTGTGTGTGTGTGTGTGTGTGTAAGCATGCGTGTATGTACACCTGTGTGTACAAGTGTGTAAATGATACTGTGTAAAATATATTGTTTAAAGGGTTACTATGTATGGATGCTAGGGTTTAGATACAGACATCTCAGGGTTCTTTAGCTGAGAACCATGCTATGAGAAGGCACGGCAGAAGAAGAGCTACTCTTCCATTTTTCTCTGACCTTTAAGTCTTGGTATTATGTGGAGTTTAGGCAGAAAGTGCCATTAAGAAATGAAAGACAAGAAACTCAAGGTGTAGGGACAGGAGTGGCTTCTTTTAGCCAGGTGATAGAGGCAAATTCCTGAGCTCAGGTCTATCTGGCTCTTTCCCTGGGGTAAGATGCTCTTTCCCTTTGCTTTCTGCTGTGGTTCCAAGCACAGGATGTAGAGGTGAAGTCAGCAACAAGAAATGATGCTGTATGTGGATGAACTCTGCCAATGATAGGGCCATAGCTGGGTCTGAGGAACACGCTTTGCCTGGCACGCCAGAAACGGAGATGAAGTCAAAGCTAGGAGTCAGCGGAAGAACTCACATTGGAAGAAGGGCTGTCTTAGGGTGGGACTCATAAAGTCCTTAAGTCTGGAAAACCACCTTTGGGGAAAGAAGGAAAAATCTACAGATATAAAAGGCAGAGACATGGCCAATAAAAGTACTCCATGTATGTGTTCTTATTCAGTCCTTACTTGCTGAGGGGTGGCAGGCACCATGCTTGCTTCTATTCTCTGTGCAAACTGAGGCTGCAATAAATAAGTCATGAATAAGTGATGAATAAGTCAGGTCATTAGGATGTGGTAGAGTCCGTGCAATGGACTTTCAGCAAGACTCACAGTTGTGCCTCTTGTAGCTTTTGGCTGTACAAGAAGATGTAAGCAGGGCATGGAGCAAATTTACAGACAGTCTATACTTCCCTACCTGGAAAATGATGGGGTCAAGACAGCAAGAGTAGGTGAGAGGGGGAGGAAAAGGTAAAGGCTTCTGTGACAAGTAGCCTCAATCATATGTGTACCTCTCTGTTGTTTCTCTGTACATATCCCAAAGACATTTAGCTGTGGCCATTCATGTAGACCCCTGTTATAGTTGGGGTTTCTATTGCTGTGATGAAACACAGGAAAGACCTCAAACCTGGCAGGATCCTGGAGTCACGAGCTGATGTAGAAAGGATGGAAGGATAATGTTCACGGATGTGCTCAGTCTGTTTTCTTATAGAACCCAGGATCACCAGACCAGGGATGGTACCACTCAGTTAGTTAAGAAAATTCCAAGCAGGCTTGCCTACAGCCTGTCTTATGGAGGCATTATTCTTAAGTGAGGTTCTCTCCTCTTACATGACTTTAGCTTTTGTCAAGTTGACATAAATCTAGCCAGCACAACTGATCCCTTGTCAACTTGACAATAAACACACCATTGTTAAGTCACAACCTTTCTTTTCTTGTTTATCCCAAGATCACACAGTAATAATGATATTGCACAGTGTAAAACATTTTACAAACTTAGAAAGTCCCACTGCCTTACAAATCCACTTTAAAAGTTGTCTCCTAAAAAAATATAGTCTCTTATAAAGTTCAAATTCTCTGCAAAAATCCCCAAATTTCTTTTAAAAAAGACTTTAAAACCTCTCAACTGTGGCTTTAAAATAAAAAAAAAATCCTGTAAAATAAAAAAAAAAAAACAAAAACAAAAACAAAAAAAAAACTGAACCAAACAGAAAATCAAACAGTGTAAATGACCCAATGTCAATGTCTGGGATCTGCTTGTGATCTTCTGTGTTTCCTCCAAGTGCTTGGATCACTTCTCCATCTCTGCTCTGTGTAGCACACAGCTTGTCTTCTAGGGTCCAGTTGGCTCCACACCACTGCTACTCCTATTTTTGGCGGTCATCCCATGGTACTGGCATCTCTAGAATGCTGGGGTCCCTTGCTCCAACTGGGCTGCGCTTTCGCCAATAGCCTCTCATAGGGTTTTTCTTGGTGCCAAGCTTCAACTTCTTTGCATGACCCTTTAATCCTGGGCCTTCTGAGGCTGCACCGTCCACAGTGCCAAGTCTCAGAAACCCTCTATGACCCCTTCATGCCTTCAAAACCAGTCCAATCTAGGTGACTGCTATACTACAAAGTTCAGCTGCCAGGACAAGCCATAACCTTGGCTCTGTCTGGAACATAGCTTTGGTGGGCTGAGTCTCAGAAAACACTTTCCAAAAGATTTCATTTCAGTGATGCTGATCTCTTCTTCATCACTGCTAGTTTCTTAGCCCCAGCTGACCAGTGTTGAGTATCCCAGCAAAGCAAAGGTTTCACTTGAATAGTTCTGGTATCTTGTTAATCACAGCTGATTCTTCAGTGTCAGCTGACCGGAACCACAGATTCTTCACACAAAAAGCCCGGTAGAGCTTTGCTTCCGTCTTCATAAGCCAGGCCTCCACTGCCTGCCCTGCTGTCAACATTCTTTTTCCCAAACTTCTACAGGACAGCTCACTGAGCTCTCAACACTCAATGACTTTCCTAGCCCAGAGTTCCAAAGTCCTTCCACAATCCCCCCAAAACAACACAGTCAAGTCAGTTGCGGCAATATCCCCATTATCCTTGTACCAACTTGTTCTAGTCAGGGTTTCTGTTGCTGTAATGAAACAACATGACCAAAAAGCAAGTTGGAGAGAAAGGGGTTTATTTGGCTTACTCTTCCATATCACTGTTCATCACTGAAGGAAGTCAGGACAGGAGCAGGAACTTGGAGGCAAGAGCTGGTGCAGAGGCCATGGAGGGGTGCTGCTTATTGGCTTACTCTTTATGGCTCCCTGAAACTGCTTTCTTATAGAACTCAGGACCATCAGCCCAGGTGTGGTACTACCCACAGTGGGCTGGGCCCTCCTCTATCTATCACTAATTAAGGACATGCTCTCTATAGGGTGGCCCACAGCCCAATCTTAACGGAGGCATTTTCTCAATTGAGGTTTCCTCCTCTCAGATAGTTCGTGTCAAGTTGACATAAATCTAGCCACCGCAAGCCTCCTGCCCGCTGTGACTCCCTAAGAACGAAGGTAGCTTCGTTTGCTGTGACACCCCTCTTCAAAGAAGGTGATCTGTAGATGGAGGGGCTTAATACCAGGGACATAATTACACAGGATGCTTTTCTACAAGGGAGATGCTCCACTTCCATTTTAAAAGTGAGAATGAGATACAAGGAAGAGATACCCCAAAGGCGCTAGCATGAGAGAGACAGAGACAGAGAGAAAGAGAGAGAGAGAGAGAGAGAGAGAGAGAGAGAGAGAGAGAGAGAGAGAGAAGAGAAGAGAAGAGAAGAGAAGAGAAGAGAAGAGAAGAGAAGAGAAGAGAAGAGAAGAGAAGAGAAGAGATTTAGAGTGGTGAGAAGAGTTGGATGTTGTAAGGTCTACAGAGGTGAGCTGGGTCGTTCTGGAGGCATTGCCCAGCTTTTCAGCAGCCTGCCAGACTCTGAACCCGGAGTGCAGACTCATTAGCATTCAGAGGGGGAATAACCATGGGGGAGCACATCTCAAGCACTAGGAAGAGACAGGCTGTGTTTTAATTATGACCTGGACTTTTGAACAAATCCTTTTCTCTGCTTCTCTGAGCCCCAGAGAAAACAACTTGTGGGAGGCTGTGCAGTCGGCAGCTGGGTCCACAGTGGTACCCGTACAGCTGTGTACACATCTGGCACCCAGGTGGTAGATGGCATGCTCCTCTTCTCGAATTGCTCTTGAAGGTTACAAAAGACAAGGGAGTAAGGTGCAGCTGACATGGTCTGGATCCAGGGAGGGAGAATGGAAGGAACAAGGCTTGCCTGCCTCTCCTGGCCCGCAGTGCTCCAGGGAACATGGCCACTTCCGGATTTGAGCCTAGATGACTACTTTCACTTCTACCAATGCTCCTGAGTCAACATGGCGGACTGTGTTTGTTACACTCATTCCAGCCTTCTCTTCTTTAACATGGGGGAAATTTATGGAGTGAGGGACAAATTTAACAGGGAAAGAAAAAGGGGAGGAGATTAACAGGGTAGGAGTCAGACAAGCACAGATGCCACCACCCGCGACTGAAGCTTCTTAAGTGTTTGTTGACTCCCTGGGAACGTTTGCCCTGAGTCTGTTTAACAGTCCATTTCAGGGGATGGGGAAGAGAAACAGGGTTTTGGGACAAAAGGCCTTTGACTGGCTTCTGGAAAAGCATTGATTAGTTTGCTCAGGTTGGCAAACAGAGACCAGGGACTTGGGAGGCCAAGGGACGAACTAGGTAGATTTTTTCTGCACAATGTGTGGCATCTAGCAAGGGGAGAGGGTGTGAAAGAAAATATTGGAGGGACTCCAGTAATAAGTCAGGAAAACCGCAGTGGGCAGCTGGAGGAAGGGAGGGGGAGGGGAAAGTCTTCTGGTTCTTGTAGTTCTGGGTGCAGAGTTTATTAGTAGTGAATAGGGCAAAAGCAGCCATTCATCAAGGTCCTCAACTTGATCCTCTGTCACAGAGTGTGAGAGACAGAGAGGGGGCACATAAAATGAGTTGCTTCACGGGGGCTCCTGACAGCTGAGGGATGGTCATGGGAGCTCACAGCTTAGGTTGTAGACCCTGTAGCACACTCCTTCTAATCCTGCAGATCGCATCCTGTCCTAGAAGGCTGTCTGTGGGTGGCTCCAGGATCCATGGCAGGTGACCTCGTTCTCTTTTGGAAAGCTTTGGTTTCCTCCACTCAAAGCTTCCATGTCTTCCCTCTCTCCAGTGCCAATCTTTGTGTCATGCCTCCTCGGGAGCCCTTCCCAAGCTTCCTTTGCACTCTACCTTCAGATTGTTCTCTTCTTCCGCAAGCTTCCAAGATAAACATGCTATGTGAGTGTATTGCTGTATAACCAAACAGGTGCCATTTTATGATTGGGAAGTGATTGAATATTCTAATTCCTTATATATGCTCCAGTTCTGTGTTATAATATTTTGTAGCCACGGGACACCTCTGCATCGTTCTTTTAATTTTTATTTAGTGCCACTGTGGCATACTACACGTGGAGGTCAGAGGTCACCTTTATGAAGTCAGTTTTCTCCTTACATCTTTAAGTGGGCCTCAGGGTTTGAATTCAGGTTGTCAGGTTTGCCTGGCAAGGACCTTTATCCACCCTGACATCTTCCTAGTTTGACTTATGTTCGTCCATAAACAGATGAGCTCCAAACAGTGGAGGGTTTGTCTTGTATGCTGTTGAGTCTATAGCAATCTCTCTCTCTCTCTCTCTCTCTCTCTCTCTCTCTCTCTCACTCACTCACACACACACAGAGTTGGGGTGTGGTTTCGATTTCTTCCCTCTCTGTTCCATCACAGAATGGATAGCGTATCACAGCCCATGCAGTGGATGCTTCTGAATAAATGAAAACAAGAGAATGAAAAGAAGAATGAGTCATTGACACATGAAGAAGCAAAGAGATAGGACTGGCTCCACTTAGGCCAATGTGGTAGTTGGCTTGTCTATAGGAAAACAGTCTTCTGTTGCTTATGTTTCCGTCATTCCTGCCAAAGTTGGTCAAAGTAGCAGAAAAAATTGGCATCAGCCCCCTAAATATACTTTGTATCCGCTTGTGTCTGTCTTTGTGAAGAGGGGGGCAGTGCAGTTTTATGCCCCGCCCCCTCCTTGCTGCTCTCTCTTGTGCCTGCTGACCTTTCTGTATCTATCAGTTTGTCTGGTACTCAGGGATAAACAGAGAATGTTTTGCAAAGACTCCTTCTGCCCCTTCGATCATGTTACTAGTTTAAAACAGAAAATGACGCTTTCTTTTGAAAGTAGTAAAATAAATGCTATAATGAATGAATATCACAGCTAAGATGCTTAGCCCAGTGACCATGCCACAGTGTTTACAAATGCAATTATAATCTCACCAGATAATTTAAAAGTGAAAAATAGACATTTAAATTTTTGGACTTCCGTTAGGCAGCCTCAGTTGTCATGAGTCAAGAGGGACCAGAAAGACACCGATTACCCTGACCTTGAAATCTGCTCCAGTACAAACATTCCTATCCCAGGGTTGACGGTCCTCTGGCTGTTGACCGGAAGGGGGACCTCATTGCTTTTCTTTCTCTCCCACTCGTAGACTGTTTGCTGTCAAATGCGGGGGCTGCTTCGAGGCCATTGCGCCCAATGAGTTTGTCATGCGTGCTCAGAAGAGCGTGTACCACCTGAGCTGCTTCTGCTGCTGTGTCTGTGAGCGACAGCTTCAGAAGGGTGACGAGTTTGTCCTGAAGGAGGGCCAGCTTCTCTGCAAAGGGGACTATGAGAAGGAGCGGGAGCTGCTCAGCCTGGTGAGCCCTGCAGCCTCAGACTCAGGTGAGTGCCTTGTGTGTGTGTGTGTGTGGGGGTCCGTGGGGTGCAGCCTAGCTCCATGGCAAGGCAATTCTCTGCATTTAAAGAACTTCCTTTTCAAGCTCAGAAACAGCTTTTATCAGTGAGCTAGTGCTGTGGTGATGATGATGATGATGATGGTGATGATGTATAAGGAATCATGTATAATTTTATGGCATATAACCTAAAGCACAGACTCCTGTGTTTTGAAGTCTGGGTTAACTGGAGTGACTGCTTCAGGCTAGAGTCTGTTGATCTCAATCAACTGAGCTTAGCTCTAGGCTTAGGTCAGGTCTAGGCCTAGGTTCAGGTCTTCTGTGATTTGCTCTGGGGTTCAGGTTAGAGGAGCAGTAGCTGGAATGGATGAGCTCCTGCCAGTCACAAAAGCGCAAGGAGGCAAGCCCTACTACACGGGCACACTTCAAACTGCTGGCATCATGTCTGCTAATATCCCATTAGTTGAGGCGTATTATAAGCTCAAACCCCCGGAGTGGGGAATTACACTCCATGTAGCTTTGAAGACTTGCTGGCTAGGCTTCTGTAAGATATAGAAATAGACTGTTATTCATGGAGGTAGGGAATTGAACCAGCCATTCAGTCTGCTGCAATCACCGAATCTCTCTAAGATTCCTGACGGGAGTGCTGGGATCTGCCCAAGGTTTGGTGACTTACATCATAAAGGAGCTAGAGTATTTTTGTTCTTTCTCTTCCTCACCCACCAGCCTTCGCTCATGGTGACTTCAGAGGAAGTAAGAGGTAGGAGATACAGAGGAGATGCAAAGATCTCACAGAGCTCGTTCCAGTGGGACAGTTAATTCTATGCTTCTAAATGAAGCTTTTCAGGATGGCGACTCCCCAGGGTAGAGGCTGTCCTCTCCCAGGAGTCTGTGTGAAGCCTTGGGTGGTGTTCCTGGGACTTTACCCATCTTTACCAGGTTTTCATTTTCTCCCCAGCCTGTAATGTACTTACCAGATGGCTCATGGGCTAAAGTGTTTGTCACACAAGTGTGAAGGCTAGAGTTTTGTTTCCCAGTACCCATGTAAATGCTGGTTGGGGACAATGGCCCATCTGTAGTCATTACCTCAGAAGATAGAGACAGGGTCTCCAGAGCAAACAGGCTAGCAAGATGAACAATATTGTGAGCTCTGGGTTTATTTGAGAAACCCTGACTCAGCAAATGAGGTGGAGGACTGATAATTCTTAGAATCAACCTTGGGCATCCTTAGGCACTTGGACCCACGTGCACTCTGTATCACGTGTTCACACTCACAGAGACACCACAAACACACACACACACACACACAAACACTGCAAAAATCATCACAAATTTTTTGAGCTGAAAGGGACAACACGAATCTCTCAGAACCACCCTCCTTCTCAGATACTGACAGCAGTAAATGAGATAGCTGTTTCTTCTTGTTAAGTTAATGATCTTTTGTCCTCTCATCTTAATGTTTTTGTGTGTGCATAAATGTGTGTGTTTTTGTGTGTGCACATGTGAAGATCAGAGATCAGCCTTGAGTGTCATTCCCCAGGAGCTACACACCATGTTTTCAGAAGCCCTCTTCCTCCTATTTTCCCATTTTCCTTTATTTTTGGTGTGTGCGTGTATGCGTGCGTGCGTGTGTGCATGTGTATGTGTGTGTATGTATGTGTGGTGTGTGTGGTATGTGGTGTGTGTGTGTGTGTGCATGTATGTGTGGTGTGTGTGTATATGTATGTGTGTGTGGTATGTGGTATGTGTGTATATATGTGTGTGTGTGCTATGTGGTGTGTGTGTATGTATGTGTGGTGTGTGTGTATATGTGTGTGTGAGTGTGTGTGTGTGTGTGAGTGTGTGTGTGTATGTATGTGTGGTGTGTGTGTGGTATGTGGTGTGTGTGTGTGTGTGTATGTATGTGTGGTGTGTGTGTATATGTGTGTGAGTGAGTGTGTGTGTGTGTGTGTGAGTGTGTGTGTGTGTATGTATGTGTGGTGTGTGTGTGGTATGTGGTGTGTGTGTGTGTATGTATGTGTTATGTGTGTGTATGTATGTGTGGTGTGTGTGTATATGTGTGTGAGTGAGTGTGTGTGTGTGTGTGTGTGTGTGTGTATGTGTGGTGTGTGTGTGGTATGTGGTGTGTGTGTGTGTATGTATGTGTGGTGTGTGTGTATGTATGTGTGGTGTGTGTGTATATGTGTGTGAGTGTGTGTGTGTGTATGTATGTGTGATGTGTGTGTGGTATGTGGTGTGTGTGTGTATGTATGTATGTGTGGTGTGTGTGTGGTATGTGGGGTGTGTGTGTGTGTGTATGTATGTGTGGTGTGTGTGTGGTATGTGGTGTGTGTGTGTGTGTGTATGTATGTGTGGTGTGTGTGTGGTATGTGGTGTGTGTGTGTATATGTGAGTGTGTGTGTGTGTATGTATGTGTGGTGTGTGTGTGTGGTATGTGGTGTGTGTGTGTGTATGTATGTGTGGTGTGTGTGTGGTATGTGGTGTGTGTGTGTATATGTGTGTGTGAGTGTGTGTGTATGTATGTGTGGTGTGTGTGTGGTATGTGGTGTGTGAGTGTGTGTGTGTGTGTGTGTGGTATGTGGTGTGTGTGTGTGTATGTGTGTGAGTGTGTGTGTGTGTGTGTGTTAGGGTTAGGGCACGTGTTTGTTATTAGAGCCCAGGGACTGATTGTTGGGCATCTTCCTCAATCGCTCTCTACTTCATTGTTTGAGACAGGCTCTCTCACTGAACCTGGAGCTTGCCAATTCAGTTAGACTGGCCTGAGAGCAAGTTACTTACCTTGGCCCTGGGGTTTGAGTTGTTCACTGCCACTCCTGGCTTTTACATGGGTCCTGAGGATTTGAACTCAGGTTCTCATGCTTATGACTGAGCCTTCTCCCAAGACTTCCTGATCTTTTGAGACAGGGTCTTACTCTGGAGCCCAGGCTAACTTTGAGCTGGCAATCTTTCTTCCTCAGCTTCTGAAGTTCTAGGAATACGGGCATGACCCATCACACACACAGCCGAATGCTATGCTCTTTTCTGATGTGGCCCAGTCTCTTTTGTCCTGGTTCCAATGTTGCCAAGAGTCTCAAGGCAGCCTCTATAGCAGTTAGATGCAATTCAAAGCCAAGGGTAGACCATTTTCTTTTGGCTTAATGGGTAGTGACAGATGCTCAGGGTCTCTAGGGAACAGATCCTGTGAGGTCTTCGGGCCTGAGCACTTTTCCTTCAGCAGGACACAAGAGGACCTTGCCATTGGCAGGCGTCTTGGAGGTTGTGTGGCCCACATCGCCATCAGATGTTTCATCAGCTTCCACTTAAGCATCTGGACCACAGGGAGCAGGGATGGAAGGAAGCACTGATGTGCATTTCCTGCTTACTCCAGATGTGTGGGAGCTCTCCCCCAAACTCTCACTCGGTTCAATTCTGACATCGTCTGCCTGGAGATAATATTCGGTGGAAGACTAGGTCTCATATGGCTGCCTGCCTACTTTAGATGCCAGTCGCAAGTTGCAGATTGTCATCTGTGTTTCTCAACTAGCTGGCTATAAATTGGCGCTCCCAGGACACCCTCCTGCAGCTCAATTAATTTGTTAAAGTGCGTGATAGGACTCAGGAAAACATTTCATTTATGCTCTGCTATTTTTTTTTATAAAGGAATTTCAAAGGTGCCAGTGGCAGATACGGAGATATGAAGGGCAAGGTGTCTGCAAAAGAGCCCAGAGCTCCTATAACCCTCCTAAGTGCACCAGCTGCCATACACATCCACACATTCAGCTCTCGGAAAGTTATCTTAACCCTGTCCTTTTGTGTTTTTAATAGAGCTTTATTACACAGGCACAATTTAATAATTAGGCATGCGTGACCAACTCAACCTTCAGTTTCCTTGCCCTGCTTGAGGATGGAGGAGTGGCTGAACAGAACAACCATCTAATCTTGTGTTGGTATCTCTAGTGGTCAGACTTTGTCCTATAACTATTTAGTATCCCCCTACCCATCTATCAGTTATCTCATTAGCATGCAAAAGCTGATCTTACCACTGGCGACTTGAAGGAGCCCTTTGCTGGGTGTAGAGCGTTCATGGTGTATTCCACAACATCACCAGAACTCTTGACCTTACCTTCTTCTTTTTTTTTTTTATTGGCTATTGTATGTATTTACATTTCAAATCTTATCCATTTTTCCGGTTTCCCTACCAGAACTCCCCTCTCCCATTCCTCTTCCCACTGCTTCTATGAGGATGCTCCCCCTCCCACTCACCCACTCCTAACCTCACCACCCTGCCATTCCCCTACACTGGGGAATCTAGCCTTTACAGGACCAAGGGCTTCTCCTCTTATTGATGCCAGAAAATGCCATCCTCTGCTGCATATGTGACTGGAGCCGTGAGTTCCTCCATGTGTACTCCTTGGTTGGTGGTTTAGTCCCTGGGAGCTCTGGGGGTCTGGTTGGTTGATATTGTTGTTCTTCCTGTAGGGTTGCAAACCCCTTCAGCGCCTTCAGTCCTCTCTCTAACTCCTCCATTGGGGACCCTGTGCTAAGTCCAATGGTTGGCTGCAAGTATCCACTTCTGTATTTGTCAGGCTCTGGCAGAGCCTCTCAGGAGACAGCTATAACAAGTTCCTGTCAGTAAGCACTTCTTGGCATCTACAATAGTGTCTAGGTTGGGTGACTTTATATGGGATGGATCCCCAGGTGGGGCAGTCTCTGGATGGCCTTTCCTTCAGTCTCTGCTCCACACTTTGTCTCCATATTTCCTTTAGACAGGAGCAACTCAGGGTTAAAAATTTGGAGATGAGTGGGTGGCCCCATCCCTCAACTGGAGGCCTTTCCTAACCTCTGGATATGATCTCTACAGGTTCTCCCTCCCCTTTGTTGGGCATTTCAGCTAATCTCCTACCTGTTGGATCCTGGGAGCCTCTTGCTTTCCTGGTATCTGAGACTTACTGGTGGCTACCCCCAGTTCCCCATCCCCCATTGCTACACACCTCTGTTCAAATTTCTGACCCTCTGTATATCATCCCAGTCTCCTCTCATCCCTGCTTTTTCCTCTTCACCCTCCTCTCTTCCTCCCAAGTCCCTCCCAGCCTCTACCTCCCACAAGTATTGACCCTGTCTGCTGAGGTAGATTGTCATATTATTAATGTTGAGCTTTAACATCCATCTCAATCCTTGTATAACCCCAAACCCAGTCCTGGTTTACTTTTAGAAGCCACACAGTAGGAGACCATTCCTCTATACTTGCTTGATAGAAACCCTTGCAGGTCTAGGAAATACTGAAGCCTTTCTTAGTTCCTCCCCAGTCTTTCTAGTAGATGGGGGATGTTCTGGTCCATCAGTGAAAATACTTTGCTGTCTTTAAAAAGTACCACCATCAGGGTATATGATTTTTCCACATGAGGTATGGGTAGAATGTTGTTATTGTTACTGCCTGAGTTGTGTATCATATTCTATTTACATACTCACAATTTTATTAGCCTTTTGACTTGGGAGTAGAGGCAGGGGCTCCTGGTTCCTGACACCTGACTGTGGACAACTGTGGCTCCCACCTGGCCCAGGTGGCATTCTCTATTTTCTCTCCTTGTCTTCCATTTTCTTCTCAAATGAGAGATTACCCAAGTATTATATGCAGTCATGTTTAAAGCTTAAGTCTGAATTAAAATTTGCAGCATAGTTGAAGGTAAGGAAGATATTCCTATACACTTCCAGCTTTCCTGTATGATAACATTGCACAAAACTGCAACAAATGAAGATGGTAATCCTGCAAGCACACCACCAACTATAGCCTTTGTTTGATTCCAGGAGATTTTCCCTAAAGTCTTCATTCATTTAAGAGCTCAGTGTAGGTACCATACTGCTCTGCTCTAAGTTATAGGTAACGTTAAAGCAAAACAGAGTTCTTCCTTATTTCATTCTTGATTACAGAAAAATGTCTAGTTTGGATTTTATACATATTTTGTTCATTTCAACAGTATTTTCTTCTTGCCTTTTTATTTCCTTTTGTGTCTCTGGCCACAGAATCTAACTATATTTTTGCCTTCCCTATTTTGGGGGTTCATCTGTGTTTCTGAAGGCAGACTATTTAGATTATGTCTGGGATTCACCCCCTGGCTGGGGTGGGACTTTTTCAACTGATCTGCTAGTGTAGAGGGATTTTCCCATGAGGCCCATCCCGGGACCTCTCTCTTTGAAGGGCACTTTATGTTTTATGGGATGGTGTAGCAGCTTCCCGGCCTGCACTGAGGAGCCCCCTGCCCCTGTATTCTGCATCCACCTGCACAGCACGACAGGCATGTGATCATGTATGCTTCTTGTTTGAACTCGTTGCCTTTTCTTGTTTATATTAATCTTTGAGGCCAAGAACCACAAATCATGGGAGTTGTAAAGTAGGTTCCTCACACCCAGTGTTTGTTACTCCTTTTTCTTTTTGACTTTTCTTGGCATGGGGGATGTTGCTGTGCCTTATATTCCAGATACCTCCTATCACCCTCCTTGTCTAACACTCTCTCTCTCCTCTTCTCAGTCATGTTTATCAACTCTAGTACCTAGGCTCTGTTTTATTGTTTGTTAAATTGATGCTTTTTACTTATTTATTCTCTCTCTCTCTCTCTCTCTCTCTCTCTTTCTCTCTCTCTCTCTCTCTGTGTGTGTGTGTGTGTGTGTGTGTGTGTGTGTGCCACAGCACATATGTAAAGGTCATAGAACAATCTGGTGGAGTCTCTTCTCTCTTTCTACCTTTATGTGACTTCTGGGGATCAGATTCAGATTCCCAGGCTTGTTCTGCAAGCCATGGCTTAGGGCTGTTGGCTCTGTTCTCATTTGCTTCTGTAACAAATGGGGATGGTATTGTTCTAACAGTACAGCAGCACTTCTTTTAACCTGTATGGGGCTAATCTTATTCTCTGATAAAGCCAATTTATGAGCAGCGGTTACCTCACAATCCTTTGAATTGTTCTTGTCAGTTCATTTTTATAATGCAAAATATGAAAGAATAGCAGTAGGAGGAAATCTTGCCTATTGGGGGGAATCTACTGTTAGACAGGTCCAGGAATGAAGCTAGCCCTACACTCAGAAGCAATGTGATCTTGGGCCAGTTACCTTCCCCTGTTAAAACTATATTCACTAATCAATAAAAATGGGGCTATCATACCACCCATGGGGGCTGCTTTTAGAGTGAAAAGAGAGAATTTGGATCAAGGCATGACCCTTGACTGGTGTCTACTGAATGGCAGTTTCTGCTGCCATTTCTTGGCGAGGTGCTCATGGACTTCTAGGTATCTCATGGCTTCTGCACTCGCTTTGCGGAAGACCTACCTTTTCACAGATAGCTCCTCATCCCTCATGTTTGCCCTTCTATTTCACATGCCCCTGGAGAGCCAGCAGAAGGCATCTCAGGGTGGTACAGAGGACCTGTCATTTGGGGCAGCTGGGGTGCATGAATTCAAGATTCGTGGTGTTCTACTAGAGACTTGTATGTGTCTCAGAAGCAATCTTTAGTTTTAGAACATTCTGGCTGGTGTCACATCCTGGGAAGTCAATGTAAAAAAAAATCAAGTGGAAAAAAAAAGCAATGACCTCTGAGGCTAAATAAAATCTAAGAAAGAATGGACGAAATTTACCAATTTTTCTTGTTTTTTTTTTAATAGGTTAAGAGACTATGGTTTGAGTTCCTTTGCATGCCCAGGTGTTACCTTATTATCATCTTTTCTGCCTAAAGTTATCCTGGTGTGTATCTCTCTTAGGTTGTGGGTCTGACGGAGTGGTATGTCTCCACACCTCAGGAGTGTATTAGACTTCTGTCTGGAAAGATCATGAGACTTGGCAGTTCTGTTAGTGAATGTGCTGCAAGGCTAAGGCCCACACTGCTTCTTCTATCCCTCAATAGGCCTATTAGCATGGCCCTCATACCTGCTGTCTTTTGAGATGTCTCTATTGATGTCCTTCCAGCCCTCACTAGATTTCCATTCAGTAATTTTTTTTTTACAGACTTCTACACAATGTCAGTCTCTAGGTTATTAGCTGCAGAAAATCAAAAGCCAAGGAGACACTGATTCCCAAGCAGCACAGCTGAGGAGACATCTCAAACTTAACATAATCATAACAGAATATATTGTGATATAAAGAGGCTGAGAGATGGACAAAGAGACATTACTATGAAAATCTTGTTTTTTCTTTTTAATAAGCAAAGGGGTTAGTCATTTAAAATATCAAGATCAGTTACTACAAGAACTACAATAAGCATTATATTGGTGAAACTGTATTAAAATCATATTTTCTATGTTCCTTACATAAACATTTGATTGTACTTCAGTATAGTAATAATCATCTTTTATCAGGAACACACACACACACACACACACACACACACACACACACCAACACACCCATGTACATACTCACCTCTCTTCCAAACTTAGATAATTCACTGCTTGCCTTACATGTTGATCTAAGTGTTTTTATTTCTAATATTAGCACACTGTGTTAATTTAATGCCATTCGGATAGATGGTGGTCTGATGTTTGAGAAATATTGCTTCAAAGTGCAATTGCCTAAAGATCTGTCCCCAGGTTTTGGAACTGATATAAATTCCTGAAATTTCAGGCTAACAAATATATTCTCCTCATATGTTGTGTGTTAAGAATAAAGCAAGAGACGGGATATCTTATCTTGAAGATTTCTGTACAGTGTTTATCACAGAGTAAATGTGCATTCTCTTTCATTGTTTTTGAGGTCGCTAGTATTGTCAAAGACACACAAGGAGCATGAGTTTATAGCATGACTCCGCAGGTCTTCCCAGACTGTTTGTTTTATTAACCTGCCATGTCTGACCGGTAGGCAAGAAGCAATTATAATTGCTGGGTCCTTTAGGTTGTTTTCAAAATCAACAGTTATGTTTCTCGCTAGAATCAGCCGAACACTTCGCTAGGAGAATTATTTGTTGTTCCCCATCTCAGGCTTAGAACGTCTTTTCTTAGAGGAACCTTCTCCTTCAGTGTATTTGTTTTGTCTCCATAACATAGAATGAGAAGTAAAAACACAGGATACTTGAGTCAGGGATAAGCTGGAATAAGAACTTAATTCTATCAATTACCAAGTCCAGACACTTGATACTGAAACAGAGGGCTTCGGCCCGCTCTGTAATTAGAAGTTGAGTAGAGTTTATCTTTGGTGCTTAAAAAGTTACAGGCAATGTTCAGATTTAGACAGCCCTTATCTCTTTTTCCACCGACTGAAACTTGTTTTTAGAAATGTGTTCACGTTTAATAATTTTGATTAAAATGAATAATAAAAATATAAAATTAGTATAGCTGTCTCAGCATATAAAATCAGTGTTTATAATTAGTCATCCCTCATTCTCAACCTCTGGAAGTAACAATGGCTGCATGTAAAACTTATCATTGGGTTTTAGATAATGATGATGGATTTAGGGATGTTCCTAATTACAGAACCCTCCCCCTACAGAAATCATAACCTTAAAAGTACTTCATGGGAATTAAAGAGCCCAGTCTTCCTATGAAGCTGGTGATTAAGGCAGTCTTGTGTGTTTTCCCATTCTGCGTTAAGGAGGATGAGCATGGAGATGTTAATAAAGTGCTACAGGTACCACACAACTAAACAAGTCACTGAACAAACCAGTGTTCAAACCCAGGTGACCTCGTTGCAGAGTCTGCCTTGGTTAAGCAGTGTGTATTGTCTGGTCATCAGAAGCATACTAGTGGCTTAAACTAGGCCTCACATTGTCTTCTCACAGTTTACTGACAACTCCTTGTCTGGCAGTGGTGATTATCCAGGAATTCAATAAGACCTGAGAGATCCCAACCAAAGCACCTCGCACCTTATAGTTAAAGCAGTGAAAACAAGTTGATGTGGACCGAGTTCACGCTCCCATTCAGCATCAGTCACAGGTCTACTTTCTGCTTTAACCTATAGTACTTCCTTAGTTCTTAATCACTAACCTTGTATGCTTTATGGGAAATCTCCTGTAGCAGTAGGCAGCCGGGAAAGACGCCAGATCAACATAATCTGCGGAAATGTAAGGAAATGTAAGCAATTAAAAGGAGCATGTGAAGAACCATTAGTGATTTTGTTTTGGTTGGGCTTTACAGTTATTCATCCCACTGGTTCTGCTTTTGTGTTTTATTTGAGGCAGCAGGAAAACATCTCCCACTTCTCTATCCAAAGCCTTCCAGAGGAGGGGTATCAATGGTGTAAGCCATATTCCTCATTAAGTGAATAAGGTCTGACAGTGGTCTAAAATCAGTACACCTAACAGGCTTCCACAAGCTGACCTCTAATAGTCCCCCTCTAGGAGACATGAGCTCAGAACTTTCTTGTTGGCAGAAACAACATTGTGCTTTTATCTCTCCACCTCTCAATTGGGTCCTCTCTGTAGGACTTGACAGCGTGCCAACAGAATTTAGGATGACATGTTCTAGGGTCTCACGTTTTCCCCTCTGTCATAAATGAAAGTCATGGTGAAGTACAAGAAAGGGCTGCTTTTCTTGTCCTGGCAACCCAGACCCCACCTCTGCTTTTGAATTCCCAGCCAAGGGGGTTTGAGGAGATCTGATGGTGCTTTAGAAACTGAGACAGGTCACCCAGGCAGTGGGAAGAGTCTTAGCCCACATCTTCCTGTGCCTTCGTGTCCGTGACTAAACAAAACTGCCAGTGTCTTTTAAGGATGGTAGCAAACTAGTTATGGCTGCTTCTGAATACTGTAGGAGAAATGAATGGGAAAGAATGGAATTTAAGCCCTATCTAGATTCTCAGGGGCCCAAACCCAAGGTTGCACACTGAAGAGGCCAAAGACTTGTCAGGTCTTTTGGTGGCTAGGACTAGGAATCCGGATATTTTAGCCTGTGTGCATGAGGGTGGTATTGGAATAAATACGCCCTTGAGGAAACCTGTGAGAGTAGGAGAGCTGGCTGGGCCAATTCAGTATCAAGTTAACCCAGGAGTCTGATGAATATTATGTTGAGCGGGCTCTTGGTTAGGCATGTGGAGCATATAAAAGCCTGTGTTTGACTAGTGAGAGAATATTTTGCAGCGCGGACAATATAACGGGCCAGATGTACATGCTGGATTGCTAACTCTGTCCTTAGGAAGCTTGAGTTCTAGTGGAGGAAGACCAGTACTAACGGAGGCATTCTGATTACTGTTGCTCCTCAAAGTAGTCCCCATCCCTTTAAGGCTTCTTCTTATTGTATTTTTTAATGGTGTGTGTGTGTGTGTGTGTGTGTGTGTGTGTGTGTGTGTGTGTGTACACACCTGCAGAGGTCAGGGGACTGTCAGCTCCTAGAACCAGAGTTACAGGTGCTTGGGAGCTGCCTTACATGGGTGCTAGGAACCACACTCGGGTCCTCTCCGAGAAAAGCATGTACTCTAAGCCAAGGAGCCTTTTTCCAGATCCTTCCTATGCCTCTTTTTCCCCTTGATGTTGGGTTTCTGTGAGACAGGCCTTAAGGATTTAATTAGTCTGGTGTGTAGCCTGAGATCCAGGGTAGTAGAGTTGGGGTACCTCAATCAGCTGTCCTTCCCAGTCTAGGTTTGGTGCTGTACCAGGGAGAGTCTGGAGCTAAGACAGAAGGTGTGGATACTGTCCCTAGAGAGAACAGGTGCAGTTTGGGGTTGTAAGATGAAGCAAACAAAAGTCTGAGGAGCCAGGTGACATTTGCATTTTGGAAAATGTAACATGTTCTAAAAGCATGTCCAAGGCATGATAATGTCAGAAATACACATCTAACAGTTTGGTATAATAAAAATGAGCAGAAGGTGTGTGTGTGTGTGTTGGGGAGGGCAATAGGGTAGTGATTGATGCTCCAGCTAGGGACCAACTGGATATTTGATTGATTGGTTGGTTAATGACAATGAGAAAGAAAACAGTGTAATTCTGTCCTGAGACACGCGTGTACCTATTTCCCCTGTGTACTCGGACTGGCCCCAACCAAGCACACGAGGCTCCCTTTCCTGAGCCTAGAGTGGGAATCTGGTTACCTTGGCAACTCTCTCCCGCTGTTGCTTAAAACCGTTTGAATTACACCCCTGCCAGGCAGTTACCAGTGGCTTTCTTTTCTTCCCAGCTCATTTTTTCCTTGACAGAACCCTGGCTGGAGTCGGCTTCAGTGCGGGCCTAGCCTGTGGAAGCTTCCAGGCTTGCGGGCTGCGGGCTACTGCAGCCCTGCGCATGCATCACATTCTCCTCTCTTCAAAGGCGCTTTAGAAATGGAAGAGGCCAGGCTGCAGAAACACACCCGGACGGCAGTTTTTATGAGAAAATGCAGATAAAGAGCCCGGCGGTAGGGCCATATGTTCCCCATAATCTCCAAAGCCGTCACTTCAATTAGAGCCTCCCCCGAGTTCTAATGCCCGATCCTGGGTAAACAAGCCGCTCTGAAAGAAGAACTCGATTTCCAATTAAAAGTGTACTAACATTTCTCCCTCCCTTAATTCCCGCCGAGCAAAGCCCCGCGCGGGCGGAGGCGCGGGCTGGGTCGCCGCAAGGTCGTCGGGTCCGCGCCTCCCCGCGCCGCCGCGCCTTCCCAGGTGACGTCAGGCGGGCCCGGGATTAGGGCGCACCCCGCGCTCCCGCGCCGCGCCGCAGACTTAATTAAAAGTAATGCCACGGTAAATCCGCCGGCTCTGGCTGGCGGGGCCGCGCTTTCGGGCCGGACTGCGATGGGGGTGGGGGAAGCTTTCAGAAGCAGGTGCTCTCTCTGTCTCCAACTCTCTCTGTGTCTCTCTATGTCTCTCTGTCTTTCCCTCCCTCCCCTCCTTCCCTTCATTTTCTCTCTCCCTCTCTCTCCTCCCTCTCCTTTTCCCTTTTCCCTTTCCCCCTTCCTCCTCCCTCCCTCTCTCTCTCTCTCTCTCTCTCTCTCTCTCTCTCTCTCTCTCTCTCTCTCTCCCTCTCGTGTGTGTGTGTGTGTGTGTGTGTGTGTGTGTGTGTGTGTGTGTGTGTTTGTGCACGCGCGCCTGTCTCTATGTCTGTACTTGCTTGATCGCTTGCTTGCTTGCTTGCTGTCTTTGGTCTGGAGAGGGACATGGCTACCCTCTCCGTTCTCCTCTCCACCCTGGCCCTGAGAAGTACAGACACACATCCTGTCTGAATCCGGATTTCCTCTTTCCTCCCAGTCTCCTGTGTCCTGTACCACAGATGCCACTTTCTGTATAGTCTCCCCGTACCACCATGATAAGGGCAGAAATAGAGGGAGCCAGGTGTTATTGAAACAACAGTCAGGTAGCAGCGGCACCCTCCTGGCATTCTTCTTGAGAGCTCTGAATGTGAGCAACTCTGTCCCTTCAGCTTCTGCCTCACGACATTCACATTCACGCAGAACGTTTGTTCTTTCTGTTCAGCAGAGCTGGTTGAAAGCTGCTTGTTTTCAGATGGGACAGTGATGGATAGATTAACTTTCTGGCCTACTCTCCACACCGTGAAAGAATCAAAGAATTGAAGCTATTATCTGAAAAGTCCCAGAAACATCAATAAGCAGAAAATCCTCACCAGATCATTCAAATGCAAATAGCGCTCCTTCTTTCAGGAGTTATCTACCCAAGTAATTACTTTAGTTTTTAGTTTGGCCTTGGCAGCGGTAAAGACTTCTGAGACTTAGTCTCCCTAAGTCCACCACTGTTTGTTTACTCCTTACACTTGTGATTGATGCTAACTAAATTAAATTGAGGCCAGTTCAGCAAACATCTCAGGGCCTGGCTATCTGTTAGATGCTGAGTTAGCTACCAGCGATCACAAGTGGCAGGAAACCCTTGCATTCCAGGCACAGGGCTTCTTAATGGACAAGGCTATATCTACAATAAAAACCTTGCACCAGTGATCATGGCAATGCATTGTGTAATAGATGATACTGGTGTAAGCAGTGGTTCCCTTTGGTGAGTGAATGTGTGTGTGTGTGTGTGTGTGTGTGTGTGTGTGTGTGTGTGTGTTAGGTGTAAATGACTCTTGGAGCTACTCCAGATATGACGGCACACTCCTGCAATCAGACCATTTGGCAGGGATTGGGTTAGGAGTCAGGGGTGGGTGGGCAAATGAATCAACAGTTCAAGGTTATTCTTGATTATATGGCAAGTTCAAGACCAGCCTGTGCTACATGAGATCCTGTCTTAAATAACCAGCCAACCAACCAATCAACCAACCACTAACAAAACCCAGGAAAGTATTCAAAAAAGTGCTTCACAACTATATGGCATTGTGGCGATTTCTAAGAGGTTGCTAGAGGGGTGGTGTTTGTTCCAAGCTGCTGAAAGTCTGTTGTATCTGTCATTGTAGGAAAGGCTGGATCATGGGGATCCTTCAGGGGCCTGAGCTGCTAGTGCTGGTTACTGGTGAGATTGGTACTTAAACAGGAAGTGTCCATGTATTGTATTTGAATATATTCTACACCTGACCTTAGCCAAACAGTGGAGACGTGACTGAATACATTCTGACAGTTGTGAAAAGACTGAGTGGGAGTTTGAGGCAGAGTGAAGTTACTTGGTCAGTTCTTGTAAAAGAGAAGCAGGGAGGATGGATTAGACTCTGGTGACCCTCCCTGCAAAGGAGGGTGAATACACTACTGTAGTGGGAGGAGGGAGTGTGGACCAAGCTACAGATTAGAGGTTTCAAATAGTTTGTTCATTTTCATATTGAGTTGTATTCATTTCAGTGAGTCCCTACTATGGGCTAGACATCATTCTGAGTGCAGCAGGTTACAGTGGTGAACAGGACAGGTCAAACAAGTGATATCTGGCTTAAACTCTAGAATTGAAATTACCGTTAAGTAAAGTTAGGAAGGCTCATTCTGAGGTTGATAATCATGTTTCTATAGTGTGCAGATAATGTCACGGTAGGAAAAAAAAAACATGTCCAGAAAATAAAGAGTCATCTAAGTTATTAATTTAGGTGGGGAGTGTTGAGTGACCTGGTGAATAGTGGATGTGTGGTGCGTGCGTGTGTGTGTGTGTGTGTGTGTGTGTGTGTGTGTGTGTGTGTGTTTATGACACGCATTTAGGAATTATAGAAAAGCTGAGAATTTAAAACCTGGTAATGTCTCTACAAGTGTTTCCACAAATGTTATTGTATGAGTCTGCACAACTGCAAGAAACATGAGCACACACACACACACATACACACACACACACACACTCTCATTGACAAATACCAATAGAGTGGTGGTTCTCAAACTATGACCTAGGAGGAAAAAGTCAGATTCTCCTGGGATCTTGCTTGAAGTCAGACTCTTAGGTCTCAGCTTGACCTACTGTGATTGGCATTGTGGGAATGGAGCAGTAACCTGCTGCCTTGGGAATTTTGAGAAGTTCTATACTGGAGTGCCCACCAGATACCAGCCCCAGAGACTAGCCCAGTTGCAAGAGTGGTCCCCTGCACTTCCTAGTGACATTGTTTATAGTTCCCCTGGGCAGCTATAAGTTATTCTAACTCAACAGAGGATGAGGCAGACTCAAATTCTCCTCAAACCTGCAAGTGTTAGGACAGTGGTTCTTCAGCCCTTCTAGTTATTCTGTGACAATCCCTTGACACTATGTATCTCCCTTCACCACCACTAGCATGGTGTGCAGCTCAGACTGACTGACTCATTGTCCATATGTTTGTGGTATCCCAACTATACACTGAATAAACAGATATGAGACAGTCTGGGCACTGGATAAGATTTTCACAAAACAGCTTCTGAAATGCCCTTAGCCTGTGAGTCTGCAGCACACACACACACACACACACACACACACACACACACACACACACAGAGAGTCCACAAGTCCCTGTGTATTCCCATCACCTGCATGCCATTCAGATATTTGAGTCCCTCTTTTGTGACCACCCCCTGAGCCATCTAGGGAACATAAAATACATTTTGAAAAATTACAGTTTTCCATAGTCCAGATAGACTTCATCACAAGGTACATTCAGTGAATAAGGATTCACTGTCTGGATAAGTCAGCAACTAATCAATATGTAAATTTTTAAATAATACAGAGACAAGAGAAAATGGTGAAGGTGGGAGCAGGCAGTGAATCAGTTAACACACTGTTTTAAAAGAGAGGATTTTGTGGGCGTGGACACCTTGATTTCTAGTTCTTCCTCCTGATGGCTGAGACCTTGATTAAGCATTTGAGCTTCCTTTTTTACCATCTGTGAAGTGGAATGTTCTGAGGTTTGTATGCAATAGTAACTACTGTGGTGCCTGGCACCAAGTAAGTGTTCAGTTAAAGAGATGTATTATTATGCATATATATTAGGCACTTATTCTGGTCCTTGGCCATCCTCTTCATGCACTGGCAAAGAGAGTGACAAAACCCAGGAGTGCCAAACAGTCCAAGGACTTTTTCCTGACTCATCCAAGTGTTTTCTTCATGTGAATGATTGGGAAGCTGCACATTAGATTGTTTGACAAAGGCACAAGGAGCCCCAGCTGGTGTTACCTAATTTAACAGCTGGGCTGTGACCAGAGGGATTTGGGGGCACTGGAAGGAAAGACAAAGGTCACCAGACACAGTCTCTGCAAAGTGGAGCACGCCAATGGGATGGACTGCGTGCCGTGCTTTCCACAAGAATTGGTGTACTATGCGTGCAGGACATTAGTTTATTTCAAATTATATTTATGTTCTTTGAAAACAACCTGTGACAACTTGGAGATCCCTTGTTTTTGCATAAATCTGCGCCTCCCTAAAAGCAGAGCTGGCAGTGGATGGCTTCTATTAGAGAAAGGGTGTGCAAAGTGATCGCCACTCCCCTGTGCTAGCTTGTGACTCTTCAGGAGGCTGGAGACCTGCTCTACATTGAATGTAAGGGAAAGCCATGGAGAGTTGGCTTGCCCCTGAAGAAGCTGATTGGATCCTAGCTCTTATATTTTCCTCTTGCTTTTCTGAGGATAGAAGAAAAAAGAAAAAAAAAAAAAAAAAAGAAAGTCTCTCCTTTCCTGAGTCCTGGGTTGCTGAGTCTAAGATCAGAAACTTCCAGGGATTTGTGGCAAAACTGCAGATCTGCAAAGTGATAAATTGCCCTGTGCATCGCCACGCCCAGTGCATCTCCACGCCCAGTGCATCTCCTCACCCAGTGCATCGCCACGCCCAGTGCATCGCCACGCCCAGTGCATCGCCACGCCCAGTGCATCTCCACGCCCTGTGCATCGCCACGCCCAGTGCATCGCCACGCCCACGCCCAGGGCTGCCTGCTGCTCCAGCACAGGGTGTGTTCCAGCCTTCCCATGCCTAGCTTCTATGCGTTGATTTCATAAAGCCAGTTTCCCCGCACCTAGGTTATTTTTCTTGACTCTGGATGTATTAAAAGGTGAAATATGAGAAGGTTGTGGGAGAACACTGAGACTAAAGTTACGAGACAACAAATTGAGAGGCTGTCTGAAACACAGCTCAAGTGACAGCTACTGCAGCTACTCAGGTTGTATGATAATAAATTAGGAGGTAAATCATTTTCGAGGCTTAGCATATGCTTTGTAGATTTTTTTCATTGTCATAAATACAATCCTTGGTAGAAGATTCTCACTTTACTCTGCTCGGGTTAGGTCTTAGTCAGGATGTTCTCTTCCTGTACAAATGTCGTGACCAAGATGCAAGTTGGAGAGGCAAAGATTTATTCAGCTTACACTTCCACATTGCTATTCATCACCAAAGGAAGTCAGGACTGGTACTCAAGCAGGTCAGGAAGCAGGAGCTGATGCAGAGGCCATGGAGGGATGTTACTTTCTGGCTTGCTTCCACTGGCTTGCTCAGCTTGCTCTCTTATAGAACCCAAGACTATCAGTCAAGGGATGGCACCACCCACAATGGGCCCTCCTGCCTTGATCACTAATTGAGAAAATACCTTACAGCTGGATCTCATGGAGGCATTTCCTCACCTGAAGCTCCTTTCCTTATGACAATTCCAGCCTGTCTCAAGTTGACACACAAAACCAGCCAGTATAACAGGCTAGAAGATTTATTAACAATAGAAATTTATGCCTAATAACACTGGAAGCTGTACATTCAAAGTTGGGATGCCAGCACTATTGAGGTCTCTGGTCAAAGCCTTTGAGGTTGCAAATTGTCTACCTCTAATTGTATTCTCATGACCTGGAAAAAGACTCAGTTCTTTGGGATCCCTCTCAGAAGGACACTAATCATGCCTAGAAGGTCTCTATCTTCATGATTCCATTACACTTAAATGGTTTTACCACTAGTATTATGATAGTTGAACATGGCTGTCAACTTGATACACATAGGAAAAGAGAACCTCAACTGAGGAATTGCCCTGTCATATTGGTCTGTAGACATGTCTGTGGGGCATTTTCTTGATTACCAACTGACATAGTAGGGCCCAGCCTACTGTGGGCAGTGCTATCCCTGTGAAGATCAGCCTATGCTGATAACATGACCTTGAGAGTGAATGAATGGACAACATTTCTTCACTTCTCCGCTGCAGTTCCTGCCTCCAGGTTCCTGTTTGAGCTCCTACCTTGGCTTCCCTTCATGATGCACTATAGCCTATAAGATATAATAGGACCTTCCCCATCCCAAGTTGCTTTGGACCATGGTATTTATTAAGGCAACAGAAAGCAAACTAGAACAAATACCATCAATTTGGGGCTTAAGTTTTTAATTATGAATTTTAGGAGGACTCAACACTCAACCCATGATGATCTCAGTATTTCTCACCAGAAGCACCTTGGCATTTGTGGTATGACAGTTGTTCTCTCTCTCTCTCTCTCTCTCTCTCTCTCTCTCTCTCTCTCTCTCTCTCCCTCTCTGTTTGTCTCTTCCCCCTCTCTGTGGTTACCATTCACTTACAACTGGAGAAAGATCCTTCAATAGATTTGATTTTCAAGTGCTCAATGGGACAGAAGATGTTCTTGATTGAGAAACCATGGTAGACTTTGTGATCATAAACAGGAGTTTTGTTAGTATTTCCACCTTTTATTTGGAAACATGGAAATGTGATCATGGGAGATCAAGCTGAATGAGATGTAAGACAGCATCTGTTTAAGTCTTTCATTTCATAGTTGAGTAATTTGAGGTAAGTCTCTTGCCCCAGAGCACATCGTGCTACTGGTATCACAGATAATAACCAACTTTCTCATACCCACTTCAGGCCTCTGTGCTGCCCCCCCTTTAGGTCTTACAAATGTGGCTCAATCTGTGTTTGGGGGTCAGTCAAGGAGTTATGACTCCTCACCCCTGTTATTCTAGTTAGTGGGTGTCCCCTTAAGATCCCAAGCTTCGTGTTGCCTAGAATGTGTGCTTAGTCCTTTAAATGATGCATTTGCTTTAAGAGGACTTAACTGTCTAAACCAAGGCTGATGTTCTATTTCACATTGAAGGCACCATTTTTGGTTCCTGTGTGTGTCTGTTTGTGCATGTATGTATGTACATGCACACGTTTGTGTCTATATGTGGGGCCAGAGGTAACACTGGGTATCATCTTCAACTTCTTCTCCACTTTATTTTTTGAGTCAGGGTCTCTCACTGAACATAGAACTCTATGATTCACATAGACTGGTTGTCCATCAAGCCCCAGGGATCCGCCTGTCTCTTCGTTCCCAGCACTGGTATTATAGGCAGGCTCTGCCGTAACTACTTTTTATATGGGTGCTCAGCTCCTCATATTCCCACAGCATTTCATAAAATGAACCATCTTCCCAGCCTATTGGCACCGTTTTAAGGTACACCAAGTTTGGATAGGATACACTTGATGTGGTCAGAAAATATTTTACCCCAGCTTTACAAATATTTTAAAATGTATTACTTGGTAATTTCATGGGTGTATATAAAGTACTTTATCATATTCTTGTCCCATTACCCTCTTTCCTCCACACCCTCTGTACCCATTCCTTCTAGAGACTCCCCTTCTGCTTCCATGCCTTTAAAAAAACGACTTTCTGAGTTTAATTAGAGTTGCTTGCACAGGCATAGATGTGGGCTCATTTACTAGAACCTAGACAATGTATCAGTGGCTCCACCGCTGAAGAAGAGTGACCCCCCTTTCCCCAAAATGCACCAGTTTCACTGGTCTATAAAATAATCTTCCAACTAAATATACCTTGTATTTGATGCAATGTGATAGTTGATTTCAGAGACTGTGTAAATGTTAAATAGTCTAAAGGTGATGCAGGATGTGACAAAAGTTGTGTTCTTAACTGTTTGGTTCATACTTAACAGTTCAGCACACACAGTGGACGAGTTGAAGAGAGGTTTTAAGACAATAGTGTGACACCATACTACTTTCTCTTCCCAGTCTCTGGAATAAGATTTCTTCTAGATGTTTCTGGGCCTCTAGTTTTCTTCCTTTGGCCTCTTGGATCTGGCCATGGTGCTGACTGTAGACTTCTAATTTCCAAAGAATTCTGAAGTCTAAGTCCTGGAACAAATGCCTTTTATGCTCCAGTGCATATTGAATCCTCTTGTATGAGCCTTACAAGTATAGCTTCAAGGAAGCTAACAGGAAGATGACTTGAGCTAGCTTGGATTTGAGTGTGGCCAGTGAGATGGAGTAATTCTAGGCCCTTACCTGGAAGATGAGACAGTAACTACTTGCTGAAGTCCCTTGTCAGTCTCAAGAACTGAATCAATCAAGGCTCAACCTAGAAAGGATACACAGCTGTCAACACTTCAAACGCCAAAAGGGTTTGATTCACAGAGCCAGTGACACAGCCAGTGAGGTGACGGACGTGAAGGCAGATCAGGATGGCGGGACGGCCTCCAAATTAGCAGGAAAGCATGCTGCTGGGTCCCCTAGGTCGACACACCGTGGAAGTGATGTAAGTTCTGGGGCATCTGGTGGAAGCCTAAGCTGCCAGGTGTGAGCTGGCACTGTGGGAAAATGCCAACAGCTGCCAGAGACATCACCCAAGGGATAGAGAGGCCATGGAAAGACCTTGGTTTCTCCCCATCTTCTGTCTTCCTTGTAAATGTTTTCTGTTGGCTCACACAGCAGCCTGCAAGCCTTGTCCTTCAGGTGACATAGAGCAAAGAGTGAGCAAGGAATTCATCCAAGTGACAGAAAGCCTGTAAAACATACAGGAAAAAATTAGAGGTGTTCTAGTATGGTAGGAAAAAAAATGGAAGCCAGCATATTAGTTCATCCAAGTTCATTAGTTCATCCAAGTTGGAGCCTTCTTTTGCATTGAGTAAAGAGTGGGTATCTGGGCTTCCATGGTGAAGAAAGAGGAGATAAAGTAAGTAAAGACAAAAACCATGAATTCTGAGTGATGAGGAACAAGTGATTCCATTTACTTTTTCTCCTCCAAGGGACATTGGGATTCTCTTGAAGAACAAGACTTACAGAATGAATTTATATGTCTATCTATCTCTCCATCTTTCTCATCTATCATCTCTATCTATCTATCTATCTATCTATCTATCTATCTATCTATCTATCTATCACATATCTCTATTATCTATGTATCTATCATCCATCTATCTACTTACATATATACATCATATATAAATCATACACACATACACACACACACACACACACACGCATGCACGCATGCACGCAAATGGTATTTATTTGGGTGGCTTACAGGCTGTGATTTAACCATTTCATCAATGGCTGTCTACCAACAGAAGGTCCAAGAATCCAGTAGTTGCTCACTACATGAACCTTAATGTCTCAGCTGATTTTCAGTATATGCCAGAGTCCCAAAGAAGTGGGCTCTAATTCCAGTCATGGAATGAATTTGCCAGTGAGAGCAAGCAGACAAAGTGAGCAAGCTTCCTTCTTCCATGTCCTTGACATAAGTCGCCAGCAGAAGGTGTGCCCAGATTAAAGGTGTATCTTCCCACCTCAAAAGATCCGCATTAAAATTGTGTCTTTACAAAGATCCCTCTTGTGTTTTAGTTAATTCCAGATGTAGTCAATTTGACAACCAAGAATAGCCACCACACAGTTTCTAGCTACAGCTTGTCATCCTACTTAGATTCAATCCAAGCCTGCTGGCATGACCTGTGTTTAACCTGGACAATCTGTTTTCTCTTTCTTTTTTACCTTTATTTTCTCTGTGCACAGAGACTTGGCTATATCAGCTGATCACTTTGAGCCAGAGACACTGCATGACTTGCTTTCTTTTGTCACCTTTTAAATGTCATTTTACCTGCAGGATCTTAACTCCTGAGCATTTTGGCCACACTCTGAAATACCATCCGTTACCACTGATGTCTCTGTCACAGCCATCCTGTTTTCAGTATCTTTCATCACTATTTAAATTTGACTTGGACTCTAAAATGATTTAGTTCATCATTTATTGACTATGCCTTCCCCAGGGTACATCTCTTGTATTCACAACTGTACTTTCCAGACCTGCAATGATGGCTGAAACATTAACTGTGGTCAGTGTTTGGGGGTAGGTATGGACCAAATCATCCCTTTGAATGGTATTTTGATTATTTACTTATATGACTGTCTTGCTACTTGTAACTCAAGTGTTTTTACATTTCCTTTCTATTTTAAAATTAAAATAAAGCTCTTTTTCTCTGTCTGTCTCTGACTCCCTGTCTATCTTTCTCTCTCTCTTTCTTTTTCTATTTCTCTCAAGAACGGGTAGGCATACACTCATTTTTAAGCAAACTGTCCTGAAACTCACAAGCCTCCCACTTCAGCTTGGTGAGTGCTGGCATTGCAGAACATACTACCATGCCTGACTTGTTTTGCATTTTATTGAGATCCCCTTGTATATGATATATATGCATCATATCACTTCGTGAATATGTTGCTGTGGCTGAGAATATTACTAATATTTTGAATTTCTTGGGTGTCTAGTATGAAAGAAGCTACAGTTTGGGAATTAAGCAGTACGTTGCTCCCCAAAAAAACAGCATTAAACTCAGCTCTCTGACTCCAAGGCCTCTTTCCTGCTCTTAGCAGATTCTTCTGTTGGGTCTGTGTTCTAGAACATGGAAACACATGGTCCTTCCTGACCATTCCTACTCACCCTCCCGCACTGCCCATCGCTCATTTGTGCTAACAGACTTCTTGCTTTCCTTTATTTTGTGTCTAGTTTTAGCAGGCCTATCTTAAGCTTTCTATAGATTGGTTGTCCTGGTTGCCATGACCACATTGGTCTCCCTTCTATTGTATTCTCTAGAGTCTTACATTTTACTAAAACTCTTCATGTCCTGTTTTGGAAATGTTTACTCTTTCATCTTCTCCAGTACTCAGGACATTCTCAGAGGAAGGGAGTCTGTATTATTTATGGGTGTATATTAATCACTCTGCAAAATAAGTATTTTAGGTGAATACATAAATGATGGTTTAACATGAAGCACCTTTGAACATGGAAAATATTTATTTATTTATGAGGATAATTTTATATAAAATTAAGAGTCTCATTCTGTGGAAAACAATAAATTCAGCTAAAGAGAAGTATAGTCTATGTACTTCTCAAGTACAGGGCAGAGAAGTGATAGTAATCTAGAATCCAATAGCAGAGCTAGACCACAGCAGCTGCCTCACTCAGGGCTACCTACATTTCCCTAAAGCTCAGCTGTACCTGCAATGCCAAGTTATTTCTCATTTGCCAGCTCTCACCAGTATCAGAAGGACTGAAACAGATGACCCTGAGGGAATACTCATTTCGAGACGTGATCTAAGACACTAAAGAAAACAGACATTTGGTGACATCCATGTAGTGTGAGAGAGGCACACTCTGGAGTCATTTGGGCCCTGCAAACAGAAGGGCTGATCAGCACTTTGCCTCGTCCTAGAAGAGGTGATAATGAAGAGAGGTGGGAGAGAGTCACTGGAGCCTGAGGGTCAAGGAGAGCTGTCTGGGATGCAGAGGCCTTTCAGAGCCTCCCTGTCTCCTACTTGCTTGGGTACATCCACAGCTCTGATGTCTAGTGGCCCTACCCCACGGACAAAGAGGAGGCTGATTCACCCTGTGTGTGGTACTGTCACTCAAGGTGATGGATGCCAAGGCCAGTCCTGTACATGACAGCCTCTTATTTCAAGTCTTATGCTGCCCTCACCCTTTCCTCTAGCCTTACCATTATGATTTAAAGGAAAAACAGGATTTTTAAAACGTTGCTGCCTTTTGTCCAGTTATTAAAACAGGCAAGCATCATTGAGGGTTTGGCTGAAATAGTTAAAATGGAAACAGGTCTTAGCTGCCTAAGAGTGAGAGGTTTTATGATTGCTCATGCCTCTTCAGAAACTCTAATGAGACCTCTTTGTATGCACACCGTAGTACAGTGGGGGAATGGAACAAGAGAACATTCTAGATCGGAACTTCTTAATCTTTTTTCTTCCTGTGGTGGTGCTTTTTTTTTTTTCCTGAGAAATTTTAGGTATATAAATTTACAAAATAGATCTTCGTTTACTATTAATAAATCCCTAAGAAGTTTATTTTAAACAACCTTTGGCATAGATACAATCTTACTGTTTATTAAAGACAAAAACAAATTTACATAGTAATAAGTTATGTATACTTATTAATATTTCTGTAAGGAATTACAGTATGGCTGAATATTTGATACTTCAGGACATAGATACATCAGTGTTTTTCAGAGTTGATATGTATTTTGATTTTATACTTGTCAGTGTTGAAGAGGCTGTTTTGCATAAATATATACTACAAAAATGTCAGGATTTTTTTAAGGGCCCTATCAGAAATTGTTAGAAATTTTGTCCCAACCCCAAGCCAAAATTCAATTAATGATTTGTTTTTATGAAACTCAAAAGTCAGCAACCAAGCAGTGTGTTTTAAAAGCAAACATTCTAACAACACAATCCAAAGATTTATTAATCTGATTCATGCTGAGGAAAGATGGTAGGGAAATACTAAAAGTCCCTATTTTCCACAATCAAACCATTGCTTTGAGAAGAGCAGAAAACCTTTTGTGGACAGGAAAGATACTGTAGTTCACAGTCTTGAGTGTGGGCAGATGTGTTGTTCTAGGCAGTATTTGTCAGTGCAAAGTATTCGTGTGGTGTGCTCAGAACCAAAGCTGCCCCAAGGTCACAGGGAACAATATGGAGACTCACTGTCAGAAATGCCCCAGATTCATTTACGATAAGTTTGACCTTTAGTTAATTATTGGGTTGTTGTCTATTCAGAAACCTTTTATCGTTTTCAAGCTTCTCATGACTCCTACTTTTGTGACCTGTAGTTTACGAAGCTGAATTTTAGGTCAGTGATTCTCCAAGTGTGGTTCCTGACCTAGCATGGTGGCATGCAAATTCATTTAGACCTAGAAAACCACTGGCTAGTCCCAGACTCACTGAATCAAAGCTCTGGGGACAAGCCCAGCCATCTGTTTTGTCCAGCCCTCCAAGTGCTTCTGAAGCATGTTCAACTTTAGTGAGCACTGTTCTAGCTACAGTTATTATAGGGATCAGGAGTTGTAGAAACAATATATTTTTTCTCTAGCTGAGATTTCAACAGAAAACTCTTTGCTATACAAATACTAATAAGACTGGGGAGAAATGAGTTAACAAGAACAGTAGAAATTTAAAGCTAATTCATAATATAAAGTGTTTCTAGCAATAGTGCCCTAAAATCAAGACCATCTTAGTATACCCAGTTTCACTCAAGGGTGTAATCACATATCCTCTCCAAGGGGTGGCAATCAAGTTTGTTGCATACAGTTATACTCAGTATATTTTTAATGTAGGTCAAGCTCAATCTCCTGCAAAAAAAAAGTGTATTATTTTCACCCAATCTTGCGTTTTAATCCATAAAAAACATTGTCTGTTGGAAGCCCTCAGTTTCTAAGGGTAGCCAGCTAGCCAGGAGTAAGGACTTCCCTCCTTCCTGTAAGTTGACCCTGAAGAATGTATGATCTGGTTGACAACAGCTGGACCAGAAATCACATCACTGGACCTACTCTCCAGGGTTGTCATCCCTCTCTGTTTATTTCCACCTGCTTTTCTCCATGTTCTTCCTTCTCTGTATCCCTACTGCAATAATTCTATAATTTCCCATGACTTTTTCCTATTCTTTTTGTGGCAATGTAACTAAGTGTGTATTGACACAGTGATAGAGCATCATTGGCATAAATAGCAATGTGAAGGAAAGATCGAGGTTGAAGCTCATGTAGTGTAAGTGTCATCTTCACTGAGCATCGGTGATGGAGGTAGCTAATAAATCCCTGCCCTTTGAAGATGGCCAGTCAGTGGTTTATGGAATGGCTGGGAGTCTGAGGGCATAGGTTACTGGCCTCTGCTCACCTTCCCAAAGCAGGAGAGGGTCTGTTCAGAGTTTTGGTGCATTGGCCAAGGGCTCAAGTGGGCTAATCACATGTGATCACACAGCATACTCTGTGCTAAAGTCCACCATGAGTTTAACTAAATGGATCTCTCTTCTGCATGCTTCCTAGTGGGTCTCTACGCCCCAGGATAGCTATGAATGTGGCCCAACCCAAAATATGTGGTGCAACCCAAAATATGAAACTTACTTTCATTGTGAGCATGGTGAACTTGTGTGTGTGTGTGTGTGTGTGTGTGTGTGTGTGTGTGTGTGTGTGTGAGAGAGAGAGAGAGAGAGAGAGAGAGAGAGAGAGAGAGAGAGAGAGAGAGAGAGACAGAGACAGAGAGCCACAGAGAGAGACAAAGAGACAGAGAAATTTCGTTTGTGATTTTCTATTGAAGAGTCATTGAAAATCATCTCCATAGATGACAGTTCAGTGTTGCTGTGTCAGAAGATTGGATACTCCCAAGTCTACACATTTTATCCTAATTAGCCAACTCCTGTAAACTCTCTAACCACTCAGAAGAGTGGAATTTTTTTTTGATTGTTTTTCTTTTCTTTCTTTGGTTTATTAACTTAAAGGGATAATTAACCCTTTGTTTCCCAGCCTTGCCTACAAACAATTTAATATTACTTGGACAGTTAATCCTCCTGAAGACTACTAATTAATGCAATAAAATTGGGCTGCTCCAAAGAGAGATGGCATTCGGTCCACTGACGCCGCTTTCTAAGTCAGAGCCAGCACACTCATCCTATTAATATAAGCTGATAGGATGTCATGCATATCACACCCTGTGCCTGATGACCACCGGGCAGCTGGACTAATGAGCTTTTATCTAGGCTGAGCTGTGAGCCCCAAACAACCGAATTAACTTGTTATGAGCTTCACAGCCCCCCCCCCCTTGGAGGCTGGCCAGATGAAAACAGAACAAGTTACAGTCTCTGTTTAGTACACGCATCCCTGTTTGACCAGAGCACTTTGCTGTTGAGGAGCAGGAAACTTCTGACACTTTGTTTCTGGCTTTCGACAAAGGCATGGCACAATTTGCATTTATACTCCTGCTCAGCAGTTTGTATTGCACGAGGTCCATGGGTTTCAAGGCCGTGCTTTGGTATCAAATGAGAAGAAAGACAAAGAAATTCAGTGAGGGAAAGATGTGTGTGTGTGTGGGGAGAGAGAGAGAGAGAGAGAGAGAGAGAGAGAGAGAGAGAGAGAGAGAGAGAGAGAGAGCAGGATAGGTGTTAGCCTAAGAACTATTCAAATGTGCAATTCAAAAGTACTTTCACCATTCAGGGCCAATACCATCCTGTTTCTCTTCATAACTCCCAATCACAAGGTCTCCCTTCATGAGTACCAGCCTTCAGAGGAAGGCAGGAGAGGCATCCAGCTGTGGCCTGCAGCCAGAACTCAGAATCACAGACACAGCTCCCCTTTGGGACCTTCCTGGAAGCCTGAGCAGGATGCCCTGGCTGTGACCCGCCCTGCTCTGACCCTTGTGGCCCCTCTCCCTATGCTGGTGCAGATCCTCCATCTGCAGTGACTATCTCTGAACAAAGGTGTCTTTCTTGGAACACCCTACCTACAGCCTCACTCAGCTTGGCTTTTTTTGTCTGCTCTGCTCCTGAGATTCTGAGACTCTAGGAGCTGATTGGCAGCGTCCTTGGGCTGGGCTGAATGGTTGTGTGGGGGAGGGAGGAGAGGGTGGGGCTGTATGAGGAGCAGAGTGTGATGGGGATTTAAATGAACTCTGTCCTTTTGGGACTGAAAAGAATAGCTTCCAGGATGAACATGGGTAGATGTCCTCTCTCTAAGGGAAACTTCCCGTTCAGGTCTTTCCTTTCCTTAGTCAGTAACAACAGCCACACAGCCAGCAATTGTCCAGTGCCTGACATTTTGCAAGCAGGAGGTTTCCTTGGGTCCTCACAGTAGCCCAGTAGCCCTGACAGGTAGATGTGTGTTGGGAGTGGCGGGGTGGGTGGGGGGGGAGGCACAGGGGGTAAACAAAAGACAGTTCCAGCTCTGTGCCTCAGACAAGGGATCACTTTTCCATTCCTGAACCTCAGTTTAGGGACACACTTCTTGTCTCACAGGACTGTAGCAGAAAGAGTGAACAGTTCAGGTGTAACAGGAAACTTTTCAGGTACTAGGTCCCTTAAAACCATCCTATAGATGAAGAAGTGTTAAGATCAGAGGAGACTTTATCCAAGGCTCTTTAGCTGAGTAGGAAATTGGGGGGTGGGGGTGGAACTTTCATCTCCTTTGGGGCCTCACTTTACACCACTGTGTGTTTCTGAACTGAAGAACCAAGCTGTGGGTCTTCGGACACAAAGCCTTAGGACTTTTCCTGCACGTGGCTCTGAGTGCAAGTAGGTGACTGTCATTTCTTCTGCTTGATTTGCAGGTAAAAAAAAAGAAAAAACAAAAAATGCCTCATCTCATCCCTCCTTCCAAGTGTCTGCTTGGGCATGGCCCTGCCACCAAGGCCTTGTGTGTATGGTGACAGGTTCCTAAACCTCTCTGCAGCTGTTCTGTAGCAGTTGGGAAGAGAGATTCATGCTATTTTGAGCGACGAGGAACTGTGTGCTCAGGACAGGAAGCTCACATGGAACTGGTGCTTAAATGGTGGAGATGTTCTCATTACAAAATCAGTGTGTGGACTGTGGCTGCCAGCCACACCTGGGCATAGTCGTTCTCCATCCATTCACTCTTCCCCCCTTTTCTAAATACGGTTTTTATTTCCAGTTCTGAAGACTTCAAGCACTTTCTCTTTTATGTTCCTACCACCTCCTACTTGTTAACTTTCACAACTCACTGTCCCATCCTTTAAGATCAAGGGATCCTTCTTGTTCTTCTTGCCCAGCCCCCCTCCTGAGTACACAAGGTGGGGCTGGAGGTGGAGCTATGTGCTAGGAGAGCTTGTCTGAGGAGCCTCCATTCCTGGTTAGTGTCTGGCTTCTCGACTTAGTAGATTGTTTGCTCCCTGGATGTCCTTCCCTCCCTTCCACCAGAACAGCCTTGAATATCATTCTCAGTTGCTGTCTGTCTTGCTATCTAGGCAGCATCTCTCACTGGCCTTGAGCTCACCAAGCAGGGTAGGCTGGCTGGCCAGTGAACTTCAGGAATCCACCTGTCTCTGCCTCCTCAGTCCTGGGATTACTAGTATCAGTCACAATGCCTTAACATGGATTCTGAGGGCTTGAGCTCAGGTCCTAATACTTATAAGGTGAGCAGTTTGTGACAGAGCCATCACCCAGTTCCCGATCAGATCTTTTGGTAGACCTGTTACCTGGTGTGAGTTGAGCTCTCCTTGAAGAACTGTGCATCAGGCAGTTTGCGAACAGTAGTTGCATGGACTCTGTGTGTCTGAAGAGGACCACTGCTCTTCTCAGGAAGTATGAAATTCCAATCCCCTACAGTGCAAGGCAGTGGCTGAAACAGCTTCCTATATATCCTGTCATTATAAGCCCCTCCCTGATCTCTTCCCCTGCTCCACCTACCTACAGCAAACCCCAGAACCTTCCTCTGCTCCCCCAGCCTGGGAGACATTTATGAGGCTCATCACTGGGGAAACACTGGGGCCTGTTCTTGTCTCCCCTTCTTCTAGCACGGAGATATTTTGTCCTCTTCCCTCCCTCTCACCTCATGGACCAAGGTCTGTTATCTTATCCCCTGTTTATGGGCTGTTGGGATTTTTTTCCAACAACCTGAAATGCATCTGCAAGGCCCCACAGGTAGTGCTGCTTGGTCTCCTGGCCATAAAGTATAACTGACTCTTTCATCTGCCATTACTTATATCATAAATGAGTGGGCAGAAAGGCGGTGGGGAAACAGCTGCCCCAAACCAGTCCAGACTTAAAATGAAGAAAAGAAGAAAAGAAGAGGAGGAGGAGGAAGAGGGAGAGGAGAGGAGAAGGAAGAGGAAGAAGTGGAGAAAGAGGAGGAAGAGGAGGAAGAGGAGGAAGAGAATGAAGAGAATGAGGAGGAAGAGGAGGAAGAGGAGGAGGAAGAGGAGGATATGAGGAGGGAAAAAAGGCCTGGAGAAACATGTTCAAACTTGGTGCTTAGCCAGTTCCCTTCACTCCATAAGCCCTACAGAGACACTTACACTCTGGGCTTCCCCAGTAGGAGTCAGATTTATTCTGTGCTTGTGTCTAAATGGCCTCCAGGGATGCTAACGTTTGTTGTTGGAGAGCTAAGAGTGGTGTTCCTTTCATCTCTGCTGAGGGGTGTCACCTTAAATTATGGGGGAGAGCTCCAGCCTACATCTGGGTGTGGGAGGCTTTGGCAACGGAGAGAGCCTGCTCCCTTCACTGTTTGAAGGTTTTCTACCATCTTCTGCTTCCTGGTACTCCAGCGAACTCTGGGAGAAATATTCCTCCCTATATATTCTCATGGAGAAGTCTGTGGAGTCTGGCAAGTCTGCTCTGCAGAGAGAAGAGAGGGGCCTTGGTGAATGCCACAGAGCAGCTTAGAGCACCCCAAGAAAGTCATAGAACATCCCAGGCTGCTAGTATCCGCACACCATAACTGGAAAGGTTTGAAGGACGGGGATGGGTGGCTCCTAAGATTCCAAATTACTTACCATTCTGCATCTTCAGGATTTGACTCACCTACACCCACCAGGACAAATGGAGGCCCACCTTGGTGACTGTTCAGGTAGCAACATCCCAGTTAAAAAGTATACATGCTATTGACCACAGCAGAGAACATATCAGGTCCTGCTAGCTATCCGTTTCATAGTACACCAGTTAAGTACTTCCTCTTGCTCCAGAATCAGGGTCTAGAAGAATGCAACATGGGCACAGGATGTATGTGTTTAGATTGAGAGGCAGGAAGTTAGGTGAGAGCTAGGGCAAAGGTCACTAAACCAAAGTACACAGACTGTATTTGGTCTGGAATCTTGTGCAAATGCAGATTTACTGGACACATGTGTGCACAAGTTTACGCCCTTAGACTATGGTGTAGTGCTGAGGTTAGAGAGTGGAGTGTGAACTGAGACCAGAGAGTTGGCAAAGACTAAAGGAATTACTCTCAGACATTTCACAGACAAAGTCTGCAGAATCCTGTGGAGGGAGAATGGGACCGTGTAGACAACATTCCACACTGCTTTCCTGGAGACAGCTAGCACATGCGGGACATTCTTATTAATTCGGATTTTACATCTTCATTAGTTGTATGATCCAAAGTTTCAATATCCATTTGCATCAAAGGATGTGGGAAATGACTGTCAAAGAGTCAGGCTTGCTTTCGAAAGACACTTGCTAACCCCATTTTATTGACAACACTGGCAGATGACAGGCTTCTGTACTGAGGCAACCTTGGTGCACGTTCACAGTGTCAGCTTACTGACTTAGCCCCTTCTGAACTGCCTGCATTCGGGAGAGCTGTGTGTCACTTGGGCTAGCATGCCAGTCATTCTGATTTCCTTAGAAGTGTCACTGAAGGATTAGTCATATCAGGATTTCCTCTTTACCCCTCATTGCGGGTTAGGGGAGTCTCTGACATGATTAAGACCATCAAGCGTGGATATATACAGATATGACTTTTTTTTCTATCTTTAGCTCTTGGGGGAATCATCTTATTTTACCAAGGCTTTTTCTTTCAAAGTTTATTTTCTTCTTGCTATTCTGCAAACCTCCTAGGATTGCCATGAATGCCCTCTACACAGCTATGACTAAGATCAGCCGTGACATCACTCCTGGGAAAGAGCAGCTTCAGAGATGAAGGATCTAGGGGCATCCTCCTCCTCATGAGGACTCTGGTGCTAATGTCTCTTAGTCTCTCAGGGTCTTTTATTTGTACCTTTGGTGGGGAGTGAGACAGAAGGAGACTATAACCTTTCTACAGCATATGTTAAGAATTACTTGTGTGTTGGAGTCACGTGAGCTTCTTTGTACATAACATCAGTGCTTCTGGGACACCCACAGGGTGGATGTTACTGTCATCAGAATGTAGTGGAGGAAACCAGCTGGGGGACTGGGAACATGATATGACTAGCAAAGGCTCACAAGGGCTGGGGATGCCTGCCTACCTTAGCCTCCTCTTAGTTCAGCAGATTCACAATTGAGTGCCTCTTCACATTCAAGTTATGTTTTGATTGCTCATAGAAAGAGAAAAAATTTACCCTTTTGTATAAAGGAAATGTTACCTCTGGCAGAGTGCTAATTTAGAACTCAGCTCACATCCTAACCAAACAATCATGTACAAATGTGTCTCCTCTACAGGAGAGGTAGGAATAAAGAAATGGGGTCTGCGACCTACAACTGCTGGTTCTGTCTTGTGGGCTTCTTAAAAGTAGCCAGAGAGACAGCAACTGCTGCAGGGCAAACCCTTGAGGTAAGGGTTTCACTGCATGGAGGGTGGGAAGCTTTCTAAAACCTGGAGACAATAGAGGGTCTCCTTAGGATAACTTGAAACCACAACTCCCAGTGGCTCCTAATGCACAGAAGTGAAAAGAAGTAACTTACCATGACATCTCTTAGACCCTAGAAACAGCCGCTGAACCTCTGAAAAATGCCTGTATGAGAGTCGTCTTTCTGCTTTGGACATTGCTGTCAATTGTATATCCTCTAAATGCTCAGCTCTAAATGGGACATCTTAATTGACTACCTTAGTGCTGACCAGCCAAGGTTCAGGGAACATGGCTGAAGAGGAGGCAGAAAGAATGCAAGAGCCAAAAGATAGGAAACTGTGTTGTGAAATGTCACCTTCTGCACATGCCGTGGCTATTGATCTACGCATTCATAGCATCTGTGGTTGACTGCACAAGACCTGAACAAGATCAAGCCAGCCAAAGTTCTAGGATATAGGGGAAGGGAATTCACAAAGCTCCACCCCTAAATAAGGTAGCTGATAGCTAGCATGGGAGGGTGCATTCCGTTTTTTTTTTTTTTGGAGGTGTGAGCACTGGTAGGTTGTCCATGCTCCAGTAGATGACCCCCACATCCATGCACATGTGGGGAGCACTAAATGGACTTGTGAGTTTTATTAAAAATATAAGAAAACATGAAGTTGGAAGGTCGACATGTGTGAGACTATCTGATTATATTCCATTGTATACATGTGTGAAATTCTCAAAAAATAAAAAGGAGAAAGTACACCTGTGTTATTCATTGTTCACTGAGTTGAAGTGATTCACACTTTTCTTACGGAGTGGCATACTTCATAGAAGTCTTGATGAACTGTTAGTGTTACCTGGTCATTCCAAGTCATCTGTGCCTTTATATAACATGATGCTGGTTTTTGATGACCTTTTAAGCAGTGATCTTTTCTACCTTGTGGTAATAGCCAAAATGTTTGACATAGTTCTTGGAAATTACACCTGAGTCCTTTAGGTCTAGTATTGAAAAATGACATCAAGGAAATCACATTAGTAACAGTTATTGGGCCTTGGTTATGTGCTGAAGACCATTTTGAATGCCTTACTAATATAGGCTCATTTCATCTCCACAATGACTCTGTGGAAGCGAGCTCTCTTATGCCATGATTCTTCACATGAAAAATGGAATCAGAGTTGATTAGCTCACTTAAGGCCACACAGTTAAGAAATGTGCAGCCAGGGCACCATGCTATGACAAAGCACTGAGGGTAAGGATGACTGTGGTCTCTCTGGGCCTTGCTTCTGAGCTTCAGAAGTGATTTCTTAGCTTCTTTCTGGAAGCTTTTATCAGTACTACACAACAGGTTATCACACTCACACCTAAAGCCATCTTGGGAATGTGGCATCCCAAGCTTCTCATGGAGCAACAAACAGCTCCATAGGTGCATCTGGGAACTGAGGATACTGTTCTCTGCTTCATTTCAGGCAAAAGTGATGATGAGGAGAGTCTTTGCAAGTCAGCCCACGGGGCGGGAAAAGGAGCATCAGAGGATGGAAAGGACCATAAGCGACCCAAACGTCCTAGAACCATCTTGACCACTCAGCAGAGGAGAGCATTCAAGGCCTCATTTGAAGTATCCTCCAAGCCCTGCAGAAAGGTATAAGGGGGTGATGTCAAGAGAAGGGATCAAGGCCCCCTTGTCTGTATGCAGCTGGACACCCCTGGGATATTAAAGGGCTGTAGGGGGAGGTCTGAGTGATGGGGAATGCTTCTCAGAGTCTGTAACAGTTATGAGCCCCGCAGGAGGTTTCAAAGATAACTAAGATATGGCTTGGGAAGTAATAGACTCACCCAACTTTCTACATGCTTGCCAATTCCTGACTGACAAACACCTCCCATTTCATGAAGTACAACAAGGAACAATAAATAGTAACTAAATCATTGTGATAATAAGTACTAGTGTGATATAAGCCAGATACCTTAACAAAGATTATAAAAATACAGTAGCTTGCAATGTGTGCTTTTTATGGTCGGGTTTTGGCTTATTCTCCTTAGTGTGGTGACTTGGGGATTCCCTGGGTAAAAGTTCATTTCTTCCCATGATATTTTCAGTGGAAGGGATGTGTTTTGGTTTCCTACTAACATAATGGTGGGGATTTGGGTTGTGTTTTGTTGGCACTGTTCTGAATAGGGGTCTTGTGAACATTTATAGAAGATTACTCACTGACTTAATGAAACAGTATTTTCCTTCTGTGCCACATTTTAGAGGAGAGCAAGATAAGACTGGGAGGGCAGTTCTGTTATCCATCACTTAGGTCTCAGCAGCTGCTCCAGCTCTCTGCATTTTCCCAGCCACCATGGTGGGGACAACAGAAGCAGCGAGTGAGCACCTGTCATTTTGAGGTCATTGCTGGGGTTTGTGTCCACCTGTTTACGCATCTCCCGTCCACAGAGTAGGGGACAAATTTGATATTTGTTGAGCAGTAATATATTCTGTCACAACTTTGATCTTGGAGAAGATTTACCCATAGACTCTTTCCTTTCCTTGCCTTTGCCACTCCCTACACTCTATGGGAGGTACAGGTAGGTAGAAAGACACCCCAAATAGGCTTACACATGGACCACTTACAGTGAGGAGGACATGAGTATTCACAAGTGCCACACAAGGGAGAATGCTATACTAACATAACAGAGGCTGCCAGGAGCTATGGGGAAGGGGAAAGCCATTTCATCTGGGCATCTACCAGGCTTTGTGGATCAAGTGGCTTCTGATCTGAGGTTCTGGGGCATGGATAGGGTCTCAACAGGTGCAAGTGCCCCTGTGTCCACTCCTTATGGTGACTTAGGAGATGCACATGCCTCAGCTATCTACCCTACTCATCTCACTTCTAAGCTTCATCCCAATTGCATGGTCAAGATGATGTGTTTTCTGCAGTCTCCATTTGGTCTACGTATTCAGGCCCTTTCAGTCCATCTTCCTTGAAGTCTTTCAAGGAGGGGCAGTGTCTTAGAGTCCCTCTCACTATCACACCAGCCCCTCACCATGTGCCTGAATGGCTTAGAGAGTCAAACACATCTCCTTGTTATCTGGATTCCCAACTGCCCTCATCTCCACTTGACCCCAGTGCATTCACCAGCGTCAGAGTCGTTCACCTGACTCTGCTCGTTTCCAGCTAGCCCTCATGTTTTGTATTCCCCCCTGGGGAGGGCTCACTCAAAAGAAAACAGTGAACATGAATATTCAGAAAACACACAAAGTTATTTGGAAGTAGACAAAAGTAAAAATTTAAGTCAATGACAAGACAGGAGGACATGAGAGAACCATCTGTTTCTGCGAAGAGATTTTTCACTTTAACTTTTCTTTAGTCCATTAAAGCATACGAAAACCTACAGCTACAGAGAAGGCAACTCCAGTAGACCATATAAAGCCATGACTTCTGAGTACAAGAAACCCAAAGTTCCTCCTGGGAATGTGCATCTAAATAAATGAGCATCTCTTCCTTTCTCTACCTTGTGAAAGATGCCTTCTCTGCCAGAAAGAAAGCCTAACCTTGTGTTTGGGTATATTTGAACATTAATCATGATCTAGTCTCTACTTAGGAATGTGACCTATGCCCCCACCCAGCACCACCCAGGAAATGGTTTACCTCCTACTCTAGGAGGTCAGTGTGTGTATGTTTTATATTCATGTGTTCAATTTCTTCAAGGTGAGGGAGACTCTGGCTGCGGAGACAGGGCTGAGTGTCCGTGTGGTTCAGGTGTGGTTCCAGAACCAGCGAGCCAAGGTAATCTGCTTCTCTCCTTTATCTGTCTTGGTCTTACTGGTTTCTTCCAACAACAGCAGATGGACATTGCACTTGCTGTCAGCCTTTCTAAGCTAACTTATTGGGCAGAGTAGCTTTCTTGATTAAAAACATCTACCGTCAGCAATTATTTCAGTCACAGCATCCTGAAGAAGGGAGAAGCAAAGCATTTATGTTAGTGAAACAATTTTTGTCATGGCAGGCAGAATGGATGTCCACTCCCAACCTGCAGTGTCTGGCCTCTCTAATGCCAGCCTTAGTGTCCCAGGTAACAGACAAGTCCTGGATTACTTATTCTCTTCCTGACTCTAAAAATGCTCATGTCCTGGCTGGTTTCCCATAATCCATAATCTTGGTTTTATGTATGTATGTATGTATGTATGTATGTATGTATGTATTTCATGTATGTTCAGGGAAAGGTATGTATATCGAGGTGTATGCATGGAAGTGTGTGCATTTACATGAAGGCCAGAGGTCTTCAGAATAGTAATTCACCTTGGTTTTTGTTCTTCTGAACAGAATGTCTCACTGGGACCTGGAGTTCCTCAATTAGTCTAATTCTGGGGTCCAGGCAGCCCCAGGTACCCTCTTTGTCTCCATTCCTCAGCACTGGGGTAACAGAGTGCATTCCAATACCACTGACTTTTTGCTTGAGTTCTTAAACATTTGGACTCAGGTCGCTGTGCCTACTCAGCAGCACTTTGCAAACGGAGCTATCTTCCCAGTTCTAAGATGGTGATAAATCTCCTCCTTCTTATTAGGTCACAATTCTGCAACAGAATTCTTCAGATCAGGGCTGTTGTTGGTGTGTTGCTGTTCCATCAATAGAAGACTCTATGGTGCAGTGACTGTTAGGGAGCTCGTGGGGGGTGTGTGTTAACAAAGTGGGAGCACACTGAAAACTCTGGGGAATTTTATGGCAAAGGAATTCATTTTTCTAGTATATCACACACACACACACACACACACACACACACACACACACACACACACACACGTGTACACGTTCAGCAAATATTGAGATCTCACTGAGTGCTAATGTTTCCCAGAGCACAAGTTGAGAAACATTGGTAAAAATAAACTGGGTGAAAGTGTCACTTTGGTGGACAAGCTTCTGATCTAGAGGTATGGATATCACAGGAAATGCCTCAAACACAGGGCCAGCAGACGGGAAGGAGGTAAAAGTGTGGGCTCATCCCAAGTCTTACCCACTGGGCAGTCCTTGCTCCCCAACTCTTTGAGACCATGAAACGCACATCCGCATACTTGCTGTTTCACACGAAGCAGTTCCAGAGAAAGCAACATGTGGTCCTTGCTGGGAAGATGTCTGTTTCTGAGAGGATAGGTTGCCCTTTGCATCTCTGGCTGCTACATTCCTGCTGCTTCAAACGAGGAGAGCACTTGCTACTTAGCATCTGAGTCACGGTGTTATACCTGACGTGTGTTTCCTGGACAGAGTAAAATCTGGGGGATTGCCTCTTCTACTTGAGAAACAGTCCTCTCACCAAAGGGTAAAGGTCACACCTTTGCTGCTCTCCATTATCATGTGGACCCAACCCAGGCCTCTGACTTCTAATCCTGTGGTCCTCTCTTCATCAGATGAAGAAGTTGGCCCGGCGGCAGCAGCAACAGCAACAGGATCAACAGAACACCCAGAGGCTGAGTTCTGGTAAGCTGGTGGGCTCTTTCCAGTCAGTCCCCACTGTAGTTCAAGTTCCTCATATCTGAGGCCATCAAATGAAGCTCTTTGAGTGTCATATCCCTGATCAGTGACAGTCATCCACACCAGTGTGAGAGATGATCAATTTAAGTGAAGACTGGGCTGGAGGTAACTTGTAGACCATTGAGGGTCTTTGAGCTGCACATCAGCAACAGTCTATTGATGGTGGCAAAGCTCATTGTCTGGACCATGGCAGTGTCAGGACCATGTGCAGAGGCAAAGGCATGTCCTGTTTCTCTTCTTACCCAGTCATTCTCATCTGAGGCAAATCCGCTTACTAAAAAATAACAGTGACTTAGCCCTCTGGTATCTTTCCATCACTTTGGTAAATTTCATGAGATAATAAATGTAAAAGGAATAAATGTTTATTTAGGCTCATGATTCCCAAGGGTCTCAGTTCATAACTGCTTGGTATGTTGTTTTAGGGCTTATGGTGAGGCAGAGCGTCACAGCAGAAGTGTGTGTTGGAAATCTGTTCAGCTCAGGCTGGTCAGGAAGCTGAAAGAGAAACAGTCTTAGTCTTAGGAGGTATAAATGTTCTTTTTAGAGCCCAGCACTAAAATAGTCACTTATCCTAAACATCTTGAATATCCGTGAATCACTTTCATTCTCTGCCATTCACTACAGAGAGAAGCTTCTTTGATTATGTCTCAGAGTATCGTTTGCCTGTGGGTACAGACAAATCCTTAGCATGCAGTTTGATGCTATATCAATTTAGCTATGGGACAGTCGTAAGTTTCCCAGTGGGGTTTATAATCTCTGCCAGTTTTTTAATAGGTTTATAGTATGAGGTATGCATTTTCTCCAATGGAGTGAACCTCAAATCCAACCTGAGAGCAGTTGGCTACCCCATAATAGTCATGACATTGTAGGGCCAGTGGGCACATCTTGTTTGACAGGTTGGTGTCATAGTTATAGGATTCACACCTGGGTGGGACCAGTGATGATTTTTTCCCCCTAGTAGACTGCGTAGCACCTTTCAGCACTATGAAAGCCACCCAGCAGGGAGGAAGTTTCCAGCTCATTCCCAACTTGATTTCTCTATATTTTGTCAAGGTATTTGAGTGTATGATCTCTCCTGCAATAGAATTCTATCATCTAGTTATAAGGACAACCAAGAGGAATATCATAAGCCTATACTGTTTGGGGGAGGTTCGGGAGACTCCCTGACCAACAACTTTCAAGGTGCCCCACATCTGGCAGCAGGGTTCTTGTTTACTAGACAAATAATAACTTTGAGAAGCAGTAGCATCTAGGCATGCAGGATATCTCAGTAGGTTTCTAGCTGGTTTTCTTATAAATATTAAATTTTGATTAACCCTTTGTGTGCCCTCATTATCCCTGATGCTGATTACCATTCCTGCTTAAACCTTTCCACCCGAGAGTTCCCTCCTTCTCCTTTCCCAGCATCTATCTGCTCGCTTGTCCTCTTCCTTTAAGTCAGCCCCCCGCCGTACCTTTGTAGTTTCTTGGCTTATACAGGTGATCTAAGTTACACACACACAGACCTAAACATTCAAAGTTCGGATCATATATGAGAGAGAGAGATGATGTGATATTTGTATTTCTGAGCCTAGGTTACCTCAATCAGTATAATCTTTTCAGTTTCCATCTATTTATCCTCAAATTTCATCATTTTTTTTAACCAGGACTTGTACAAGAGAAATAGTACTACACAGAGAAATGGGTACAGTGGTTGCTGGGGAGGGGTGAACATCAAGGAGAATAGGAGTCTTGAATTCTGTTCTCGAATCTATCCTACTACAGAGTTATTTGATCTGAGACCAACCCATTTTCCATGTAATTGTGCCATAGGATATATGTATCCACAAAGTGGAGTAAACATGCCTGCTACCTTTGTCATATAGGGTCCCTGCAGCCTTCAAAGAGGGCTGTAGATATGAAGATCAAGGCATGTCAATTGACTACATGTAAACCAACAAACTCGGGAGAAAACTACATCAGTGGATCATGAAAGCACACAAATAATACTTAGGATTCTGCCTTAAGACTTCTCAGGGCAGCTGCTAAATTATATTTAAGAAATCAGGAGGCAGAGGGAGGTATCATTGCTAGGAGTTCATCGAGTCATGCTCATGCCGAGGATGAGGCAGCAGGAACAATTTCTTCTTTTCACAAATTTCTGTACACAAGTGTAGCAGGTTGCAAATGTAGAGCATTGGCCCACTTTGTCGGTATCTTTGTATCAACCATGTGATGTCAGCTGGTTCAGTATCATGAGTTCCACTTATCTGATGAGCTTGCAATGGGTTATTTTAGGAAAGATCTATCCCCTCAAGTGGATACCAAACCTATAGAGTGTCCTAATGTTCAGCTTCCAAGCCCACACCTCTGTCCTCTGTCATAGGCTTTGGTAGGCGCAGGCTGAGAAACATTGATACCACCCTGGCCCTTCCTAGTTAGTAGATGAGCAGACTAAATGCCAGGGAAGTAAAACTATGTAGCCACAATCACACAACTTGCTCAGTCACGCGTTTCTAAGGTGGTCTTCCATGAGTCTTACAAAGTATTGTCTATGCTCTTTGGGAGTCGCCTCCAACATGAGATACAAGTGAGTGACAGTATGACTTTCAAAGCTGGATTGGAAAGGGTGCAGTGGTTCCTCTCAGACCCACCCTCTCAGAATATATTATATACATGGATGAAATTGTCAAAGAATAAACAAACAAACAAACAAACAAAGAGATTGGAGAGTTCCTCTTGACCTTCATCCTCTCAGAATACATGAATGAATGAAACTGTCAAAGGACAACTTAAGTAAATAAACAGGATAGCATGCTGGGTTCTGACTTGGGTCTTCTTAGGTCATTTGCTCTGGGGGGCTATAGGCTGCCATGCCATGAGAACCATAAACATTGGACATGGCTAGCAGGGTATGTGCAGTCTTTTGGGTTCTGGAATGCCAGTTGAAAATGATTTGTCTTCTTCTTTCTTTTGTTCCCCAGCTCAGACAAATGGTAGTGGGAATGCCGGCATGGAAGGGATCATGAACCCCTATACAACGTTGCCCACTCCTCAGCAGCTGCTGGCCATTGAACAGAGTGTCTACAACTCTGACCCCTTCCGACAGGGTCTCACCCCACCCCAGATGCCTGGAGATCACATGCACCCCTATGGTAAGAGGGACTCAGTTCCTAGTGGTCCCTCTCAGCACGCTCTTGTAGGCTTCTTATTTTCCTTAAACATATCTACACAGTTCCCAGAGACTTGCTGAATTGCCAAATATGAATATGTGCCCCACAAAATATTGTTGACACCATCTACCTGATGGGTACAGAAGATTCTCAGGCACATTCTTTGGTGACATTTCCCTATGTCATCATTCTTGAGGCTCCTCTGTTGAGCCTTTCCTCGTCCACCTTTCCAGTTAGGGGAAAGCTCAAAGGATGTGTTCTGGAGAGTCTAGTGGGATGGAGTGAACAAGTGTAGGCACCGAGGCCATCACATGTTTACACTAATAAATGCAGACTTACACTATATGTGACTTAATATGTGATACACTATGTCATAGGTTGTCCTGGTGATCCTACAATAAGGTTTGGTTCAGCAGTATTGTAAAATTTAGTAGCAGAGACCTAAGGTGCACACTCTGCCAACTTCTTTCCTTTAGTTAATATTTTTTGGGTGCTGTGGTCAGAAATGTGACCAATTGGTAAAATGCTTCTAACACATACATGAGGACAAACGTTCAGATCCCCAGTGTCTGTGTTAAAGTCAGACATGGCTACAAATATCTGTAGCCCCAGTGCTTGAGGGGCAGAGGAAGGTACATCCATGAAGCTTGTTGGCCAGCTGGTCTTAACAAACTTGTGACTTTCAAGAATAAGAAAGGAGGAGACCTGCTGAGGAAGATATCTGACATTAGCTTTTGTCCTCTACATGCACACGCTCAGACATGTGCCCAACACACATTAACATATACAAACACATACAACACACACACACACACACACACACACACACACACACACACACACACACACAAATTCGTTGTTAAAGTCACCTTTACTTTGGTTTATCCCAGCCTCAGCAAACACTTATGTTTGTGGACCCTCATGGCCCAACCTTAGGAACACATACATTCTAGGTTTGTACATGTGCCTCCCAGGGATGCCCATCCCTTTCCTCTTTTGAAGACACATATCATACTTGAAGCAGTTTTACTCTGTCCCATAGGAGACCAGGGGAGATGCTGTTTTGTTGTTCAGTTTGCAAATCCTTCTGTCTATTACTTTTAGCAAAATGAGCAATTGAAGCTCAATGATACATTTTAGGCGCTTGTTTCTGCCTTTCCAGTTGAACTGAAGTGCAGGTACACCCTGCCATGCCTCCCAGGTCGCAAGGTTTCAATTGCAATGGTACCTCAGCTGTGGTAGAGTGTGACTGCCTCCCCCCCCCCACCCGTGTCCTTCTCTCCAGGGTACAGTTGAGGCCAGGCCCCTAACTTTCCTTTGTTGTGAGACAGAAATCTGGAGAGACAGTGAAACCTTGGTACATCTCTGCTACTTGGAATGACCAATGTTACCAGCAAGATCAGAATTTCACTTGAAAAATCCATGTTCATTTCTTACCCTCTGTCCTTGAAGATCCCTTTGTGAGGCTGAGGATATTCAGGATCCCTATTTATGTCTTTCGAGCCCTTGGACATGAGTCCTGCCTACCCCATGTTCACTGTGTAGGCACTCTTACTGTGCATACTTTAGCTCATATGACTTAATGTTTTCCAACTTTGGATAAGAGTTCTCTATGAGACTTCCTAGCATGGTAACCTTTACACTTTTGTGTGTAGTTGTTACCATCCCACACCTCAACACTTAGTAGGTCCTCATCCCTGGACTGTGTTCAAACACTTGTTGAGTTCAGCCTATTTCCAAGCATACAAGGGTATTATTTCTTCCAGACCCTCATGGCCGTGTTCCGTCTTCATTTTAGGTGCTGAACCTCTTTTCCATGACCTGGATAGTGATGACACATCTCTCAGTAACCTGGGCGACTGCTTCCTGGCCACCTCAGAAGCTGGACCTCTGCAGTCCAGAGTGGGAAACCCCATTGACCATCTGTATTCCATGCAGAATTCCTATTTCACCTCTTGAGTCTTCTCTTAGAATTTTGTGACTGGGCTCCCATATGGAACAACCATACTGTGTGAGGGGTTGCTGACTTTAGGATGGGGAGGCCAGAGAAGAGGTGGGCTGGGGAGGGAGGTTTGTTGGGGATGCTGTTGTTTAATTATATGGTGTAGCTCAGCATTTCCAAAGACTGAATACATTATGGATCGCATAGTTTAACGTTTCTAATAAGAATCTTAGTATTAGATATGAAGATGTGTTTATCATTAAGGACAGGGTCTTTTAATATAGACATTCTCAAGCAAACTAGATACCTAGGGACTCCTAACAGCTTCCCACCATTCTGGAGAAGTGCTTGTCAAGAGGTGCAGTATGTCTATTCATCTACACACCAATAGACAGACAGATAGATGTCTGTGTGTGTGTATGTGTGTGTGTATGTGTGTGTGTAAAACCTTTCATACTTTATCATCAAAGTTTATTCCTAATTATAACAGACACCAACTGTACAGCAAAAGTAACTTTATTTTCAGTGTGAACTATATTTAAGGAAATGCTTGATGCACTTAAGTTATAAAATGAGATAATTTACTTTTATAAACTTTATTTTTAGTTTGGAGAGACTCATCGGCAGGGCAGAGAGGGCTGTGCCACCAGGCCCCACAGCTTTGAGTGCTAAAGTTTGTTCTGTGATCAGCGCATCATTGAGGTCTAGAAATCAACTCCAGATGGCTATGGTGAACTCATGCTCACTCCGGTGTCCAGCCACTGGGCCTGAACAAGATTTTAGGCTTATTGACACGGGATTGTTGGGCATCATCAGCAAGGTTGTCCCTCCCCCGCCCCCAGGTTCAGCCTCGATGAGTGTGGATGAAGTTGATAGCCACACCTACCTCCCTCTCTATGAGTGTAGATGAGGTAGTTGACACACCTACCTCCCTGGGGACACTAAGGCTCCACACCAGGACATGATTGAAGTTGAAACTAAAGTAAATCTGATATGATTTAAAATATAACTGGATCATGTACCTGATGATAGAGGATGCCTGGGACCACAGAGCCGGAAGCTCTGGTACCCCAAGTCCTATCTCTCTGCACAGCCCACATGGCCACATGACAGAGACACAGCTCTGAAGGGGGTGGAGATGACGCTCCATCTGAGAAGGTGGAAGAGGCATGGTGGATGGAATTCTAGAGCAAGTGTTGACTTGCGCATCTGTTTTTTTTTTAAATTTTGTTTTGTTTTGTTCTTACTTTAAAGAAGTCATTTAAAAAATGACTGTATGCACCCCCCAAACCAGAATTACTTGTGATCTCTGTTTGTCTCTTTCCTGAGGGCCCATAGTCTAGAAGGCCTGCTCATACACAACCTCAAGGAGTTCATAGAAGCAGAGGGACCAGGCAGGTACCCAGGACTCTTCCTTTCAACTCATTTTGCTGTCCCTGAGCACAGGAAGACCCAGCAGCCATTGTACACAGGGACAATTCCTTGCCCTGATCTCCACTGTATACAGGGATAGTTCCATGCCCTGATCTCCAATAATGGTGCTAGGATGGGGTCTTCTATGTTAGGATCCTTCTGGGGAAGCAGAATGAGTAGGGGGAGGACAGAAGGACTCCACTGAGAGGGACTGTGACAGGCATGACGTCATGCGTGGGGACGTCTTCAGAGCCATGAACATGTCCACATATCCACTTCATTCTCTGCAAGGCCAGAGGAAGCATGTCCCTTAGTGGTAGAGTGTGTGTTGTGTGATTTTTGTGCTCTTCTTTATAATTTATACAAACCATCAGGAAACCTGAACCAATCTGTGGACTGAGAATAAGGCAGGCATAGGTGGCACAGACAGTGTCTGTGTGGCTGATTGGTCAGAGAAATGTAGCAGACATTATGTGAATGAAAGCAAACAGAGATCCTTAATTCTACTCTCTAATGACATACCGAGATGAAATTAAAAACCTCTTACAAATGAGCCATTGTTTATTTGGGGGAGTATGGTGGGCATGGAACCACGGGAGGTGGGGGCTGTGGGAGTTTCTTCCAAGGAGATATTAATTTCTTCTGCAGAGGCACAGGGATGTGCTTGCGGTGAACCTTTAGCTGCAGTCAAACCTAAAGGGAAGGGGTTCTGCAGCTTCTTGCTAAGATGGATAAGGTTCTAAAGCTGCGCCCTCAGAGGTTCTAGAAATGTTCCGTCTTGCCATAGAGGTCCCTCATGAGAGAGATTGCAGCACATGGTGTGTGCCATTAGCTTTGGAGCAGCACTGAGGCATATTGCAGAAGCAGTATTTCTCATGCAGCGCTTGAGACAAATGCCTGCCAGGGTGGGAGAGCAGAGCAGTAGCCCAGCGGTATGGTTCCCTGAAAGAGCCCAGAGTTCTCAGCGATTTTACATGGAGAGTTTACATTTTCGACTAACACGGAAGAAAACTTGGGGCTAAAAGATGCCTTTCTCTAGTGTGCTGAAGAGTCTTTGCTCATGGTTCTCAAGCTTTCCCTGGGGACTGGCTATCTCTGACCTGTGTTCTTTCCTTCCAATTCTGAGCAGACAGACCTGTTCAGATCCAAATTCCAACTCGTTAGGTGCTGTTTGGTCCTTGAACAAGGTACTCGGCTCTGCTGAGCTGATCCTTCATAGAGTGGCAGAGGTGATACTTGTCACCATCTTCAGAGTGAAGGGGACAGTGAGTATGGCCTACAAAAGCACTGTGCCTGACAGCGGCAACAAGCTAAGGAGTGGGTTGACTGGCCTCAGGACCTGGGCAATAATGAATGGCCTATGGAAGTCTCAGGCTAATTGTGAAGAAATGGAGAGGATGCTGGCCCATCTGAGCTGAAGGCAATCTTATATAGCTCTCACCAGATGGGTATTTGTTAAATCTCAATGAAAGTATCACTTAACCCAAGGCAGGCATGTAGGGTGTGGGTCCTGCTGTGTATAAGACATGTAGAAAAAAAACGGTACTTTTGAAAATATGCCAACAAACCCCCAAAACATAAAGAAGTTCTCAGAGCATAGGAGATTTCTCCTGATATCTCCAAGAATCTACATGGGGGCAGGACAGTGGGAGAAGTGAAGCTGAGGTCACAGTGGAGAAGCAACAGCCTGCCTAGGAGAAATGAGTTGATTTAATGCCTATCAAAGTGGGAAGGAAGTGGAATTAGCTTTTCAGCTCCAAAATCAAAGACAAAATAAAGTCCAAATGAGCTGCATGTAAAATATCTCTTTCTCTCTTTCTCTCTGTCTCTGTCTGTCTGTCTGTCTGTCTGTCTCTTTCTCTGTCTATCTGTCTCTGTCTCTGTCTCTCTCTTAGAATACACTGTAAGATGAAAAACTAATGTTTAACTTCAACAAAATAGTCCTACCAAGAGTCACAGTTGAATCAAAACCAAATGGACACATTCTTTCCCCAACTCTTGCTTACAGTAGTACAACTTTATTCCAATGACAGGAGAGGGAGAATCTTTGTTAGGGATCAAGAGAAGGTCTCGAGGTTTTTATCCTTAAGAATCCACTCTGTCTGCACACACAGAAGTTTGTGTTGCATGGAAACACCCTTGTCTTGACTCCAAGCTGGACTCTCAGATTTCATCTCTTCATCAGTAAGGTGTGGCCACTGACACTTGTCTGTCTGTGAGAAACAAAATCAATAAGTAAAAACAAGGTTTGTGGGCTCTGTCACGTGGTGGATATTGAAAAGCTCCCAGTATTTGGTTCTGCGGGCACGGATGCATCAATCACGGGAAGCATTCTATCTGCGAATAGTTCTTTTCTTCTGTGCACTGTGAAAGCTTTGCTTGCTGCTCTCCATCTTCTACTAAGGAGTGGCTCTCTTGGAGAAGGACAGATAGACTGAGTCAGGGTGAAAATGACCTCTGTCCTCTTCCAGCAGCTGCCACTGCCTGATGGACATCCCTCTGTCCCTCCAGGGCAGAATTCTGAAAGGTTGTGGAGTGACACAGCCCTAGTGTGTGATGCATCAACTGGTCTCTTGGTGCCACGCAAGTGCTTAGGAAGAGAAGGGTGGAGCCTGCCCCTCACCTATGGTGGGAAGGACCTATCTGGATAATTGTACAGATTAGCAATTTATCTAAAACATTTAAGATCTCTTCCTTTGTTTATTTGGTTCTTTAATGAAATCAAGTGATTCACCCACAAGTATTTGTAAGGACCAGGAATGTGCTTTGTTCTGAGATAGGTAAACAGACAAACAAACAAAAACACAAACCAGAAGTCATTAGAAAGAGGTAAAGTTCCTGCCTGATTAGAAATGGCAATTTATGCAAGAGATAGCTGTTAGTTCAAGTCTAATCTACTGAGGTTGCACAGTTCAAGAGTAACAGAAGATTTTCTTCCTTCATGGTTAACTCTGTAGGCAGAAAGAATCCCAGGGGTTCTCTGGTCTGTATTATGTGCAAAATGTCCTTGGAATCAAAGGAAAGGGGCCACTGTCAATCAACACATGTTTATTAAATCTGGCTACAGACATTTGCTGCATTCAGTAAGTACAGCCTACTTCTGATAACATCAGTCTGATAACCCTTGGGAGTTGACCTTCCTCAGTTGTGTATAGTCTTGGAGGACTTCAAGTCAAGGTGACCTGGTCTACCATCACCTAGGTATCATATAGCCAGTGCTCAGCCTACGACCCTCTCCAGACCTCAGTGGGGCAAGACTAAGCAGGACACCTATTGGGAGTTGGTTCCTTTCTGGAGATTCTGGCAACAGGATGGTCCAAATAGCTTGGAGTCAAGTATGGATAGAATTTGGACACAGAGAGGGGAAGAGGGAGGGAATCTAGAGCAAATGGCCTCATACAGGTAAAATGGTATAAAGGGCCAGATGTGCCATATGTGTAATGTATGGGGGTACTATGGTTGGACTGGTGGGCAAATTATGGGGAAACTGAGGTCCTGAGTCAAGCGGAGTAGAAATGCTGGAGCAACACAGAGCTGGTCATGTCCTTATACAGACCAAAGATACTTTCCTCACATATGTCAAAGAGAACTAGGCATCCCACATAATCTACTGTACTCTGAAGTAGCACTCTGCATGTCTAGCTGGCATAAGGGTACTTGGAATAAAGCTTATATTTCTTGCAAGCTACATTCCTGTAATGAGATACAATGAAGTATCACCTGACATTTCAAAACTATCTTCCCTAAAGATGACTGGCATGTGCCTTTCCCCTTATTGGTGTTACTTCCTTTTTGTGTGGGATGAAGAGTTGATAGCCAAACTAGAGTGGCCCAGTGAGATTACGGAGGCCATGTGGAAGGAAGGAACCTGGGTCCCAAGGAAGTCTGGAAGCCACTTGGTTACTGCAGTCCTGAACTATCCTGACCCAGATGAGAAATAAACAGCTTTGATTTACTAACTTGCTGTTTCTTTGTGCTTCTATGACATATAACCAATCCTAACAATGTGTGTGTGTGTGTGTGTGTGTGTACACAAGTATGTTTCTGTTGAGATCAAATGACAATAACAGGTGTCTTTCTCAGTTTCTCTCTCATTTTTAAAAGATTTATATTTATTTTATTATTTTTAAAATGTATGTTCATGAGTGCCTCCACTTGTATTGTGCCATATGCTCTGTGTGCCCTTGTAGGCTAGAAAGCATTGTCAGGTCCCTTGGAAATAGAGGTACAGATAGTTGTAAGCCGCTTGGCATGGATGCTAGAAGAGCATCAAGTGCTCTTAGCACTACCGTCTGTACAGACTCTCCAACTTAGTTTTGAGACAGAGTCTCTCAGTTGAACCTGGAACTCATCTATTCGGCTAGGCTAACTGGCCAACCAGTGAGCTTCAGGATTCTGTCTACCTCCAGGTACTCAACCTGGGATGACTGGCATTTGATGTGTGCGTTGGGGATGCAAAGTCAGGTGCTCCTGCAGGTGTGGGAAGTTCTTTTCATATGAGCCACCTTGCTAGCCTATTTTGTTCCCCTTCTGCTGCCCATACAAAGAATGAGTGCTCCAAATATTATGTTCCTAGAGAATGGGAGATATGTGAGCCACAGCAGCTAAAGGGCAGTGTGTGTGTGTGTGTGTGTGTGTGTGTGTGTGTGTGTGTGTGTGATAATCTTTTCTAGAATGTACAGATGACCTTAAGAGCATAGTCATTAGATGTGACCCTTGTCCCATAATGAATGGAAGGATCTGGTGGTTTGCTCCTTGCCTACCCCATCTCAACAAACTTCTCTGATTATCCGTACAAATCTCTTGGTAGCAGCACCAGCCGCAAGACTCATCCATTCCTCCAGTCTCTAAAAAAAAGCAGTCATAGCAGCTTTCTGCAAGTCCCAGTAGCTTCTAGCTATAGGTAGAAGTTCACAACACACACACACACACACAGAGAGAGAGAGAGAGAGAGAGAGAGAGAGAGAGAGAGAGAGAGAGAGAGACAGAGAGAGAGAGAGACAGAGAGAGAGACACACACACACACACAGAGAGAGAGAGAGAGAGAGAGAGAGAGAGAGACAGACAGACAGACAGACAGACAGACAGACGGACGGACAGTCTTTCTGTCTCTGGACTACATCTCCAGGGATTTAGAGAGACTAAACACATCTGGTTTGTTCCACCCTACAAGCCCTGGATGTGGCCAGTATAATAGCAGAAGGGAACTAAGGTGTTTGGGAGAGCAGATAGAGTTGAATTCCTCACAAATTATTCACTATGCTCAAACTGGCTATTTATCATTTTATTTTTTATCGTGTGTGTTTGATGTATGTATGTTATTGAGTGTGCATACAAGTCTTGGTGTATGTACAGACATCAGAGGACAACATTGTGGACCGGGTTATTCCATCTGCCTCTCTCCTCCCTCCTGTACATGGGTTCTTGGAATTAAACTCAAGCCATCAGGTTTACATGTGAAGCACTTTACCTGCCATGACATCAGCCAATTTATTGAGAGAGAGAGAGAGAGAGAGAGAGAGAGAGAGAATCATAAAGTAGGGTGGATAAGGAGATCAGGATGATCTAGGAAGAACTGGGGGAGAGGAAAACATACTAAAAACATATTACATGAGGGAAATTTTTCTTCAATTAAAGAAGAGGAAAAAGTTGCCTGGAAACAAAAATTGGAGAACAAAATACAATGTGGAGAGTTACTGAGACACCTAACTTTGACCTCTGGCTTCCACATGTACTACACATGTGCTTGTACCTGTGTGTATGTGTGTGTGTGTGTGTTGTGACACACACACATTTGAAAACTCTCACAGGTTAGGAAAGTGTGTTTTTAAATATTCATGAAACTAAATATATGTTTATTTATCTGGATAAGTCAAATAAATATAGAACAAATGGAGTTGCAGTTTGAGACCTAATGAGAATAAAACCTGGTAGGTCCTGACTCTCACATGTCAACCAACTGTCAGGTATCTGAAACAGTGCTGGGGACCACAGTTTTTACATTTGCTTCAGGCAGTGACCAGTGGATCAACTGACAGAGGCAGAAATGGCTTCATCCACTTCCCATCTTGTTTCACTGAGATAGAAAAACCAAAAAAAAAAAAGCACATACTTTGAATTCAGACATGCTTGGAGCAGCAGTCCTGCTACTTAACCACACCATCATCCCACGCCTACCCTCTCGGCTTCCTTATCCACACAGGGCCACAAGGATGCTTCCCGCCATGTTGGTCTAAGAAACAAGTACAAAGTGGATAGCTTTCTGGAAAGTGGTAGTGCAGATTGTAGTTCTCCATGCAAGGCAATTCCTGGTATAGGGCAGTGGGAGTGAGCTGAGCTGAGTTCTATGTTCAGGAGTCATTTGGTGGTTAGTAATAGTAAAGGGAATAGACAGGAGAGGGTTCAAGGCATTTTAAAATGAGAACACAGTGGTACCTTAGGAAACATTAAAGACCTCTTGGCATTTTCTGTTCTTTTCTTTCCTAGAAAGACCACCTTTGATAAGTACAAACACACACATGGGAGTGGGGTGTTTGGATCGGGCATATGGAGTGTCAGACTTGTGCTGCTGTTAGTATGTGGCTGCTGATGAGATCTGCTCTGAGGAGAGAGCTCTGTGGGGAAGGGCTTTGAAAGGAGACTGGAGGCTTCCTCTGGTTCAGCAGGGTGAGGAGACAAAAGGGAGGGAGGGGATGGGCTGGTATCGACCTTCCGGTAAGTATGGAAACATTCCATCAACAACCTCCCTTTGTCCTCAGCTCTTGCCAGATGGCCAGCCTGAGATTTGCTGGCAACTGCTTTCAGGTGGGGTGTTCCATGTGATATTATCAGAGGAGGGGAAAGGCTGACTTTGAGAGAGCTTACTTCAATATCATGCTTTGCAAGGACAGACAGAGGCCTGTGGTTTGGGGGGTCTGTGGAGGGAGTTTTAGCAAAATGAACAGGCAGAGTATGGAAGAGAAATGCGTTGAACCAGGCCCTCTGTTAACCAGATAGTTAGATGGTCAACTGCTAGGTTGAGGTCTAGATCTTTGTTACCCGGAAAGAATCAGATGGCATGCCCAGTCCCACTTATAATTTTCCAGTAATCATGTTTTAAAATGGTTAAATATAATAGTTATAATTTTAATAATAGGTTTTATGAAACCCTATGTATTCCAACATTAATTTTCAATATTTCATTAGATATATTTGAAGTCCTCAATAGCCACATATGGGTAGCAACTAGCATAACAGGCAGCACATAGTTAAATAATCTGGACCAAAACATTGTTTTTTAAACATTAGACCAATAGCAAAAATGAAGCTTTAGCATCAGTTTGATGTGTGTGAGCAGAGTGCTCAGGGATAGCTCAGATACACCCACATTTACATGTGTGCTCTGCCTAAGCAAGCTAGAAAGTGAATTCCTGCATCCGTCCCTCTACTTCCTTGTACTCCAATGACTGCCAGCAAGGGACCAAGGAAGGAATGAGAACATGGTAACTTGACCAAATGGCTGCACCATTTCCCAAGGTGAATCATGACAAATAGTAACTGAATCTGGGTGCATCTGACTGACAGCTCTCATTAAATATTTCCTACTTCTTATTCCTGAGGGTGGCTTACCCATATTTTTGTTTTCATTGGATAATTGTTTGCTGTGGAATATTTATATCCTAGGATTAGGGCTAGATTTGGAGTGAACTGACTTCTTTGTGTCAATTGACTGACTTGGATGCCCTTGACCAAGGAAGGCAGACTAGGGGCAACCATAAAGATGACTAGTTACTTTCTACTGAATCCTGGTCTCCGCATGTCTACCCCTCCCATACCCTGCAGGACCTAGCTTAGTGATAGGCATAAAATAGACTCTTGAAAAACCTATCTGCTGAGTTAAACTCAGTGTCCAAGAGAAGATAAATGTCTGGTCTTTGCTCCCATAGAGGAATAAACAAATATATGTGTTCAGAAGGGAAGATAGCAGGATAGCCTTGGTCAGTCCCTGCCAAGGATGAGTGTCACTGGATCAGATAGCCATTTAAACTAGCTACAAATGAATCTTAAGCACAAACTGGATGTCTGGCATTTTATTCTGCAACATGGTGAAAGAATGAGATAGTCACGTCGCCTCCCTTATTCACGTCAGAAACAGGCACACAGAATTATAGAAAGTATATCTCACGCTTCAAAATAGAAATCTGTATCAAGTAGTATGAGACTATAAGGAAGGGCAGACAGATTGGGGAGTTGGGACCTCTTGTGTGAAGTTATCCTCATGACTTAGAGGGATAAGGAAGTGGCCTAAAGACAAAGAAAGGAAGAGAGTTCTAGAAAAAGCATCACCATAGTGCTGGGGTAGGAAGGCAGAAGAGGGGGCAGGAAGACAGCTGGTCTGCAGAGGCTACTGGCTTCTGAAAAGTTGCTCAGGACCCCAAAGGGCTTTTTATGTATGCCTATTAGGGCTTGTCCACTAAGATTAGATGTATTTAAAGTTTAAGAAAATGCAGAAATGTTTATTGGTAAAATAGAAATGATAAACTTAGTATGTTCTAGCATAAACATTATAATTAAAAGAAAAATTCATTCCTTGAAACAGAAAAGTATCACACACACATATACATATACATATATATGCATATACACATACATATATACACATATATGCATATATATATCACACCCTTGCACTTCTCTTTCATTTCTGATAGGCAGATTCTCTGACCCTCTTCATATTCAGTCTGTTAAATTTCCTTCTGGACATTTTCACTAATATGCTTTTTTTTAATGGAATGCCAGCTTAAGCCCTTTTAAGAGAACATCTGGATAGTCTTCTTTCATACCACATCCAGCTTTGGCTTTAAAAATTCTAGTTTATTTGGATCTGAAACCCATATTATATGTTATATTTAAATGCATAGGTGTTGAGAACTTACATCTTGGTATCTTATACCACCTTTAGGAGCTAGCCTGGAAGAAATGCCTGAATTATCAGGGTAGGTGCAGCATGCATAGATGAAGCATGCATAGGTGCAGCATGCATAGGTGCAGCAGAAACTGCTGTGGGACACAGCTACTGCTGGAGCACATTGGAGTTATGCCCTGATTAAACTATCAGAAGATGAAAGTAAGATGCGCTGTAATACTGCATGGATCACCTTAAGTAGTCTGAGAACACTGGTAAAAGCCACCCAACAGAGCTTATTTTGTTGACTAGCATCATGGAACAGTTTGTACCGCATGCAAAAAACTAAAATTGCTCTATGGATACTCACCATTAACATACAGCTAATATTCAATGACATATGGTTTCAAGTACGGTTTGCCCTGAATGGAAATTCCTGTTACGCCATTGTAAAGTAAACAGATCATAACTGGAGCTATTGTAGTAGAGTCTGAGTACAAGGTGAGATTTGCCAGTTGGACACAGGATCCAACCAGTATATCTATTACTAAAGTAGCACTGGATGATAACACGAAGAAAAATAGAAAATAGAAACCTATGAATCTGCATTAATTTAAAGTGATGATCAAATAAATAAGTGAAAGAGATAACTTTTTCCACATGAAGAAATCCAATTTGTATGCACAGTCCACCCTCAAGTAGGTGGGGCTTGACTTCCACTTAAGCATGAGCTGCAAATGATGATTTCCTTGCAAAACAAACAAACAACATCAACAATAACAACCAAAGTATGAAAATGGATGTAAGCATAATCCGCTAGGAACACATAGCAAACATCAAATTACACAGGCATCTGAGGTCAGCATCTGTAGTCGTGAACCAGGGCCTACAACGTGTCTGACGAAAACGGCAGCTTACTTCTGTAGCCTTCATCCCCCAAAGCAACTTGAATTTCATCTGGAGGAAAAACATTAGAGAGTCTCCATCCAAGGAGCATCCTTTAAGACCTGACCTTTGACTGGACAGGTTGCTTAGTTGGTTAATCGGTAGAACACTATCCTAGCGTGTATGAAGCCCTGGGTTCACTGCTAAGTGTTGCATAGATCAGGCATAGTTATACATGTCTGTTATATCTGTATCTGGATAATGGAGGCAGGGGAATCAGAACTTGAGGTTTATTCTTGGCTATACAGCAAGTCTGAGGCCAGTCTGGGTTACTGAAAATTCTGTCTTAAAAGAACAAAACAAAACAAAACAAAACACCACCCACCTGACCAATATTCTTCAATAGTGAAAATATTGTCAGAATGAGAAGATCATTATAGTCTGAGAAATTGTCAGACTGAGGGGAGCCTGAGACAGAGGTGTGACAGCTTGACATGGGGCAGTGTTCTAGCAGATACCCCTAGAAGAGAAATGAAGACCAAGGACTCCTGAGTGAACTGTGGCCTTCTTTAAAGAACCTGTCAATACCAGGTCATTTGCTCCAATGAATGCTCCCTACTAATATGTCAATCATGCAGGAAATAAGATACAGTTATGTGGGGCTCCCCTACTAACTTCTCAACTTCCTCTAATCTAAAACTGTTGCAACTAGAGATCAACACAGAGTGGAGCATCATTCTCTGGTACTGCTTCTCTCTCTCTTTTTAGATAGGGTCTCTCATTGGTCTGGAGCTCACCAATCAGTGAAGACCATGTGGTCAGTAAACCCATATGTCCCACCTTACTAGTCCTAAGATGATAAATGCCACAGTGAACCACCATGCCTGGGGTTTGTATAGACTCTGGAGACAGAATTCAAGCCTCTGATTCCTACAAAGCAAATATTTCATCAACTGAGCTATCTCTCCAGCCCCATGTATTTAATTTGATAACATTATTTTGCTGGTCTTTCAAAAAATCTTGTACTTGAGTTTGATAGATTATACCAAAGTTGTGTTTTGTTACACTTTATTTGAAAGAATTATATGAGTTAGTATTATCACCCATACCATCAGAAAAGTCTGAATAGATAGAAGAAAACTGTTAAGTCCACAAGCAAATGCAAAATGTTAAGCTTTTCAAAATTATAACTTTCTCCTGAACACCCAAGTTATTGCTGCTAACAGAGAGTGACACCCAACTCAAAGAATCAGATTCCTTTTGCTCATATTTGAGGAAAAATGTCCTCAAATTATGTTAGTCTATATAATCATAGTCTGTTGATCTACTTTTCACTGATGAAAGTATTTTAGGTTCCTAGAAGGAATGATGCTATGGGTAAAGAACCCCTCATTCCAAATGTGGAGATCTAAGTTCAGATCCCTAGAACTCTCATAAAGTCAGATTAAATAGTGTGCACATTTATAGTCTCAGTGGTCCATAGATAAATGGCCCAGTTATCCTGGTGCATGCAGCAGAGAAAAAGAGATCTGATTTCAAACAAAGTGGAAGGCAAGGACCAATATCTGAGGTTGTCCTCTGATTTCCACGTGTACTCCATGGCACATGTATGTGCTCTCTCTCTCTCTCTCTCTCTCTCTCTCTCTCTCTCTCTCTCTCTCTCTCTCTCTCCACACACACACACACACACACACACACACACACACACACACACACTTTTTTTTAAAGGTGTTCCGGAGAACGAGAAAAATAGTGAGGTCAACTCTCAAGTTGCCCAAATACTAAAGAGTTTTGAAGGTATCTCTCATTCTTTGGTATCTTCCTGGGTGTCATTGTGAATCCAAGGGACCATGGATCAGTGTAAGGTACAAAGTGACTCCCTGCATCCTGAGTCTCTAGTCAAATTCTTGGTTTATCATCCAAAGATGGCATTGTGGTTTGAAAGTGAGATTCCCTCTGTAAGCTCATGTGTTTGAACACTTAAGTTCCCAGCTGGTGGCATTGCTTTAAAAGGTTGTGGAATCTTCAGGAGGTGAGAGCTTTGCTGGAGGGAGTGGCTCATGAGTGGCAGGATTCATGTTTTATAGTCCAGTCTTACATCTTGTCCTTTCTCTGTTTTGTCCCTATGGAGACAATTTCCCATCATGTCTATACAGCTATGATGGAGTATATCCTTCCTTAAACTTTGAGCCAAAATAAACCCTTCTTCCCTTGAGTTGAGAAAAGTGGCTGATGCAGATGCTGTGCTTCTAGGCATTGGTGAGGCCATGGTAGAGTAGCAGGAAGCTCTGACAGCTTTGCAGGACCTCCCTCTAGGCCCTTCTTTGAAGCTCTACCTCATATCCATAATAATGGTGCTGTTTCTTCTACTGACCACTTCAAGGTTGGTTTGAATGAGTATGGTCCCCATAGGCCCATGTGTTAGAATATTCAGTCTTTATTAGTGGAACTATTTGGGAAGGATTAGGAGGTGTGGCCTTGTTGAAGGAGACGTACCATAGGGGTGGGATTTGAGACATGAAAATCGTCCCACCATCCCCAGAGCTTTCTTTCTGTCTCCTACTTGCAGATGAGCTCTCAAGCATTCCTGTCCCTTTACTCTTGCTCCATCATCATGGACTCTAATGCTCTGACACTAAGCCCAACTAAATGCTATCTTTTATAAGCTGTCTTGGTCACGGTGTTCTATCACAGCAACAGAAATGTAACTAAGACATGCACCTTGAAGACAGAGATACCTTTCATGAGAAAACTTGACAATGTCAGTACCAGCTTTACACAGTCAGTCCTGGGCTGGCTCAGCAGTGCAAGCACTTGTCACACAAGACTGGCAACCTACGTTTTGAAGGGGACTAAACTGACTCCTCAGAATTGTCCTCTCGCTTCATTTTGTGCACCTACTATGGCTATGGCTCTCTGTCTCTGTGTCTCCTAATAAAATTTAATAAAAATACTTAGACTATATATCATTCCATTTCCCCTCTTTGCAGTGTTGGTGAGTTACAGAGTCGGGCCTCCATGCGGCAGCCTGCTCATCTTTCTCCCGCTCACACCTCACCTCCACATAGACTGACACATGCATGATTAACAGGTTCTTCAAGCTTTAGAATAGACAGACCTTCTTCCTGCAAGTGACCTGGCCCTTCCCTGTGTCCAGGCCTCTGTCCCTTTGGAAGGCTTTCAGAGCTCCCTCTGGAGAACACCATAGGCTACTGGAAGGTGAAGATACGTCTTTTCCCAGTTATCTTTCCATGCCCAACTACCAGACAGCCCAAGCACTTCCAGTATCTGCCAGTATTAGAATCTGTCCCCAATTACAAGGTTGAACACCTGACATTCTGAGGTCCAAGGTAAGAAAAGCAGTCATTGGTTAATATCCGTAGGAGGGCTGCCCTTTTCTGGAGAGAAAAGAGGAGGAGTGGATTGGCCAAGGGTTATGAGGGGGCATTGGGGAAAGGAATGGTAGACGAGGGAGGGGAAATTGCAGTCAAGATGTAAAAATGAACGAGTAAATGATTGAATGATTGAATGAATGAATGAGTGAGCACATAAATAAATACATAAATAGATATATAAATTCAAAAAGAAAGAAATCCATCCATAACAGAAGCCTGTTGTTTTCAATGGCCAAAGAACAGAAAAATTGGGAGAGACCTTGTGTGTGTGACCCTGTGAACTTCTAGAATCCCAGCAGAATGAGAAAACTTGAGCACCTACACCTACATGGCAAGAGTAGAAGGCCATTATCACAGAAAGCTCTATGCAGATCATCTATCCAAGAAAATAAGGTGCTTCCTAGGGAGTTCTGCCTTGACTATCTCAGACCTCTGCTTCTCTCTGTCAGGGTTGACACCGTTCTTCCAATGGCCTCACTTCCCATATTCTTTTTTTTTTAATTATTTATTTTATTTTATTTTTCTTTAATTTACATTCCAAATCATTTCCCCTTTCCCGTTTCCTCCCTCCCCGAAAGTCTCATAAGCCCCCTTCCCTCCCTCTTTTCTCCATTCAACCCCCTCTCGTTACTCTGTCCTGGCGTTCCCCTACATCCAGTCTTTTCAGGACCAGGGGGTCTCTCCTTCCATCTTCTTAGAAATCTATTGATATGCGGATTGTGTCTAGGGTATTCCGAGATTCTGGGTCAATAACCCCTTATCAGTGACTGCATACCATGTGTGTTCTTTTGTGATTGGGTTACCTCACTAAGGATGATATTTTCAAGATCTGACCATTTGCCTAGGAATTTCGTGAATTCATTGTTTTTAATTGCAGAGTAGTATTCCATTGTGTAGATATACCACATCTTCTGAATCCATTCCTCCGTTGAGGGACATCTGGGTTCTTTCCAGCTTCTGGCTATTATAAATAAGGCTGCTATGAACATAGTGGAGCATGTGTCCTTATTGCATGCAGGTAAAGCCTCTGGGTATATGCCCAGGAGTGGTATAGCCGGATCCTCCGGGAGTGTCATGCCCAGTTTTCTGAGGAACCACCAGACTGCTTTCCAGAGTGGTTGTACCAGCTTGCAATTCCACCAGCAGTGGAGGAGTGTTCCTCTTTCTCCATATCCTCGCCAACAACTGCTGTCTCCTGTGTTTTTGATCTTAGCCATCCTGACTGGTGTGAGATGGAATCTCAGGGTTGTTTTGATTTGCATTTCCCTAATGACTAAGGATGATGAACATCTCTTTAGGTGCTTCTAAGCTAAAACTATTCTCAAGAGTAAAAGAACATCTGGGGGAATCAGTATCCCGGACCTCAAGCTGTACTACAGAGCAATAGTGTTAAAAACCGCATGGTATTGGTACAGTGACAGACATGTAGATCAATGGAACAGAACTGAAGACCCAGAAATGAATCCACACTCCTATGGTCAATTGATCTTTGACAAAGGAGCTAAAACCATCCAGTGGAAAAAAGATAGCCTTTTCAACAAATGGTGCTGGCTCAGCTGGAGGTCAACATGCAGAAGAATGCAAATTGACCCATTCTTATCTCCTTGCACTAAGCTCAATTCTAAGTGGATCAAAGATCTCCACATAAAACCAGACACACTGAAACTAATAGAAGGGAAACTAGGGAAGAACCTTGAACATATGGGCACAGGGGAGAATTTCCTGAACAGAACTCCAATAGCTTATGCTCTAAGATCAAGAATAGACAAATGGGACCTCATTAAATTACAAAGTTTTTGCAAGGCAAAAGACACCGTCAAAAAGACAAAGCGGCAACCAACTAACTGGGAAATGATCTTTACCAACCTTACATCCGACAGAGGGCTAATATCCAATATATACAAAGAACTCAAGAAGTTAAACTCCAGAGAGGCAAGTAACCCTATTAAAAAATGGGGTACAGAGCTAAACAAAGAGTTCTCACCTGAAGAATATCTAATGGCTGAGAAGCACTTCCCATATTCTTGGAGATCTTTGGTTACAGCCGTTGTCACCTGAGTCTTGTCCACCCTAGGAGCAGTGTCCTAATGCTTGCCCTTAGAGTAGGAGCTGATGTGGAGGAGGTGCTGACAGTGGACAGATTGGACAAGGCTGCGTCTTCAGCTACTTCTTTCTGCCCAGGTGCTGGTGTTAGGTAAATCCTTTGGGGTTACATGAGTGTCTCCTGTGCAAGTACCACAGGGCAGGCTGCCCCGGTTCTTCTGCCAGATGGATGAAAACCCTTGAGCTATGAGTTGATTCTTCTGTCCTGGTGTCCTAAACCCCATCCTCCTGGGACTGCAGATGGGCTCAGGATAGATGACATTCTTAAACCTGCAACTATTTAGACTGAGGATGGTAATGAAGGGTCCAATGCCAGCCAGTGAGTGACACAGGCAAGGCCTTTCTCCAGAGGTGAAGAATGAGTTTGGATTCCAGGTGACCCCTTAACCCTAGAGCCCTCTCAATTTCTCCACTCTAACCGGTCCTGACCTGCCTGTGCCCCCTGAGGTGAGCAGATAATCTTTATCCCTTCATAGTCTTCATTCACACTCATTCAGCAGCTCAGGACCTAAACTGATCCCATAAGGCAGGTGAAGCTTATTGTCAACACCCTTTCTGCATTCTTATCTCTGGATGTAGAAGAAAGATTTTGCCATTCAAAGCGGGTTGGGGCTGTGGTTGCAGAAAGGGCAGGTTACAGACCTGGGGGCCCTCTGGAGACCAGTGATCCTGAAACTTGTTTACAGGGAGGTCTCAGACCTCAGGTCTGAACATTAGAGCAACAGTGAACATTTACATAAAGCCTCAGAGATACCTGGCCCCTGCACCTGCAGGGCTGTACTTGATCTCCATCTAGACATCACAGGGTTCGCTCCCTGTTTAAACCAGAAGAGTCTCAGCACAGTTCTGTGCCAGAAGTTGTTGATTATTATTATTATTAAATCTTCTTTATTTACATTTCAAATGTTATCCCCTTTTCTCATTTCCCCTCCGAAAACCCCCTATCCTAACCCCCTCCCCCTGCTCACTAAACCACCCACTCCTGATTTCCTGTCCGGCATTCCCCTCCACTGGGGCATCAAGCCTTCACAGGACCAAGGGCTTCTCCTCTCATTGATGTCCAACAAGGCCTTCCTCTACTACATATGAAGCTGGAGTCGTGAGTCCCTCCATGTGTACTCTTTGGTTGGTGGTTTAGTCCCTGGGAGATCTGGGGGTACTGGTTGGCTCATATTGTTGTTCCTCCTATGGGGCTGCAAACCCCTTCAGCTCCTTGGGTCCTTTCTCTAGCTCCTCCATTGGGGACCCTGTGTACAGTTCAAAGGATGCCTGAGAGCATCCACTTCTGTATTTGTCAGGCCCTGGCAGAGCCTCTTAGGAGACAGAGGAATGGATACAGAAAATGTGGTACATTTACGAAATGGAATACTACTCAGCTATTAAAAACAATGAATTCATGAAATTCTTAGGCAAATGGATGGAACTAAAAAATATCATCCTGAGTGAGGTAACCTAATCACAAAAGAACACACATGGTATGCACTCACTGATAAGTGGATATTAGCCCAGATGCTCGGAATACCCAAGACACAATTCACAGACCACATGGAGCTCAAGAAGAGGGAAGATCAAAGTGTGGATATTTCGATCCTTCTTAGAAGGGGGATCAAAACACCCATGGGAGAAGATACAAAGTGTGGAGCAGAGACTTAAGGAGAGGCCATCCAGAGACTGCCCCACCTAAGGATCCATCCCTTTTACAGTTACCAAACTCAGACACTATTGTGGATGACAACAAGTGCTTCCCAGAAATTTTTTAAAGCTCTGAGCCCTGATCCAGTCTCAGAATGACCTGCCCCATGACAGAGCGGGGCTGAAAGACTCAAACACGCAAAGGCTCACCCCATGCTTTCTGCTGGAACTCCTTCCCACTCTCCTTCCTATTTAACCTTACCTTCGCTCTCGCTCTCCTTCCATCATCCCTTTAGTCTTTCCTGTTTTTGTTTAAAAAATAAAAAAGATATCAACTTTTAATTGTTTGATCTACTTTATTTTTCTTTGATTGATACAAAAATAGCTCACTTGCAGAAGAGACCCTACTTTGAATTTTGAACTTTTCTCTGGTCTCTGTACTTTATCTTATCTGGGGATGGTGAAGAGGGGTGTAAAGCATGTGTTGATCACAACAGCCCACCCTACAGTGTACTGTGCTCCTATGCTATTAGGTTCAGTAGGTTAGCTAGGATCAATGAGTTTTTGACTTAACAGTAGGATGGAGTTATCAGGACTGGAGCTTGTCCTAAACTGAGGAACAGCTGTATATACCAAGAGCAAGCACTGTGGGTGCTGAGGACATAGGGGAGAAAAAATAAAGATTTCCTCTCCTGGAGTTTGCCAAATAGAAGCCCACGGCTTAGAGAACACTGAGTTTCTTTAGGGGGATTTTAATGCATTGTGAATCTGAAAATTGTTTCACAAGATTTTCTCCATTGGTGCACTTTTGCTTTTGACACCAATTAGTAAGAGTCAAAAGGCAACAATTAAACAAGGGCGTGTTATAGCATTTGCAGCTTACTTTAAACTAATTCTTCATAGGCAACGTGTTTGTAGACTATAAGTCTGTGCCCGGGTTTTCTCCTAAGACTTCTCCCTAATACAGAATTTCCACAAATTCATTCTCAGTCAGCTATGGCTATACTTCATTCATTTCTGCGGTTGAAAAGCATTATACACTAGAACAAAGTATCTTTGTCCATTCCCCTGATGGACACTTGATTTGTTTCTAATTTAGAATTATTTAGAAACAATGTTGCCGTTAATATCCATGCCTGTTTCCTTCCACACAGTGCCAGAGTGATTTGCAAACTCTGGATGATCAGCACCTTGAAATAGTCATGATAAATAGTTTTTTCCTTACACATTGGAATCTTTAGCTCACATGAGAATTGGTTTTCTTTTGTTTTGTTTTGTTCTGCTTCTTATTCTGCTTTCCATCTAGTCTCCCATTTCCAGGGCTGAAGTCGTCATACTTCATGTTCTCACAGTATTGCAACTTGCAGCTTCTATACCACCAGCCCTTGTCTGCTCGTCTTGTAGGGCTTGGCTGATGGTAGATGCTTCTGTGTTAGTGTAATTTCACACTGAAGGTCCGTACTGTTCCATCCTTGAATGCTAGGAGCCTAAGGCAGAGGGTTTCCTTGGTGTGAGCTTGCATTTGCCTCTGTCAATCTCTGACAGTTTTGAGTTCTAGGACTGAAGATCGTGAAGCGTCATGATGACGGAAGCACCTGCTAAGTTTTGGTGTTTCATGAAGATAATTTCCAGTACCTTTAGTCCAAGCTAGAGTTTGATGCGAGTGATTTTATTTGGTGCTGAGCACGTGTTGATTTTAGTTCTTACTCCGTGTACAGGTCTTCTACTTACTTCCAAAGCTGTGATCGCTTTGTCATATCAGGGCTGAGGCCCTGACCCGGAAGCTCATAGATCTGGCTTGTTTGTTCTGGTTTGTTCAGTCAGCCCCACTTACTGTTCTAGGTTGACACAATCACTCAGATATCATCATCTGACTATTCCTTACATTTTTGTCAACTCATGGTTGTAAATTAAGAGATTAAATGTTATCTAGAAATTTTATTTGATGGGGGAGAGGGTCAAATGTATGACCTATCGAGTTGCTGAGAGTGGAGGAAGTTTTGAAAGTGTCAATTATTAGCTGAGTGTGTGGCTCACACCTGCAGTCACAACCCTCAGAAAGCAACAAGAACATCCCAAGTTCAAGGGGAAACTGGATTACGGTTTCAATCCTCCTCCTCACCGAAAAACAACCAAAGAAGGTCGAGTGTTCTCTGGCTAAAGAAGAGTCAAAGGAGTAGACAGTCACTTAAGGGTTGTAGTTTCTCAGAGAAGAAAACAATATTTTTTCAAAGTAATTTGCTTGGGATTAATGTTATTTAGGCATAAGATGATGATAAAGCTTTTCTCTCAGTTCCATCTGGCATGTGTCATCAAGTCTTTAGAGTGGTTTGGGTAGGGAACAGGAATAAAACCTACATCTTAATCAATCCATATTGGCTTTCTATTCATGACCAAGAATTGTTTAAAAAGTCAGAAGGATGGTTAGGAATTAGTAAAGGAACTTACTCGTTAGAATGGTTTTTTTTTTTAAAGCAAATTTACTGGTATTAACACAGCCTTGACAATTCAGTCAATAGGAAACAAAACTAAGTTAAACTTATTCCCAGGCACTTGGCAGCAGAAAGACTATGCTGTATGTAGGTGGCAAGCACACAGGGAACGATGTGGATTTCTTTTTACAATGTCAGTGGTTCATCAGGGGTCATGTTGAGCCAATTCTGCTCACCGGTGCTTTACCACGCTCTAAGTTCTTCCTTTCACTTTTCTACCTGAGCACATCAGGACGTCAATGAGACAACGCATATGCAGGTTACACAGGCGGGCCTGAAGTCAGCCCACCTGGGTCTAAATCCTAATTCTATATAATGTTACTGGACTGTGCAGTTTTCAGGAAGTTGGCTTTATGACTTTAGACCTTGGATTTTTTTTTAATGTGAACTAGGTAAAAACAGTAGAACCTTAGCATTGTGAATATAAAATCGATAATGCATATAACATATCCGAATAAGGTAGAGGACATGAAAACATGTTTCAAGAAAATTAGATATTAAGTTTTCTTACTTTGTAACTTTTTGAGTTAAAATATAATTACAACATTTCCCCCTCCCCTTTCCTCTCTC